>JARHVA010009546.1:255000-270000 GCA_037957365.1 Torreya grandis
GGTATGGGCCTAAATCATCCAGACATGATAAAATATCAGATTAAAAGTCACTAAGATGATTATAAATACTATTTCAAGGTTAAAATAATAAGTTTCCAAGTGTTTAAATATACACAAGTATACATTATAACACATCACTATTGAACACACATAATTAGGTGGAAGAAATATGTGTGGTTAGATCCCTATTTATATTATTGGAATATATGATATTGATATCTGATCAAAGTTTGGGTTGATGTTTACAAAAAATAATCTATTTGACTCCATTTTATAGGTTTAAAAAGTATAAAAAATGGATCTGAGTTTTAAAGTAAAGGAAAAAAGGCCAATGCAAAGGACCAAACCTATTGAATTGGATATAAAACACATATCTATGTAGATGTAATAATTTATGGTGGAGTAGTTTTAAACTCTTTTAAAAGAAAATATTTATTAAAAATCAAACATATTTAGTTACCACAAGAATTTAATAATTATTAAATCCATAAGAATATTCTAATATCCATTTTCTTGATCTAAGTGACCATATATCCATTTTAGGGCATTTTTTATTATCATTCACTATCAAGAACAAAAAAACCAAAACTAAGTTAATTTCCTTATCCTATTTGTCATGTATATCTATATTAAGTGTGATAAATCAATCTTACTCTTTTAGACACCTAAATTAAGTCACATGTACTTTAAAATTATAATTATTGACATGTTTTAAACTCATTAAATAGAGTTAAAATGTGTGAATCTTGTTCAAAATCCTCTAACCATTTCTATATATGAAGGCTTAACCCGTTAGTTCACTATCACTACCACATATTGATTTATAATTCAATGATCTAATCTAATAATAAAAAATATCTTAACTCACTCTTATATTGCTTCCAACCTCAATATAGATGTCCTTTCTTTGTTGGGACTTGTTCATGCTAGGAAAATAGGACCACTATCATAGTCCTGTCTCTGTAATGTGGAATTTTATCTACATATACATAATATTTTAATAGCTAGCTTAAAAGAACTAAATATACATTTTAGTTGTCACACATGTTTCAAAATTCAGTTAAATTAAATTATTCAAAAGGTTCACTATAAATACACATAAAGATAATTCATTATTACCTAGCTTTACATTTTATATTGAGCATTATACACTAGTACACATTAAAAAATTTACCCCATTCTTTCCAAATTAAAGATCATTCACTATAACTAGTCAAAATCCAAATATAAAGAATTATAAATCAATTCAAAAAGTAACTTTATCAAGTATCAAAGTCAAATTTTATAGTTACATATATATAGTCAAGGAACACAATTGCATAATCACTAACTATGAGAACTACATGTCAATTAATTCCTTCCTCTAAGAATTTATATACATAGGATATTTTCAATAATCAATAAAGGTGACTAGTGTCATGTTAACCCATTACCCTTCCCCATTTATTTTTTTGGTTTCTAAAAGCACTATCATAAAATACACTTAGGTTTTTAAAAGCAAACAGAAGGAAACTAGAGTTTTCTATGTTACATTTATAAAATTTTAATATCTAAGCTCTATTATAAAATGTAGGTACAAGTAGAAGAATAATGACATATTGATCATAGTCAATGTTTATAAGGCCATATTCATTGGGCATGACTAACATGTTTTTTTGTCCAAGGATCATGTAAATATCCAATGACTCTACTTCTAAATTAGAGTTGTCATAGTCTAGTCTTGTCATGATTTCCACTATCTGATTCCTATTATAGTCATCTATAAATATGAAAATATAGGTATCTTTTATTTGGCTGTACTTACTATTTTTAGTATATGTCATTTTTAAATCAATTTCAATGAATTTTACTTTACATTTGTATTTATTATTAAATGTCATATTTTATATTTTTAATATATCTATCAATTTCTATACATATTAACACTATTAAATAAGAAAATGGTAAAACATATTTGTGAACCCAACCATTTTATCAAACACTACTTTTTTATTTAATTTTATAAATTGTTATCTAAATTCATGATTACCACGCATTAAATATAAATAGTATTGTTTTATAGATTTTATTGAACACTTTTATAGGTTTTTTAGATTGAGTTCTTGATTTCCATCCACAAAAATATTTTCTTCTATTTATTTTAAATTTATATTTATTTTTCTTTTTTTCTTTGATTTCTATAATTGTGTTCTAGACGTTGTAAAAATTATATGAGTTATCATTTTGGGTAAATTTCTCATTATTTTTACTTGAGACATGGTTTTAGGTTTAGTAATAAAGGAATCAAGCCATTAGGAAACATTATACATGGAGTTTATTTTCTATGTACCTCAAGGTATATTAAAAACATAGGGTTTTTTATTTTCATTCATAATAACTCTTTAAACCATTTAGTTTTGTAGTGAAATTTTAAGTGGTTAGCTCTATAAATTTACTCTCAACATACCTTATAAATGTGATAGGATAGATATGGGATGGTGGAATCATCCGGAGTTAGTTCCCCTTTGACTATTAATCACTATTTAAAATTAAAATCTATATGTATAATAACCTAAAAATCAAACACACTTTGTATTATTACACCTATAATACATTTTCAAATTCATAGTTTAAAAATTAAATCATGGTTATAATGAATGAAACTTAATTAGACATTTTAATCTAGATCATAATGTGCATTATCACACTTATGTTAATTTCTGAGGATATATTTAGATTTCATACATTTCGCTTGCATCAAAATCAAATATATAAAAAGGGATAAAATAAATAATGTAAAATCTCAAGTCTTCCTAAAATCACATTGTTGAAATATTATATCATGCCAATGATTGCCTAGGATAATATCATCATTAAAGAATTTTTTTGTAAAATAAAAAATGGCATGCAAGTAAGAGCAATTATACATTTCAAGTTTTAAAATGCATACTATGAATACTATTGATGGATTTATCATGAATATTGAGACTTATAATGGTAATAAAAATCAATTAGATTAATTTATTGATAATAATGCATTGAATATATTATCAAAAATCCACATAAAATTTATGAATTACTATACATTGTAAGAGATGAAAAAAATAAATCAGCTCAACCTTCTACATCAAGATAGAAATATGATCCATTCTATGATCTTAATTAAGCTAAAAATTCCACTTTAGTTGTTCTATTCTGCATATTTTTTTATATTCCTATGTTAATACCTCTAGTTACACATGTGACATCACTCTTAGATATGTGGGAATCCTAAGGTTTACAAAAACATAATATTACTATTTTTACAAAAGCATCATAAAAACCTCTTTTGATAAATACACATGGTCCATCACCTACCTTGACTAATACACATTATGTTGAGTATATTGTTATAGCCTTGAATGAATATATGTTTCAATTAGGGTAAGTTTTCTCTAGATATAATAATTATATGGATTCCCATAATTTTTTCCATAATAATTTGGCACCTGATATTACATCTTACCCATTACCAAGAGCCTTTCTATCTCCTAAGATCCCACTTTATGACGTAAATGGGATATAAAATAACATATCTGATAATTTCATGTAACATGCTTGAATATAAATAAAATGAAAAATTAATAACTAATATATTTCTAATAAGCTTCAATTAATATGATTTATGATGGTTTAGTGATCTTCCACTCTAATTATTAAAGGAATCAACCCATTCAAAAATCAGCTTATATCACACTTATCTATTAACATTGATGAAAAAATATATTATGCACATATTTATAAACTCAATAAAGGTTACAATGATATAATTAATAAAAATTTTCTTTGATACAACATTATGTTGCATAAAATGACCAATTCTATGGTAGATAATGGAACATAACATTGAACTAGAGAGATGGATGAATAAAGGTAGAATGATGGGGAAAAAAAGGTTGAATATTTACTTAAATTAATAAAATAAAATTTATTTTATAAGCAGGAAAAATTGGAGGAATCTATAAGGGACCATAATGAGCCACTAGGCTAGATAATAAAAAAGACTCACTGGAAATAGGTTGCTAGCAGGGGCACTATGAGGATGGATTTAGGAAAAAAAATTGTTTCAAATAAATTAATAACATGGATAGAAGGACTATTATGGAAATTAAAAGTACATCAAGAGTTGATCAAATACCCATTAGACCCCATGATGGAAGAGAATGAGATTTCTTTTAATATTTCAAATAATTATGTGGAAAGAGCCAACTCTAAATTTTAATTTTTTATAATATTCAATGATTACAAAACCTAATGTATATCCATTCATATAATGGGCCAACTAAAAGTGGAAACCCAGCGGTTATTAGAAGTGGTGTCCATCTATAAAATATTCTTCCTCATTTCCTTATCTAACTCTAAAGACTGAACTAATGCATTGAATTAAGTGTTCTAGTTCATGGGTAAGGCAATTTTATAAGAAAATAGAAATTTGGATTTAATTTAAATAACACTTCGATGGAATAAAGAATATGTGGATTAGGCTCCTAGGATTCCCCCTAGATTTTTGTGTAGAGTAAGTCATCATGATGATAGCCAAATATATTAGATGAAATATATCCTTGGATATAATTACAAAATAAAGGAGGATAATATTTATAGTAATATTTAGTGTCTACATTCAATTAGACATACCTCTTCCAAACTCATTCCTATTGAAATATAAATATAGATCCTAGAGATAATAAATTGAGTACGAAAGAGCTTCAAATATTTGTAATAAACTAAATATGTCAGGACATGAAACACAAATAATTTCATATTAAAACATAATAAGGAAAGGAAAGAGATAAAAATGGAGGAAGAAATAAATCCTAGATGCAAACATAGGGACTTAAGGGGTTATTCTAGATATCAAAATTAAAGTGAGATTTTTTAATACTCAAATAACCTCAGATGAAAAAAAACACAAATAGTGAGGTAATATCCGAACTAATCCCATCTAAGGAGTCTCAAGATTAGGAAATATAATATAATATTAATTACAAGAAAGAAGCTCTATTAGTTGATGACAAGTAGATTCTTTCACGAGGAAAGAAAGATCTTGAGAATAAAATATAATTTCACTTACAAGTTGGAGGATAGACAATAAGAATATATTGTAGTTATAAAGGAAGTGAGGATGGAAGGAGAATTCTTAGAGTTTATAGGTTTGAAAATAGGTGAATTTATCCCAAAAAGAGAAAAGCTAGAATAAAAAACTAAAGTGGTATAAACATGACTATGTTATTTATCCCAAAACATGGAATGAATGATTAAATATCCTTAATGTGAATAATATATACAATATATAAATATTATAAGTGGGAATAAAAATATGATGTATGTGATGAGGTAAGACCTCATGGAAGACCTGTAGGAAAGATGGCAAGAATTAATGAAATGGCCAAAGAGGTAGCTAAAGGAATTTAGAGAACCTTTCATATCTAGGTAAGCATTTAAAACATATTAAAAAATGAGTACTGTATCATAGAATGTTAGGAGGATTAATAACCCGAATAAAAAAAGGTTATTTAATATTTTCAAAAAAAATCATGCTCCTAATATTATGATTTAATAAGAATAAGACATGTCTAAAAATAACTTGGAGTTGGCTCAAGAGATAATCTATTAAAATTACTTCAAATGTGTTAGAGCTATTGATTATAGGGCTTCATAAGCTCTTGTTTTTTTTTGAACCCCTAGAACTTGGAGGGGGACATTTTTATTAAGAATAAAAATCATCTTACAATATTTTTCATTTAAAAAGTTAATTATTTTGATTGGATCCTATCTAAAATGAATGTTCCTAATTCTAAAATAGGCAAAATGAATCTTTAGAAAGATCTTGACACTTTTAGGAAGAGATGTGCTGCTTGGAAATGGGTAGCTTCTAGGAAATAATACTCCTCTCCCCATGGAAAAATGGGTGAGACCCAAAAATATATACATAGTAGGGAGGAGTTTAATGAAATTATCTCAATGTTTGGTCTTGTTTATTTTAACCTCATTGGTTCCAAATTATCTTTATAAAATATAAATTTATTGGGAGAAGTTAATATAAGTTAGATTAGGTATATTTTTGTTATCTTTAGAGTGGGAATTTAACCTTAGCATTAATTTAACTAGTCTTTCCATAATTGATTCCAATCACATTCCATTGATATTTTTTTGGTAGAGAGAGATAAAATAAATAAATCCTCCCTTTAAGTTTGATAAAATTTGGATCCAACATCCCTATATTTTATAATATATTAAGTAATGGTGGAAATATGACTTCCTAGGGTATGACATGGTCAGACTAGATCGTAATCTCGAACACATAAAGTAAAAACTCAAAACTTGGAATAGATAAGTATTTAGAAACATTTATTATCAGAAAATAATACTTATGGAGGAACTCTTGAAGCTTTAGAGATTGAAATTAATGGGTTGAGCCATGAAAATCATCAAGGAAAAGGTTCTCATAAAAAATTTCCACAACTTAGAATCCAAGTAATATTTATTTTGGTGGTATAAATCTAGATGAATTTGGTTGAAGGAGGGGGACATGAACTCTAAGTTTTTCCATCACTTTACCATAAGAAAATAGCACCATTAAAAATATATAGTTAGTTAAAGATAATGGTTTTGTGTGCAAGGAAGGAGATGAAGTGAAGGAAAATGTCATTTATTTTATTTGAAATTTATTTTCAAATAAGACCAATCTAGATCTAACAAATGAACATACTCTTCTAGTATTTTCCACCAATATCATCAATGAAGAAAATAATTTTTATCTAATCAAATCACCTTTGACAAAAAATGATTAATTTTTTGTCTTCCCCATGGAGGGATAAAAATAACTCGGACTAGAAGATTTTCCCCTAGTCATTTTTTCAAATTTTTTGAGACATTATTAAGTTGGAGGTGGTAGCTATAGTTTTTCAAAAAATTATTGTCTATAAACATCCTAAAGTATTTGAACCACAATTTTCTATTTATAATCCTAAATAATAATGGAGATAAAAACCTGAAGAATTTCCAACCCATAAGGTTATGCAATAGTTGTTATAAAACCTACACCAAAACCTTGGTGTTAAAAATTCATCATTTACCTCGAAACATCATCTCAAAATAATAAGGGGATTTTATCTTTGGAATAAAAATCACGTATGGTATCTTATTAGTTTATGATAATATTCACTTGTATAATTCCTTAATGGATTGATTGTTTTTTAATATCATCATGAATAATGGCTATGATAAATTCTCATGGAATTTTATGGATAAAATACTTGATAAATTCAGTTTTATTACTAATTTTAAGATAATGATCATATATGTAATTTATTCCCATTAATTATATGTTCTAATTAATGGTGTTATGGAATTATTATTCCCTATGGAGTGATGCCTAAGATAATGAGACCATATCTCTAACTATTTATTCATTATTCTTGTTAAATCCATTGGAAGAAGCCTAGGAAAATCTTTGTTGTAAGGGGTGTGAAATGTATTCAAATATCCCCTCATATGTATCCTATAATGCATTATTAATTCATTAATTATACCTTTATTTTATGATAATTTTTTTTGTGTGAATATAAATCTATTAAATCAAACCTTAAGGATTATGTGGAGGTCATGGGACAATGTATCTTTTTTTCCAACAGTTTGGTTTTATTTTTATACACAACTAATTTAATATAGAAAAGGATTTCTAACATCATATAGTGTATAATAAATTATGAAATACATATACACATCCTTTAGGTATGGTCCTAAACCATAGAAATATGATAAGCTATCAAATTAAAATTCACTAAGGCAAGTATTAATACTATTTCAAGGTTAAATTAATAAGTTGTCAAGTGTTAATATTGAACACAAGTATACATTATATCATATCACTATTGATCACACACAATTAGGTGGAATAAATATGTGTGGTTAGATCCCTCTTCATATAATTGGAATGTAGGAAATGGTTATCAAATAAAAGGGTGGGTTTATTTTATCCAAAATATCCTATATACTCCTTTGTATGGGTGAATCATGTATTGAAAAATGGAACTACAGTTTCAAGGTAAAGGAAAAAAATATGGACCAATGTATAGGACCAATTCTCCTAAAATTCATATAAAAACCATATCTATGTAATTGTAATAATTTGTGGTGGAGTATTTTGAAACTTTTTAAAAGGAAAGATTAGGTAGAATTAAATCATATCTAGTTACCATAAGAATTTTAGAATTAATAAATCCATCCAGGAATATTTTAATAGTCATATTATTTATCTAAGTAACCACATATCAATTAGAGGGCATTTTTTATGACTTTACACTATCATTAACCAAAAAACCAAAACGAAGATAAATTACTTCTACTCTTTGTCATTTATATTTATAAGAAGTTTAATAAATTAATATTATTCTTATATAAAACTAAATATGGTTATATGTACTTGAAAATGTAAAATATTAACATATCTTAAACCACTTGACATGAGATAAAATACATGACTCTTATTCACCATTCATCTAACCATCTACATATATGAAATATTGACCCCTAAATTCATCATCACTACCACATATTAATTTCTAATTGAATGCTAAAAAATATCTTATATCACTCCTTGATTTCTTCCAACCTTAGGTTATATGTCCTTGCTTTGCTAGGAGAGGTCTATGCTAAGAAACCAAGGCCTTCCTTTGCCATATACCTAGCCACCTAATATAGTTATTTCCCTACATCATTTTAAATTATGAGATAATTAGATGGGGTCTTCACTCCAAATTTTTAATATGAATAAGACTAGAACTTTCAAAGAAGTCCCACCCATTCTAATACCAAATGTGGGTTTACATCATTTCCATTAGATATCTAAAGTATGTACATAACACAAATTATTTCATTTAATCATCTTAAACATATTATTAAAAATAAATATTTACATACGTGTATGTGTGTGTGTGTGTGTATATATTATAAATAGTTCAAATATTATATTATTAGTGAGTTATTAAACAACTATCATTAATCAATGTTTAATGATATTTTGTTAGAATATTATCATAAGACTATCTCCCTACTATTATGATATATATATATATATATATATATATATATATATATATATATATATATCCTAATAGTAGGGAGATAGTTTTATGATAATATTCTAACAAAATCTCATTAATCACTGATTAATGAGATTTGTTTAATAACTCACTAATAATATAATATTTGAACTATTTTTTTAATAATGTTATGCACTAAAGTAATACTTTTAACACAACATAATTATGAACTCACTTTATAGAGACTTTAATAGATAATCATAAACACTTCATTGAAAAACAATTACAAGAATAGTAATTATAAGTTTAACATACAATTACAATTGAGCATATAGATGCATGGCATTCTATATCATTTAATATATATTTAAGGCACATAATGTTAGTTAATTTGCATATATCCAATCTTAAAATTCAAAATGCATGATAATAGTTCATGAACATATGCATTAAAATATAGTTCACAAATTAAATGGAAAACATTTGTTGTTTCCCTTCAATTCTATTATAAATCTGGTAATTATGGGAACATGAATATTCTTAATTATCTTTTTGTCATGAAATTATAATATAGACCCATAGGAATCGTGTGATTCATTATATTATGATTAATTTATGATAAATTCTAGTGACACTCAATTGCCTTGGAATTACTTCTAGTGAACCCATTGTGTGGTTCCACCATTATGTTATGGGTGATGTACATTTAGTTATAGAGACACTAAATGGCCTAGACATAAATTATAGTTAACCCATCATGGTTCCACTTTATTTTGGTTTAGTAAATTGGGTAATTATTCCCATTCATGAGAGTTCGAGTATGCATATTTATAAATCAAGGGATGGATTAGTTATTCAAATTTTGTACTTGATCACTCTCTATTCAAAAATGGTTCCACATGAAGAAACAGATATTCAATTGATTAAAAAAGGGATGCATTTCTCAAAGGATTTTAGGATACAAGGAAACATGGTTTCATCTCCATATACGTTTAATCCTTTCTTCATCTCTTTTCAATTGTCAATTTTTAGAGTTTTAATTTTTTAAATGTCAAATATAAACACTGAATAATTCATGTGATGTTGGGTTTCCTATTGAGTATCCTAAAAAATTGAAGATAACTATAAAAAAATGTGTCTTGTATACACTCAGTCTATCTCTCTCCTTTACTCTAGTAATCTCATTACTAGAATAAGAGGTAAATTTAGGAAGTTAAATATAGTCATAAGTACTTGAAAATATTATTTATTAACATATCTTAAACCACCTGACTTGCACTTAATTACATGAATCTTATTTTCCATTCCTACATCCATATATCAATATGTGGAATTGACCCATATATTCATTATCCCTACAACATAAGAAATTACAAGTCAATGGTCACTATCTTATATCACTTTTATAATAATTCCAAACTAATGATAGTTATCCCTAATTTTTTGGAATAGGTAAATGGTATGTAGACATGTTAGTTGTAGTGTACCTATCCACCTAGTGTGGCCTTGTCCCATCCCATTTAAGAGATAGATTTTAAAATTACAAATATTCACTTGGATCATCCAAAACATTTTGAGTCATTTAAAGGAAAATTTTCAAAAGGTTCATTATAATTATAAATCAATATCATTCATTATTAACTATGTTTATATTATCTATTGAGAACTTAAACACTACTGTATAATGATAAAATTTGACCTATTCTTCCCAAATTTAATATTATTCATTAAGAAAAATGACAAACCAATTTGGAAGTATTCATAATATATTTTATAACTCATATTTTCTAGTATCAAAGTCAAATTTATAAACACAGTCATACTCTCTCTCTCTCTCTCTCTCTCTCTCTCTCTCTCTCTCTCTCTCTCTCTCTCTCTCTCTCTCTCTCTCTCTCTCTCTCACACACACACACACACACACACACACACACACACACACACATGAAAAAATAATAATAATAAAATCAAATCAGAGAACACACTTACAAAATCAGTAAGTGTTTAATATATTTTTAATTGAGAATAAAAAATAAATATATATTATAATATTGAAATTTAAATATTATAATATTAAAATAAAGTATTGTCCATAAATTTATACAATTACAAACTTGCTATAAATAGTAAATTAGCATAATAATATGTAAACCTCCATAAAATAAAATTTGCATTGAATATGTAAGATAAAATTGGTTTTAAGATAATTATAAATACCTTTTAATGGTACCACATTTTGAAATATAATTACAAGTTGTGTTGGTACAAGGCTACACTAGGAGGATAGGGACACACTATGACCTTGTCTACTAACTATGGCTGAATCATAGTTAACTATGAACATGATTTATTGATTTGGGTATATGTAAATGTTTTAAATTATTTACTTACTCTATTTTAGAGTTTAATAAGTACATAAAAAACTTATAAAATATAAAACCTTTACCCTACACATGCACTAGATAGAAATTAGACAATAAAGGGATATAAAATGGGGTAGTGGGAATGGCTAACCTACCCTTAGAATACCAAACATGATTTGAGTTATTATTAAATATCCAAAATGGGCCTTAGTATTATATAGTTATTCTTTCTAGGGTGATTGTGTGATCCATGATTGTGAAACTATATGAAATTAGATAGAATATTGATCGAAATGCTTGATAATATATACCCTTGACCTAAAATAAATGACATTCATACTTGGATTTTGAATGTTATAAAGCATCATAATTGAATTTATAATAAATATTGATCTTTTACTTAGTGTGTATTAATTTGAAATCATATTTATATGGTATTTTAAGTGATTTCTTAAATTGCTTTTATAGGGTAATCTTGAGAATATTTTTGCTAAATGAATTTATAATATGTGTGGGAGAGACAATACAAAATGTGTCAATTTGAAAAATGGAATTATGGAGTGTGGGGGACAAGGCCACATTATAGGACAAGGAAACAATATGGCCTTATTTGACCTAGTGTCATTTTGTCCCCTAAAGATAGAAACTACTAGAAAAGGCTTGATAAGTTCCTGTAAGTAGGGTAAAGATGAACGTAAATGGAATATGAATGTATGTATGAAATTTCAATGTTTAAAATATGTTTAAGTCTCTCTTGTGTATTTTTATTTATCTAAATGACAAATAAGCCAATTCGGGTATGGATACATCAAGAATAAACATTGTCAAGTACTTAATAATTAAATTTGTGTGTTTACATTTTTACCAACTTTATGCTACTAATGCAATAATGTGAACTTAATATATTAAAGTAGAGGTGAACCTAAATATTGGTCCACACTTTTCATTTGTATGTGTAAATTTATTATGCAAAAAGACTTAATGTGAAGCCTATAGGAATTCCACTAAAATTAGTTTTTTTCTATATTTGAAGATTGAAAATATATAATTAAAATTTTGAAATTTTAAAATAGATCAATGAAAATATATAAATAAAATATTTTGAAATCTAATTTCCTTGTAACTTGAAATTAGATAAGTGATTTCTCCCTAGTGGAGGCATTTGGATAAATGTTAAACCTATGATGAATTGAGAATGGTCAACTTTCAATTTGATAAACTTTGGATTCTCTTGATTTAGTATGATTATGTTAAAACTCTTATTTTAATTGTGTAGATTAATATTATAATTAATTAAAGGGGTGAAACCACCAACTATGGCTTACTTCATCTTAAAAATTTGTAAACATAGAGACTAAGTGTCACTAGACACTAATGTGGCCACTTAAAACATGAAGATAAATTATACCATTGTAAATAAATATATATTCTATTTGAAACTTTTAATCTTTGAGAAAAATTGAAACTTTTTAAATTTGTGAATTTTTAAATTTTCATATAGTAATTTTAACAAGAATGCATCTCATACTCCCTTTATTAAATTGAATTTATATTTAATTACATTTAAAATTTCAAAATATTGGAACATATAATTTTTTTTAAATTCCACTTTGTAAAGGTAGGAATGAGTGTACATACATGTGCCATGTCCCCATAATATAAATACTCTGAATCATGTTATAATTTTGAAACTATATAGTACCATAAATCATTTTTAAAAAAATAAATAAGACTTGATTTCTCAATAAAATCCTATTGTGATTTCCCATTTTTTATATGAAAATGTATCTTGAAAGTCACCTAGATCAAATGAAGATTTATGTGAACAATGTAATCATGTAATATCATTTAAAATTTTGAATTTTATTTACATCATAGTATTGAATATAGTATTGAATTTACATATGATCATATATTAGAAATATGTATCATTGATGCACATAATTAGAATGTGAATGATATGCATCATGACACTAAATAAATAGAATATATAAGTAATTCCTAATATTAATCATCGAAGTATAGTAACATATAAGTAATGTCATATAATGCTAAAGAGTTTACATATGATGTCACATATAGTTTCCAAAATTACACAAACAAGGGAAATTCAAATGTCTTATAAACACACAAGGTGAAAGGCCACACATAATAAGTAAGAAATTTGTAACATATCCAGAATTAAAGTAATAAATAAGTATAAAGAAAATGATGCTAGTCTACATCTACCATATGAATTCTTGTCATTTTCAAAATTATCATTTTAAATAATAAATGTGTAGTATGAGTGAGTATAAAAACATTTTTATGATATATAAATCAACATGTTTTAAATATTACGCATAACTATAACCCTTTGAATTTTTCACTTAGAACAAAGAGATGCCTCTAACCTAGCAAGGTTGTTGGGTAATAATGGAAGCTCAAAATCGAAACCATGTAAAATTATGTCATGTATAACACTTGAATATCACATGAGAATAAATTTGTACTTTAAATTTTTAAATATACTATCTATCTGACATAAAATAGATAACATATGAAAATAAATAAGCTATAAACAATGAATAATGTTTTTTAGGTCTTGATTTTAATTTTTTTGAAAATTATTTTATATTTTCAAAAATTTTGAGTAATTTACATGTTTTAAATTTTTTCCACATTTATTTATTTATTTTTTATTTTTTAAAATATTTAAAATTTCTTAAGAATTAAGGTTTAAAAAATAGAGGAAGAATTAGGGATTTAAACAATCTTCAGAACAATCTTCAAAAAGGTGAAAAATCCTATATAATAAGGGGGAAGGTATGTGACCCTAATGAACTTGTAAATGATTCATAAAAATTTATATTTAATGACTTAGATAGGTAAGAGTGTACATGATACTCATGTCTAATAAAATATTATATTATGTGAGTGTAAAGAAAGTTATAATAGGATAAGTTATGCAGTAATGATCAAGAATGAGCACTAAAAAAAAATTAAAACATTTTCCTTGTATTGTTCAAATTGGTTTGAAAACGAAGAGGGAAAGTTCCCAAACTAAAAAATAATGCTTAGGGATAAAATAATGTGTGTATAAGTTATATAAGAATGAGAAAGTAAATAAAATCAAAAGAATCTATGTATAAATGGAAGTATAAGTAATTTAACCAATTACTTGATTAGAATAAAGTTTTAATATACCACCAATTGAGATAGGAGGAATAATAAAAGGTGGTTTAGAATATATTATTCAATTTTATTATTTTTTTGAAAAGTATAATCCCATTTTAAGTTTATATCTTTCTTGAGTAATATTGTAAAATATTGTGTTTTATCTACCAATTGAGACACAAAACATTGAATTACTTTAATGTTACCTTGTAATAACTAAAGTTATTTTACATTAGATTGTCATGGCATATTTAGTATATATTTTATTTTATTAGGGTCAACCTCAATATTTATACATGATGAAACCCATAAAAATGCTTGAGGATACTCCAAATATACCCTTTTTCAAATATAATTGTACATTAATTTTCCTCGTCTCTTAAATATTTATCATAAATCAATAGAATGGTATTTTTGATGCT
>JARHVA010009546.1:275000-299298 GCA_037957365.1 Torreya grandis
TGAGTAAAACTAGAGATAAATCTAATTACTTATCTAAAATTATATTATATACTTATCATAAACTATCCTGTACTAATTTGGATTATAATATTGTCATGTCCATGATTCACACACAAAAGAGTAAACACAAAGCAAATAAAACATGACATGTAAGGCCAACAGGAACATAAATGTGACCTATTCAAATGTCACTCATAGAAACATATAAAAATGCAATAGGATTACATCCACACACAAGGACATTAAAATGTCCAAAATCCAAAATAATTAATACATAAAAGACATGAAACATAAAATCAAACATGAAAAACATGTAAAAGTAAATCTAATTTATCAATATTAGTGATTCATAACATCTATATATTTAGTAATTCAAGTATATAAGAAGAAATCAGTGTGAATTTACATAAAAAATATTGATACAGTTTACAATGTAAAGAACTAATGTATGAATAATAAGATATAACCAAAGACTGATAATACCTATTAGGGTAAATTTAACTAGATATTATTCATTAATTCAAAAATATTTTAGTTTTGGAAATTAGCATTTAGATATTTTAGGGGGTGGTGAACAATGTGGATTCACCTAAATTGTTTAGATGTAAGTTAGTTTTCTAGGTTATCTCACCTACTATTTAATATAAATTTCATACATATAAATATAAATTTTCACTCCATCAAAATTCAATATGATATTATTCACCATTATATGTAAACAAATGTCTACTCATATACTCATAATGGCAACTTTCAGTACATGGAAAGGGATGAAGGAAGAGTCAAGTAATGGTGTTGAATGACAACATGCTACTGAGTGACACCAATGATGTCAAATGATAACAATGATATCAAATGATAACAATTTTATTTAATGAAAAAAATGTAGTTGCTCAATAATAATGTTGATGAATGGTGATAACATTTTCAAAAAAAAATAATGATAGAATTTAACAACAATCTCTATCATTTGATATCAATTATATCAAATGATAACATTACTACCGAGTGATAATAGGGTTATCATTATAAAACATTTTTATCAAACAATAACATTACTTCCATTTGATAACATTGTTTTCAAATGAAATCGTTACTATTGTTTTATAGTATTACTATCAAACAATAGAATTGTTGTCATTTGACAACATTGCTATTAGATAGTATAATAGATTTCATTTGATAGCATTGATGTAGTTTTCCATCAACTCTATTGTTCAGTGGTGAAGAGATGTGATCCAAAAAAAAATAAGGCACAATTTGTCTACATGTTTTTTGTTCATTCACATGGCCATATGGATTTTGTACCATGTTATGATTTTCCTATCCATTCACCTTATCACCTAAACACTGTCTATTAACTTTATCTAGAATTGTGAAACACATACTTAGAGATTAACAAAAATACAAAAGTTAGTTTCTATATGGGCCACTAATATTTACCTTGATACCTATATATAACATGCCCCTAGTGAACTTGATAGTATATAAGTAATTTTTAGGAGTAATGTGTCTTATTTGTACATGGGAATGGGTATTTTGTGTTCATTGTGACAAGTCTAGTAGAATCAAATAATATCTCAATGTGTTTCTATCTAAGTCTAGTAGTTTTATCTATGAAAGAATTTTTTAGCCTGAGATAGTTTAATAACCTAAAAATATGTATATAAATGGAAATATTTATGTTATTAATTCACTTATAGACACCTGTGAAGAACATTTTATATAAATTATATATATATACTTAGTATACTAAGAATAAATTAACTAATGCAAATAGACAAAAACATCATGCATAAGTATTGATTTTTGAATTTTATTGAATATTTGATTATTAGTTTTATATTTTTGCATATATAGATAGATAAAATAAATAAGGATATTAAAAAAATGAGTCTTACAAGGGACTAAAAATTATTAGTTCATGTATCTAGGATAGGAATGGTGACATTTTGTGAATGGAAAGTGCCATATTATTTTGATATAACTTAGCTAAATTACAAATCTAAATACGTATTTCCCTCTCTACCATAGGTTCCACTATCATAATTATGATTTGTATTATATTTTTCATGTTTTTGAGCATGATTAACTCAAGTTTTTTTTTGAACCCATCGTGGAGTGTATGAATCCTATGTTGGTGCATTACATAAAACATGCTTAATGTCTTGTAATATCAATTTGGGTTGTACAAGAGTAAAGAGAGACACTGTATAATTTGTCACATATATATTTTGAGGTTGATTTTCAAGGATAAGCCTCCTTGGAAGGGTATATACTTAATTTTTTTAACTTTTTAAGTATATTAAACCCTTTTAGGTTGTTCAACCAAAATTTGTTATATATGAACCATGTATTTATTTTAAATGGGTATTCATATGAGATACATTGAATTATGATGAACTCATTATAATATATATACTTTATACACCTATGTACTGTGGAAGGAACCATATTCACATGAATAACATATGTTAAACTATGCACTCAACCTCTTGAAGACTAGCTAAAAGAGATAACATAATGAATGGATGATGAGTTAAACTAATTATTGGGTTGATTATTTGGGGGAATGGGATTTTGGATGAGGTATTCTCATTATTGAACTAAAAAAAAATACATTATATCATGTTTCTCACTAATAGTGTCTAATTGAGAGGAAACATAACTCCAATGTTCCTTTGTATTGGTAATGACGAGGAGATTAAGCTCCTGATAAATACTAATAACATCAAGGTGGACATTTTTTTGTTGAATTACTTATGGAATGTGGGAAAATACATTTGTATGGATATACCTTGTCAATTCCATACATAAATTTGAATGATATATGGCAAGGCTATACCTAAGGATAAGGCATGGGATGGATATGAGAATATAGGATTGTATTATGTTGTAATGATAGCCTTAGTTTTGTGGATGATGGGTGGATTAGGGATATAAACGTTTTCCTTTAGGTAAATTATAACATTGATAATGATATGAGGGATAGGTTTGTAATTAAAAAACTCAATTATAATCTCAACATTGATATCTGATTGGGTGTTTATAGTAAGACTTGGTGCTTTAACTCTAGGAAAAATCCATCTGTATGGAGGTATGGATACTTAGGGAGTGTCATCTAAGGGTCTAGGTGAATAAATATATAATAATAATATATTTTTATTATGGTGGTATTTATATTATTTTATTATGTTAGAAGTAAGGTTTTATAAATGTTCATGCTCATTGGTACAAATCTTTTGTTATTAATTAATTTATTTTTTACAAAGTTTTCATTGAACAAGAGCTAATGGAGTGATAAAATTAAATTAATAAAAGTAAATGAAAATTTATAACTATAAATAAATTAAATATTTATTCTTTTTGGTATTTTTCAATTCATGTTTCATTACTTGTAATATTAGAAAGCAAAATCTAGGTTAACAATGCAAATGTTGATTTCAAGATCTTCTAGGTGCAAACTAAATGAAATTATTTTTATTTATTTTATTATGAATAAATAAATATATTATTAAAAATGATGATTTATAATAGTAAATAAAAAATCATAATTATATCCTAAAAAATAGTACTACCAAGTATCTAAATATTCTTAGACATATGCAAGCTCACACTAATTTTTGTTGTCTATAGATGAATCCACACTAAGATTGAATGATTTATATACAATTAAAGTAAACAAATAAATTATATTTTATTATTTAATAAGATAAAAAAACATTTTAATTAACTTAAACAAGGAAAATCAATATCAATATTCTACCTTTCACTCCCCTAGGCTTGACTAGTATTTCCTTACTTGTTAGTGTGCTTATTTGTGCATGAACAAGAGCTTGTTTTAAATTAAAAATTTATTATTTTTGAATTTTAAGTTGTTTATTTTTTTATGTAATGTCTTCCTATATTTTTAATCCATATATATGTTTTTAAATAATATATTTTATTGTTGAAAATAATAATGAAAATAACAAATATTTTTGATGTAAAAACATGAAGAGAAAATAAATATTTTTCCTATCTATTTCCATTTTCAATATATATATATATATATATATATATATATATATATATATATATATATATAATTCAATAAAGTAAAATAATGTAATATAATAAAATAAACAAATAAATTAATATATAGACTAAAAACCCCCAACCTGATAAATATGTAGACCAACTGGAAGTAAGAGATGTATTTGTGATATGGTCCTCAGCATGTTATCTCCTCCACTCAAAAATAATATTTTATGAAATATATAACTAAGGATATTGATAAAATAATATTAGAAATGGAATAATATGAGAGTAATATAACTCTAAACAAAATAATAGTTGAATTTGACTAGTTAGTGCATTGATTATAGATATTTGGTTGCAAATTCAATGAACTTCTTTCCTTAAAATTTTGTAGTCTAATATGAAAATTATCAAAATAAAATATTAAAATAAATGGTAAGTAGGATATGTATTTCATATAAAATTAAAAATTTTGGATATGAAAATTTTCTAAAATGGAATACTTTTAGGAGAGTAGTGGAATTTGTAAGGATGTGTTTAACTGAGTTGAGCCCTACATGTCCTAAGCCTATAGGTCCTTTTTTGGGAACATGACCAACATCAAACCAACATAAAAGTAATCTAGATAGAAGCCTTGACTATAACACAAGATGAGATAGAATAAAATCAAGATGGAGATCATATAAGTGTGTTAGAGAGTTAAATATGTCCAAGAAACTAAGTTCACAATAAAATAAGCACCTATAGTATCCTCTACAAAATGAGAAAGTGAAAATATGGTTTGAAAATGTCACATGAAGTATAGGAATGTGAAGACCCTACATATATAGTGGAATAATTTCCATTTGGTTTGGAAATTTTTAGACATTTGTAAAATAAAAAAGACTAGGTTCAATATTTTATATTCAAACCTAGCCCTAATGAACACATACAGGTGGCTACCTAGATAGTGGGTCTTAAGTCTAGTAAAGAAAGGAAAAGTGTAGTGCTGAGAGATTTTTTAAGCCTAAATTGGATTATCAAATAAAATAAAATATTCACTAAGGGTTATTTATGTGATGATAAGGTATAAACACTTAACATAGTACATACCCTAAATGCCACCTATAGGCCTACTTTAGGATTAGTTAATTATTCAAGATAAAGAGAAGACATAAAGGTGATTAAAAATGATTTAAACCCAATAAAGATTGTATACATGTTCAAGAATATTTAAAAGTTTAGGATGTGAATTTTGAGGTCCTAAAACACAAAAGAACATAGTCAAGTGACCCTCATAATGTCACCTATATGCCACATGAAGAGAAGTTAGTTTTAAGTCTAAGGAAGATCAAATAATATAGTGAAAGGACACTTAGGTCTGATTTATATTGAAAAAAATTTCATAAGGTCATGTTTATACCAAAATTAAACATAAAATATTAGCCTAACTAAGTTTCACTTGCCTACACACAGTCAAGTATAAGCTACATGTCTACATGTTTTTTTAGGGCTTTTATTTAGATTGAAGGATAGTGAGGAATATGAATAGGTATGAAAGAGTGAGGGTCATATGAGAATGGTTAAAACAATGAATAAAAACCTTATTTGAACTAATCATAACTTACTATAAAGGTGAAATGGTCAAAACACAATTTGGACCTATTGAAGCCTAAGATACACATAGTTACTACCAAACACAACCAATATTGAGGGGAATTGATGTTTTGAGGTTTCTATAGACATAATCACACATTTTTATTTGGAAAATAGAGTTTTCATGAGTTTAAAAATTAATCCATGGTAAATTCAAATCCATAAAAATAGTGGAGGTACCCACTATTTTGTCTCAAACCTTGCCTATTCCATTGGGCAAGGAAAGTCATGAGGCTAAGGGGTCTACTTGAACTCAAAATACAAAAAATGTATGTTAGACCCCATTGAGGGTCTTGGGGGTGGAAAAAATACATATCAAATTTTTAAATACACTTTTAGGAGGAAACAAAGATCAATCTTTATCCAAATGCCCTTGAGCACTAGCAAGGAGACATGCCTAAACCTCAAGCTCCCTCACTAGTATACCATATGTATACAAAGGGGTAATGATCCCATAAAATTAATGTATAATTACATTATTTTTTTTTTGGATGTGTTTGAACCTATCATAGAAGTAATATTGAGTTTTGAGGCTAAAAACCCTATTCGAACCTATTTTAAGCTTATGAAACACTAAACATGCCACCTAAGTAGTAACTTCAAATACTCGTACTATCTCTCAAAATTTTCATGGGAATATGATCCATTTATAATAGTTTAGGAGGTTATTAAATAATTTTTTTCTAGTGGAAGGAGGTTAATTTATGATATTTATTTATGAACAATCGTTAAGACCCCAAATAGGATTTAAACCCTCTTAAAATTGTGAGAGTGACCAGTCAAGGAAAAAAGACCTATAAATCAAATTTAATTAAATAATTTTCTTCTAAAAACTCTTTAATTTTGTTTAGGAATCCAAGGAGGATCTACACATGTACTTTGATACTAATGTCACTTTTACAAACTATCATAAATGCCTTGTTTTGTGTGTTTTTAGTGTTTTTTAGGTGTTTTAAGAAGAAGAGAATTTACCAATAATTATATGAGTTACTTTAAGATGTTTCCTAGCTATTAAAGTCAAAAATATGCATAGGAGATTCAGGATATTGTTAAACTAGACCCATTTTCCAAGGCAATCTCAAATAGGCTATAAATAGGGCTAGGTGAAAAGGTGATTTCATGGTTTCCACATTTCTATAGGGTTTCATGACACCAAAATTGACATGAAGGTTGTTTATATAATATTTAAAGTTAATAACATGATTTTGGGTTATTTAAAACATGTGTTATAAGTTTGGTGTAAGAAAATAGGGTCCTAAGAAAGGAGGCCTAGTTGAGGCCTAATTCAAGAGAGAGAAAGGTAGAAAAGATAGAATTCCAATCAGAGTCAAGGGGAAATTTATCATGGATATGTAAGGAAATAAAGGGTCCTATAATATTTCATTTTATTTTTAGTATCATCTATACAAATCCCTAAACAAGGAAGTTTAAATATTTTTAGGGTTACAAACAAACTAGGCCTATTGAAGGCTTAAAGAGCAAAATAAATTATTGGGAGTTGTTATAGGAATTAAAATGGTTTCTTTAAAACATTATAGCATATTTTAGGACCATTAATGGAGATATGGGGGCTTTAATAATATGCCCTTGAGTTTTTTACCACTTTGTATAAAGCTAGGCATGGGAAATGAAGAGTTTCAAGACACCTATGCACATGAATGATGGAATGTTAGGTCAAATGAGTTTATTACACCATGTAAGATTCCAATGAGCTGTATGAGATCATTTTCTAGATAATTAATGATGTAAAATTACATTTTTCACTCCTTTCATGCAAATAAGGGCAATTTTCAAGAAGTTAGTCATGGTGTCAACCCAAGTTGTAACCTCTATGCCACATGGAGGGTCAAATCATCTTTAAGAGTGAGACATATTTCCTTGGAGGTATATTTTAAATGTATCATAACTCCATTTATTATTTTAACTCATGAATACACTTTTCAATCTACTCCTACTACGCTCCTCTCTTTCTCTTCACACTTCCCTATATAAGCAGCCACTTTTGGTGAAGTTTATGGAATCCACATATGTTATGTGTTGTCCCCAAAAATAGACTTCTCATTTTTGGGACAACATGTGAACTATTTTGGTTCAACAGACCAAAATAATTTCTTCCCTTCTCGAAATTTGTTTTGAGTGTTCAAATTCCTTATTTTTTAAGCTTCTCAAAGATCTATGGACTCTGCAGGCTTGAATCTATGGACTCTATAGAAAGAAAATCTATGGACTCTGCAAGCCAAGTTCTACCAACTTCACAGGTTGATTTCTATAGACTCTACAGGAAAGAAGCAAGCTCTCAATACTTAGGTGATTTCAAAGTTGGTTCAACAACAAGGTTCAACCAAAAGAGTTCATTGACAAGCTTCTAAGCAAGGATTGAACCATTAAACCATTCAACCTTGAACCATTTTGGTTCAATGGGTTCAATGCGTTCAAAGGTTCAACATCAGTAGCAAGAGTTAAGCGCATTTGTCAAGGTTTAAAGTTTAATTGCTTTAAGGTTCAACGGTTTCAAAACACTTATCAAAGGGAATGAACCATTTAACCATTAAACTATTGAACCATTGAACCACTTTGGTTTAAAGGTTCAATGGGTTCAATGGTTCAACAAGTTCAATAACCAAATGGTTCAATGCATTTGGTTTTAAAATATCAAAAGGACATAGCCAAATAAAAATAATGAACTGATTGAACTGTTGAACCTTGAACCAAAGGGTTTAACGAGTTCCCAGGTTCAAAGGTACAACTAGTGTGATGAATATCAAAGAGCTTAGAAAGAATAAGGAAGTGACAAAATAATGGTTCAATAGGTTCAAAGGCTTTTATAGGCAGGTTCAATCAAAAGAACAAGTTTCTGACACTTAGACATTTTTAGGACTAGTTCAAGGTTCAATAGGTTCAACAAGTTCAAGGTTTAATGGGTTTAATGAGGCTTGTTTCAAAGAATCTTGGTTTAAGCAGTCAATAGAAACAAGGGAATGAACCATTGAATGATTGAACTAAATTTGGTTCAATCAGTTGGTTCAAGCGACAAGTTCAAAGGAGTGCCCCAAGCATCAAAGATAAAAGCACCCTTGCGGAGGGAATTTTCATGGTAAAAGTGACTAAGGAAGGAAAAAAAACCCAATAGAACTCAGTGGATGCTACCCAGTGTCATCTTTTGAGCCTAATTTCACTTTGTTTTTAAGAGAAATAAATGCTGCCACATGTCCTCTGTAAGTTAAGTGGAACACGCCAAGTGGCATCATCTGCATGAATCTAAAATTAGTCCCACATGGTACTATAGTATTTCCAAAATGTAGCAGAAGCCACCAAGTGTCATCTTCCACAAGACACTCAAAAGGTGCCCAAAGCTTCTACAAGTTCAACAGATGTTGCCATGTGTCCTCACCTATTTCACAGTGGATGCTGCCATGTGTCACATGTTGAGATTCACATAAAATCAACTAAGGCAAATTTCCAAGGGACAAATAGCTCTTTCAAATGACACTTAGAAACCAAAGTGAACCATTGAAAAAACTTGAAAGGCTAATTTGGAGCTCAAACAGCCCTTGTAGAGGATAGGAAGGGGGCAAATGGACCAATTCAAAGGCCAAAAGAGCAAAGGGATTTCCTTTAGAAAAGTTCCCCTAACAAAAGTGATAAAGAGACAATTCCTTCAAAAAAATTATCTAAAATAATTCCTTCAGACTTTTTCCTCTGAAAGAAAAGTCTGAAGAAATAGAAAAACCACTATGCTACCATGTGTCATCTTCAAAGTCATAGTAGAAGCTGCCACATGTCATCTATTGAGACATAGTATAAAATGTAGGGGAAGCTACCAAGTGTCATCTTCTGCAAGGTTTCTCAAAATACCAGTAGAAAGCAACTAAGGAATAGAGCATTGAATTGAACCAAAGACCCGATTCAAATAACCAAAAAAGGAGGAATGATGAGGAAGGACCAGAAACATTTACACATCATATATGTTTATAGAAGTAGATCATCAGGTGGACATTGAAAGATATAAACTTTCAATAGCGTGACTCGTTTCTCTACATTGAGAAAAGCAAATGGGTAAATGCCCCTAAATTCTAGCATGTCTTCTTAACAAAATTCAATACAACATGATGTGTTACTATTCCCAAGTCCTTCTTGAAGAGGCTATATAAGGGACTCTCTTTCATTGTTTTAAGGAGCTCTCTCTCTCTCTCTCTCTCTCTGATTGTCAGAAACAAAACTCTGCCCAAAATTGAAAGGCATTACTGAGACTTTAAGCTTAGATTGCTAATCATATTTTGTTATTAGAATAAGAAAGCAAGTGACTTCTCAGACTTTGTCCTATAATATATTTGTTGTTGGGGAAACTATTCTTATGTCTTTTTCCTTAATATATTTTCTATTCCTTTAATTCAATAAGCATAATTAGTGAAAGTAGTCAGGAAGGTGTCCTGAAGCCAACTGTGGAAAGACTTTGTGCCCCCATAATTTCTTTTAGTGTGTTTTTTTTTTTATTTCTATGTAAAGGACCTTGGGATGACTTTATACCCTCATTGTCCTTTGTATCTCACTCTTGGGTAATTCAGGTGAAGACTTTGTTCTACATCTCAAATTGTTGGTTACTACATCCTTGGTTACATTTTGCAATTACTATCAAGAAGATTCTTGTGGTTTATCAAATGGTACTTCTAAAATAAGAGGAGTGGTTTATGTCATTATCCCTAATATTTCTCCTTTGATTTGTATGTATCATCTCTAAAAAAAGAGAGATGGATGTTTTATTCTGCCCCTGAGTATTATTTTTTGTTTATATATATATATATATATATATATATAGCATATCTATAGGGAACCTCCCCTTGATGGGAGGAGAGATTAGTCCTCTTTTTATGTGGTAAACCTACACATTTGGCCGACCAATCTTCCTACTTTGGGTGATCAGACCTATTTTATTTATCAGTATGTTGATCGACAAAATATTCAACCAACAGTTTTTGGCAACTCCATTGGGGATATAGTTATGTGCATTCTGAAACCTCAAGTTTTAGATGGAATCAGTCTCTACCATTATCCATTATAGACTCCATTCCATTTCTATGTTTTACCTATTATCATTATAACCTTATCATTCACTTTCACACAAAATGGAAAAGAACACACAGTTTTAAAGCCTCAAGCTTCAAACTAAAGCAAGGTCAATTCTTTTCCATTTTTGTTTCACAATCTGGCAGATTTAAGGTATACATGAAGCCAAAGGGCTAAAGGTATTATTGACCCTGTATTCAATTTGGTACAGTAAAGTAATTTTGATCTATTTCCTTCACCATCTCACCTCCAATGAACCAAGAGATTTCCTCCTACTAAAGTCAAATCATTATTGCCAAACGAAGTATCCACTTCTACTATTGATAAAGCTTTGCCAATAATTACTCCTCTAAGATTTTTTATTTCTCCTTTTAATAGTCATATAATGGCAACTCAAGGCCCTTGGGGTAATTATTTTGGTCCTCTCAATCTTACTCCACCTCTACATGAGCTCACACGTAGTTTAAGGAAGAATTTCCCTAAATTCTATGGTGATGGGAAAGATCATCCTCATGAACACATTGCAGCCTTCACCATAGCCTGTGGCATAATTGGAGTAGAATTTAAAGATGTAGTAGTAAAGATATTTGTAGAAACATTACAAGGTGCTGCTACAGATTGGTTTTATCATCTACAGGCTTGGTCAATAACTAATTAGAATACCCTCAAAGCTAAGTTTGAAGCTAGATTCAAACTTGTAGAAGATGTACATGCACTTTTGGCTCAACTTACATAAATGAAGAAAGAACCTCATGAACTAATGAGGGACTTCATAGCCAAGTTTGACAAACTGAGGAATAGAATTCCTATAATTACTTGACCTATAGTTGAGAATCTCAAATTCTTCTTCATTAATTCTCAGTTGCCTAAAGTAAGTTTTCTTTTGAGACGTGCTAGCCAAATAGATCTTGATATAGCTCAACATTTAGCCACTAAGGTAGAAGATTATCTCATCTTAGTAGGGAAGATAAGAAGAGATCCAAATAAAAATAAACTCTCATCATCTTCTGAATATTCATCTATAGGCACCACAGATCTAATGGTGTAGAAGTTGTTAAATGAGTTGCTTGCTCTCAAAAAGCAAATGGCACAAGGAATGCCTTCTACTCCTTCATAGAGAGATATGCCAAGGACATTTCCAAATCAATCATATCAAGGCAATGCTGCTAGGAATCAAGGGCAATAAAATCATCTTCCTCCCCCACAAGGGAAACTTATCCTAGAAGCTCCTCTAACCAATTCAGTAATGGGATATCTTGAAGTAGAATTAGAGTTCTCTTTCCAATTGAATTGAATCAAGAAAATGACACTAATCTCCTTGTATAAAATCAAGAAGAATCAGTTGGTGACTCCCACATTGGTTTCTTGAACTACCAGGATGAACCTAGAAGCAAAGGAGAAGCTTTTGATGGATCATATGTAGTGTTTACCAGGTCCAAAAACCAATCAGTCTAGAAAGCTTATAAAGGGAAGAAAGAGGAGCAACATCAACCAATAATTACAATTGCTAAGTGTGAAACCACTCTACCTTTTCAGTCAAAAGATTTGGTGATCACCAAAAAGGTAAGTACATCAATTTCACCTTCACCTTCTACTTCAATTTCACAAACCAGCCCTCCTCCTATCCCTCCTAAAACCCAAAAGGTTGAAATAACTTCCTCTATTCCTTATCTAATTCAGCTATTTGACATAATTGATCACGTTAAAAAGACCAAAATAAAAATATCTAAATTTGAATATTTGCATTCCAATCCTGATCAATTAGATAAGTTGGTCCAATATGTCAAGAACTAAACTGTCCTTATAGGATAAGAAGCTAAAAAGGTAACTCTTGATTCCCCAAAGATCATGCCCATTCTGAATAATCTTGTCATTACTCCTCTAGCTGGCCCTGGGAAAATAGAACCTTTCTATGTTTCCTTATTAATAAATGGTCACAAGCTAAGTAATTGTATTATAGACTCAGGTGCATCTGACAATGTCATGTCTACTAAAGTAGCTGAATATCTTGATCTCATATTAACCAAGACATTTGGAAGATGTTTCTCCATGGAGAATAAGCAAGTGCCATTGTTGGGACAAATCAAGGATGCCTAATTTGCATTTACAGCCTTTCTGGACAAAAATATCAAGATGACAATTATAGTGGCTGATGTTTCAGCATCCTATGGTATCTTACTTGGATGAAATTTATACAAGGATGTTGCTAGAGAATTGAGCATGGATCTATCTAAAGCCAGGATCCTTGTCAAAGGCACCATGCAGAGACTACTTCCTAGAAAGGAATCAAAGTATATTGTCACTCAAACATCAGCCCCTGAAGTTCAAATTCTTTTTGAATCCTCAAGTATGGGTAACTACTTTCTATCTATAGATGAAGTACATGAAACATATGATAAATTTCCTGAAAGTGTCAACCCAAAATTTAGTTCAACTAGAATAGCAGAAGAACTAGTAGGTTGCAATACAAATGAAGAAGGACCCTCCCTCTCTAATGAAGGAAAGTTTAAATAAAAATTAGTATCTGATGAGGTATGGACTTTGGAGTTTGATGGTAGCTACTCCTCTACCAGTTCAAGAGCTGGAATTGTGTTGATATCTCCTCAAGGAGATATGTTTCCTTCATCTTAAAAATTACAATTTAGCAACACTAACAATACAGCTAAATATGAATCTCTATTGTTGGGATTGAAGGCTACTCAAGATAAAGGCATCAAGTTTCTTCATGCCAAAGGGGATGCTGAATTAGTGGTTTGTCAGGTGAGAAACCTATACCAAACCAATAATGAAAGATTACACCACTACTGCAACTTAGTTTGGGACCAAATTGAAAGCTTTGATGCTTTCAACATTTTTGCCATACTCAAGGAATCTAATGACAGAGCTGATGCACTTGCTATTTTAGGAACACTCTTAGTTCCTCACTCAGATTTCAAAGAAGATAGGTATACTATTGAGCTAGTCTATAGACCAAGTGTTCTTGACAATGTTGATCATTGGCAAGTATTCAATGATGATCATCAAATCATTACCTTATTGGAATTAAAAGACAATTTCAAACAACTATGTTTTGAAGGCAGTGAATTTTAGAAGTATGAATCAACCTTTGAATCTAGTTTGAATATAAATGAAGAATTATTACAATTGAAAAGAAATAAAATTCCCAAAGGCCTAGTTTCTCTTGAGAAACTATTTGACAAGCATGATAGATTCATCCAATAATAACAAATAGATTCAAGCTTCTCTTAGGGATTTGATCAAGTAAATCTAACTACTAAAGAAAATCTCAAGTTGGTTAACATTGGTAAGTGTTGCACCCCTAAAGAAAGATTCAAGTTCACCACTTTATTCTGTCAATATATGGATGTCTTAGCATATTATTATGATGACCTAAAGTCTCTTACACCTAATGAAATCTGCCATGACATTCCTCTCAAGGTTGACTCAATGTCGTATAAGCAAAAATCTAGACAGTACAATATGAAAATATCAGGTACTATTCTGTCTAAGATACAAAAAATGTTAAATGCTAGAATCATCTTCCCAATCCATCATTCCACATGGATTGTAAACATAGTTCCTGTAAGGAATAAGAGTGGCAAAATTTACATTTGTGTAGATTTCAGGAATCTGAATCAGTCATCTTTGAAAGATAATTGCCCTTTGCCAATCATGGATCAAGTGCTTCAAACAGTGACAAGTTTAAAGATGTTATCAATGCTAGATGGCTTCCTAGGATATAATCAAGTTGAAATTGGTGAAGCATACCAACACAAGACTACATTCACCACACCTTGGGGTACATTTACATATATAATAATGCCTTTTGGCCTTATAAGCACTGGTACCACCTTTTAGAGAGCAATGGACTTGGCTTTAAAATGTGAGATGGGTAAAATCATAGTGGTATACCTTGATGACTTGACTATCTTTTCAAATCATTATTATGATCATGTATGCCACTTACAACAAGTGCTAGAGTGCTACCACCAAAATGGTATTTCCTTGAACCCTAAGAAGTCTATTTTTGGAGTAATAGAGGGGAAACTCCTTGGACACATTGTGTCTAAAGAAAGCATAAATATTGACTAATACAGAGTCAAGTCTATTCAAGAGCTTAATTTGCCTACAAATAAAAATGTTGTTAACTCTTTCTTTGAAAAGGTGAATTTCTTATGGAGGTTCATCCTTGAATTTGCTGAGAAGACTAGACACATTGTGAACATGATGAAAGGGGAGACCACCTTCAACTAGACTAAAGAAGGCAAGTCAGCATTTTAGGATATCAAGACTGCCATTGCACATGCCCCTTCCTTGGTTTGTCTAGATTACAATAAAGATTTCATCATATACAGCTATGCTTCTGAACACACGCTTTTAACAATTCTTGTTTAATAGGACAAGGAAAGTATAGAATCTCCCATTTCTTTCACGAGTTTTCCTCTCAAAACCCATGAGATGAAGTATTCAAATTTAGAGAAGCATGCTTATACAGTGGTAAAAGTAGTCAAACATTTTTGCTTCTATATCCTAAATTCACAAACTACTGACTTAGTTCCTGACACTACAGTCAAGTCCATATTAACTCAATAGGAGTTTGGCAAAAAAAGAGGCAATTCGATTGCAAAGATCCAAGAGTTTGATCCAGACATCAAGCTAACAAAGTTGGTTAGGGGAAAAGACCTATGCCAATTAATTACTGATAGCAAGCCAGAAGATATATAGCATGAAGAAGCTAAAGTGGAAGATACACTAATAGTCATTTTTGTCTCCACTACCAATGAGTGGTATTTAGGTATTTCTCATTTCCTTACTTATGGTGAATATCCTTCTCATTTGTCTTATAAAGAAAGGAGGACTATCAAGTTGAAAGCTAACAATTTTGCCCTTTAGGACAACAACCTGTATAAGAGAAGCATAGATGGAGTATTCCTTCACTATGTAGACAAAGAGAAACAAAGCTAACTTTTGAAATATTTCCACAATCTATCCTATGGAGGACATTTTTCTACTCCTGTGACTACTCAAAAGATGCTATGAGCTAGGTATTACTGGCCAACTCTTTTCCAAGATGCATATAAGTGGGTGAGAAAATGTGAACTCTACCAGCAATTTATTGGAAGACCCAATTTAGCTGCCCTACCTCTCAAGCTAGTGATCATAGAAGAACCTTTCCAACAATGGGGGATTGATTTTATTGGGACTATAAACCCATATTCAATTGTTAGACATGATTATGTCATTATAGCAACTAATTATTTCACCAAGTGGGTAGAAGCAATCCCAACTAAGCATGCTACTTTAGAAGTTGTATGTAATTTCCTCAAGGAGAATATCATTTCTAGGTTTGGAGTTCCAACCAAAATTGTTACTGATAATGCAGCTTGTTTCACCTCCTAGGAGATTACACAATTCTATTTCTATTATGGAATTACACTCTCTCACTCTTTTGATTATTTTCTGCAAGGGAATGGACAAGCTGAATCAAGCAATAAAAACCTGGTAACTATCATAAAGAAGCTAGTAGATGACAATCAAATGACATGGCATAAAGCACTGATTGATGCTCTATGGATAGATAGAATCACACCAAAGAGGGTAATTGGTATGTCTCCTTTTCAACTTCTTTATGGTATCAATGCTTAGATACCAATCACCTTAGAATTGCCAGCCTTGAAATTGGCAAAGGCAATTAAAGATTAGACATATGAAAGCTCTCTTGATAAGAGAATCATGTGCCTGACTGAGATAGATGAACAAAGAACCATGGTGGTGGACCGAATTACTGATCATCAAATTTTGGTAAAGAAACTCTTTGACTAGAAGGCCAAAAATTGTGATTTCTAGACTAGGGATCAAGTCTTGTTGTGGGACAAAAGGAGAGAACCAAAAGGGATGCATGGAAAGTTTGACTCCCTTTAGAGAGGCCCATTTATAATTCATCAACACAATGGTGAAAATATCTTTCTATTGAAATATCAAGATGGCACACTCTTTTCTCTGCCTTGAAGTAGGCAATATCTAAAACACTTCAACTCTTGAAGTATCAGATCATTTCATCTGTACATATGTATATTTGTATAGTTTTTAATTTTGTTTTTTTTTGTTTGTTTCCTTTTTTTATGCCTTCCATTTTTGGGTAACATGACTCTATAGTCCAATGGTACACATGAATACACTGGATATTATAGATTCTACTCCCTTCAATTCTTTTTTACAATTGATATAAGTTCCCCAACTGGAGCCAATTATTGTCCCCAAAAATAGACTTCTCATTTTTGGGACAACATGTGAACTATTTTGGTTCAACAGACCAAAATAATTTATTCCCTTCTCAAAATTTGTTCTGAGCATTCAAATTCCTCATTTTTCAAGCTTCTCAAAAATCTATGGACTCTCTAGGCTTGAATCTATGGACTCCATAGGGTTGAATCTATAGATTCTGTAGGAAGAAAATCTACAAACTCTTTAGGCAAAGTTTTATGGGCTTCACAGGTTGATTTCTATGGACTCTATAGGAAAGAAGCAAGCTCTCAATACTTAGGTGATTTCAAAGTTGGTTCAATGACATGGTTCAAGCAAAAGAGTTCATCAGCAAGCTTTTAAGCAAGGATTGAACCACTGAACCATTGAACCTTGAACCATTTTGGTTCAATGAGTTTAATGGGTTCAAAGGTTCAACATTAGTAGCAAGAGTTAAGTGCATTTGTCAAGGTTAAAAGTTTAACCAATTCAAGGTTTAATGGATTCAAAACACTTATCAAATGGAATGAACCATTGAACCATTAAACTGTTGAACCACTATGGTTCAAAGGTTCAACGGGTTCAATGGTTTAACATGTTCAATGACCAAATGGTTCAACACATTTACTTCAAAAATATCAAAAGGACTTAGCCAAATAAAAAGAATGAACCAATTGATCCATTGAACCTTGAACCAAAGGGTTCAATGAGTTCACAGGTTCAAAGGTTCAACTAGTGTGATGAAGATCAAAGAGCTTAGAAAGAATAAGGAAGTGACAAAATAATGGTTCAACAGGTTCAAAGGCTTCTATAGGTAGGCTCAATCAAAAGAATAAGTTTTTGACACTTAGTCATTTTTAGGACTAGTTCAAGGTTCAAAAGGTTCAATGGGTTCAAGGTTCAACAGGTTCAACGAGGCTTGTTTCAAAGAATCTTGGTTCAAGCGATCAATAGAAACAAGGTAATGAACCATTGAACTATTGAACCAAAGTTGGTTTAATCAGTTAATTCAAGTGATAAGTTCAAAGGAGTGCCCCAAGCATCAAAGACATAAGTGCCCTTGTAGAGGGAATTTCTATGGCAAAAGTGACTAAGGAAGGAAACAAAAACTTGATAAAACTTAGTGGATGCTGCCAAGTGTCATCTTCTGAGCCTCATTTCACTTTGTTTTTAAGAGCAGTGGATGCTATCATGTGTCCTCTATAAGTTAAGTGGAACAAACCAAGTGGAATCATCCACATGAATGTAAAATGAGTCCCACATGGTTCTATAGTATTTCCAGAATGTAGTAAAAGCCACCAAATGTCATCTTTTGCCAGACACTCAAAAGATGCCCAAAGCTTCTGCAAGTTCAATGGATGCTACCACATGTCCTCACATGTTTCACAGTGGATGCTGTCATGTGTCACATGTTGAGATTCACATAAAATCAACTGATGAAAATTTCCAAGGGATAAACAACTCTTTCAGAGGACACTCAAAAATTGAAGTGAACCATGGCAAAAACCCAAAAAGCTAATTTAGAGCTCAAACAGCCCTTACAGAGGGTAGGAAGGGGGAAAATGGACCAATTCAAAGGCCAAAAGAGCAAAGGTATTTCCTTCAAAAAAGTTCCCCCAACAAAAGTGACAAAGAGGCAATTCCTTTGGACAAATTGTCTGAAAGAATTCCTTCAAACTTTTTCCTTTGAAAGAAAAGTCTGAAGAAATAGAAAACCTGCTATGATGCCACGTGTCATCTTCAAAGTCATAGTGGAAGCTGCCACATGTCCTCTATTGAGACACAATATCAAATGCAGTAGAAGTTGCCAAGTCTCATCTTTCACAAGGTTTCTCAAAAGACCAATACAAAGCAACTAAGGAGCCGATAATCAAAATTAATCAAGGACCCAATTCAAATAACCAGAAAAGGAGGAACGATGAGGAAGGACTAGAAAAATTTACGCATAAGATATGTTTCTAGAATCAAATCATTAGGTGGACATTGAAAGATGCAAACTTTCAATAACGTGACCCATTTCTCTACATTAAGAAAAGCAAATAGGTAAATGCCCCTAAATTCAATCATGTCTTATTAACAAAATTCAATGCAACATGATGTGTTACTATTCCCAAGTCCTTCTTGAAGAGGCTATATAAGGGACTCTCTTTTATTGTTTTAAGGAGCTCTCTCTTTGATTGTTAGAAACAAAACTCTGCCCAAAATTAGAAGGCATTACTGAGACTTTGAGCTTAGATTGTTAATCATATTTTATTATTAGAATAATAAAGAAAGTGACTTTTTAGACTTTGTGATGTAATATCTTTGTTATTGGGGAAACTGTTCTTATGTCTTTTTCCTTAATATATTTTCTATTCCTTTAATTCAATAAGCAGAATTAGTGAAAGTAGTCAGGAAAGTGTCCTGAAGCCAACTGTGGAGAGACTTTGTGCCCCCATAATTGCCTTTAGTTTCTTTTCTTTTTGTTTCTATGTAAAGGACCTTGGGATGACTTTGTGCCCTCATTTTCCTTTGTATCTCACTCTTGGGCAATTCAGGTGAAGACTTTGTGCTACATCTCAATTTTTTGGTTACTACGTCCTTGGTTACATTTTGCAATTACTATTAGGAAGATTCTTTTGGTTTGTCGAATGGTACTTCTGAAAGAAGAGGAGTGATTTCTATCATTATCCCTAAGATTTCTCCTTTGATTTACACGTATCATCTCAAAAAAAGGAGAGATGGATTGTTTATTCTACCCCTTAGTATTATTTTCTATATATATATATATATATATATATATATATATATATATATATATAACATATCTATAGGGAACCTCCCCTTGATGAGAGGAGAGATTAGTCCCCTTTTGATGTTGTAAACCTACACATTTGGCTGACCAATCTTCCTACTTTGGATGATCAAACCTATTTTGTTTATTAGTACACTGATCGACAAAATATTCAACCAACAGTATGGTAAAGCCCTTCTAGTTTGAGTACTATTATTTCCTTTAAATAAAACATTTAAATCTATTCTTTAAAAATAAGCACCTTTTATAAGCATCTTAAGTATTTCATAGTTGAATTACAAGTGATAATCATATATGCTTGTGTTTATCTTACTTTTTCATGTTCTATTCAGGTAGTTTGCTCTTTAACAGGTCACATGAAGTGTATTTAGTGTCTTTGTATGTCTCTAGGTGTAAGGAAGATTATTGGTGTCTAAAATCAGACCTTTTGTTCATCCACCTTGACAAGTTCATTACATATCGCCTTCATGTTTTAAATATATATGTTAGAGAAGTATTTGATATTGAAGTCAAGTTTTTGAAAATCATCTTTAATAATGAAAGTACAGGTTAGTCTTGTGGAGATTATATTGGTTCATCAACTCATTATATTTAATTTCATTTGTGTTCTCTCTATCCTTTTTTATCTCAAATAAGTTAGAAGTATAGGTGATGAGATTTTAGAGACATATTAAGTGAGCTATCCCTTCAATCTAGAGGTTTACCCATGTTATAGACAACCCACATATTGAGGGATAATCCATTGTTCAACTCAATTTGGAGTAGGCTTGAATTACATCTCCAAAGGTGTAAAATTAAGTGACAATAGTTTTGGCATGCCCAATGGGATAATTATCTCAAACACTTCATGTCAATGTGAATGTTATCTTTGACAAGACAATGATTGCATACATGTTTCCTACTTAGCATTTGGTGACCCCAATGAAGGTATAACATCTTTTTATAGACCAATTTATTATTTCTTTTGTTCATGCTACATGGTCCTTACTAGATCAATTGATAGTAGAGGTAATCATCCGATAAATTCACTCCCTCATCCTAAACTTCCTCTTGAAGTTCAATATCCTAAGCCTATCTTAAAAATTGAAGATCCTAAAGAATAGTATGACTTTTAAAGTCAAGAAGAGAAAGAGAGTGAGCAAAAAATTGAAGGCAAAATGATTTTCTAGCTTTCAATGCTAAAAAACATGATGAACCTTGCTGCCTATGATGATATCCCTCCCAATGCCACCAAGAGTGTTCCTTATTTTAATGGTGAAGGTACTATCACCTCAATTGAGCACATTAGAGACATCTCTAACTTCTACAATTTTCATAATATCACTAAGACTAATATAGCAATAAAATTGATTGCTATGTCTCTTAGAGGAAAAGCCCTTGATTGGTATAAAACCTTGATGGGAGGATGAATTATTACATGGGATGAATTTTGGGAGTTTTTTAATAAAATATTTGAGGATAAGAGTGATCATACATCAAAAATACATCAGTTGAATTTCATTCAAACAAGGCCTAAGGAAACCATGTGTGACTTCAACGAAAGGTTCTAAAGGACATGAAATAGGTCGTCACCTCTCATGAGACCCCTTGTATGTTTTATGATCCTAGACTATCTTAGAGATATTATGATTTATATATCTATCATGTTTTATCCCATGGGTGGATACACCTTTCCTAATGCATATGATGTGTCTATTAGAGTTGAGAATAGTTTGATCCAAGCTGGTAATCTCCCTCCAAAAGTAACAATGCCTAACATTGCTTCTACTTATTCAAATATTAATACATTTCAAAATCCAAGTAACAAGTATAAAGCTTCTCCATATAAAATACATGTTATCATTGATTGTAAAGTAATGTCTAATGCCTTAAAAGCCTTAATTAGGCAACCAAATCAATAATTTGGAGCTCACCACAACCCTTACTATTACTCTCCAAAATCAAATATATGTACACCTAAGTTTAATGGTCAAGGGATTGGATAAGGTCAACTTAATTTCAATAGGAAATGTAATGTCTATGATCCAAATTTTTCTCCTACTATAAGATCCATGGTTCTAGTCCATATCAACCTAGTTTAAGGAGAAGAATGGTAGCCTCAAGGAAAGTACATGAATGCAAATGAGGATGAATTTCAAAATTTAGTTGTTAAAGGAGGGATTATTCCTTACTTGACAATAAAATATGAGAGATTCATGTAATTACAATCAAATGGAGACAATAGTATTCAAGCAATGAGCTTGGCAAACTTCATAATAGAGGATAGATTTGTCCTAAAATAATGTACTTTAGTTACAACCAACACAAGGTAAAAGAGAATATCTTTGGGAGATGTTCAAGATGTGGATACAAGTTAAAATATTCCTCCTTCAAGGTAAAAAAGTGTGAATGCAAATGTTATAGCCTCTATAAGTATTGTACCTTCTCAAAACTATAACTTGGGAAGGGTGGTCAAACCTTATTTGCCTCAATCTCAAGGTAATTATTTTCTTCCAAGAATGCGAGAAAAGGTTAGTGTTCCCTCTTTGAATATCATTAAATATTTTAATAACATAAAGGTTATTATATCTATTTGGGAAGTACTAAACATGCCTATTCAAAAGGAGTTACTCCAAGAAAAACTATCCTAACTCCATGTTAGTCCTAAACTATCAAAACATATTGGTGTGATCCTCAAAAATTCCCATACTCATATTGTTGAACCCTCCACTAGTTATGAAAATACCCCAACTTTTTATCTTACCCTCATTGTGGGAGTCAATCTAGTCCATAATTACATTATGGATAGTGGGGAAAGTACTTCAATTATGCCCAAATTAGTTGCAAATAAGTGGGATTAAAGTATGAACCATATAGAAAATGAGATATACATATATAAGGAACACAAACCAAGTCAATAGCGATCATGAAAGGTTTAAGAGTATTCTTGAATGACTTCCAAAGTTTTCCATTCCAAAAATATATAGTGGTTGTGGATCTACCTGCACATGTTGCCATTTGCCTATCAAGACACTTATTGCCAAGATAAGAGGGAATGTTTCTATTGATTGGTCTTCCTTGGATGTTAAAACAAGATATGTAGCTAAATTAATAATATAAATACATCCATTTTCCAAGTTTCACATTGAACCATATGTGGAAGCTAGTTCTAATTTCAATTGTACTATCTATAAATAAGAGGAACATGTCATATATGATGGATAATATTAAAAAATTGAAGGTATTTTTGACCTCTTCCTAAATTAATATGGTGCTAAGACATATGATTATTATCCCTATGATTTAATTAAATATATAATCCTTGGCACATACATCATTCATGATGAGGGTGGTGAACATTTTGAGGTAAGTCTTGATGGTCCTCTTCAACAAGATATAGAAGGTAACTATCTTATTCACATAAATAACGATAATGATAATCCTCCAAGTGTGATAGAGCATGAAAAGGAGGAAGATAATGCATTTCTACATACTCAAGGTGGAGAAGTTCATAATTATGAAAACCATTAATAACAAGATGAATAATGGCATTAGTTCCCTACCATAGTTTAAGAATTTAAACAAGTAGGCCAACTATCCCTTTAAATAAGCATGAAATTGATAGTAATGTCATTGGTGGACCTATGGTGCATGAAAAAGAGTGTTAAGTAACTATCAATCAGGGTAAATTCTTGGAAGAATGTAATCAAACCAAGGTATAAGTTTGTGTGGTCAATGAGTAGCCTAGGGCTCAATTTGATGTTGAGTCACTTGTAGACATGATGGGCCAATAAGAAGGCAAGTTTGAGAGATATAAACATCAAGATCATCCTAGTCTAAATGAAGGTGAAGTTGAGACAACTCCCATGACTCCCAAGAATCAAGATGAGAAGCATAAAATGAACATCAATGAGATCAATCAGGCTTCACTATCAAGCAGACCTTAAGGAGAGCTAGTAGGATCATTCAATGAAGTTTCAAATGGTGTACTTGCAACTAGAAGAGGTCCTATGAGTGGCAAGTATTTTAATTATATTTACATGGAATATTTAAAAAACATACATCATATGGTGGATTATTCTCATGGATTAGTTATGACTCAAGAAAAATTTGTTTTGATCGTGTTTGAAGCAAGAGGACATATTTCATCACCTCAAACATGTTTTAAGTCTTATGTGTGGTTTTACATAAATGCTTTGAGAATAGTGTGTGTTTTCTTCTTGTTGTGTTTTTGGTGTGAGTTTCAAGCCTTTAGAAGGCATATTAGTTTAGATTGAAGCATAAGAGTGTCTTTATTTCCCAATAAAAGGAGAAGTATATTAGTCCACTAGCATTGCAAGCATTCTACCCCTATGAATTACCAAGAATGTTGACTAAATTTTGACGTAAAGTCAAAACTGGTCAAATTTTATAGGTTGAAAATTCATAGAGTTTTCAAATGTTTGTCATGGTTTTAAATGATCTTAAAGAGTTCCATATGGTCATGTTTGTCCTTGTCTAGTCTTGTCCAAGTTTTGGTCTTATGTTCACTTGTCTAGTCCTATGGTCAATCTCAAGGTCTTG
>JARHVA010009547.1:0-297500 GCA_037957365.1 Torreya grandis
GGTGGTAACCTACTTGGAAGCCCCCTTAGTGGGGTTTTGGGGGTAGCACCCATGAAGTAAAATTTAATTAAAAATGAATTGTAAAATATTTTAATTTCATAGTAAATGTGGACCATTCATTATTAGGTTACAGATCTAATGGTGGAAATTATGTGTGTATTTTTGCAATATATGTAACCCTCTTTTTGATAAGATGGAATTGTAATTATAATGTAATGTTATATGTGAGTGAAGATAATATTTCATTGGTTTTATTATAGGTGTTTTCCCTTCATTTGTTGGATTGAATAATAAGAAGGGTTGGCTATGTCTATGTGGACATAGCCCATATTGGGTGAACCACATTAAATCTGGGTCTCTATTGTGTTATTTTTTTGAATTTTTATTTCTATCTTTAATTCATTAATATTTATTTTTGTTCTATATTCCTAACAACTATTATCAGAGCTGAAGGTTTATTTGGTAGATAAACTCACAGGAAAATAGGGTTCCTAGTTCAAGTGGAAACAATGGTAGAAGAAGGAAAGTTAAGGTCAATAAGTTTAATGGCCAAAACTATCATCTATGGAAGATGTAAATGGATTAATATCTATATCATAAGGATATTTTCCTACCATGGGTAGAATAACAAAGAAGCTGGTGACCATAAAAGATGAAGATTGGGAGGTTCTTGATAAAAAGGTAATAGGAACAATATGGTTATGCCTAACAGCATTGGTGGCCTTCAATAATTCAAAAGAAAAGACAATAATAGATGTGATAAAGTCATTATATATATTATATGAAAACCCCTCAACCTCTAATAAGGTATTTCTTATGAAGAATTTATTTTATCTATAGATGTTGGAAGGTGGGTCTGTTGTTGATCATGTAAATGAATTTAACATAGTCAAAAATTAGTTAAGCTCTGTAGGAGTAAATTTTAATGATGAGGTTAGGGATATTTTGATTATATGATCGTTACCAAAAATTTGGAATGGATTGGTCGGTTATGAGTAATTTTGTCTCTAGTTCAAACACTTTAATGTTTGATGATGTTATTGGTGTTATTCTTAGTGAGGAAATATAATAAAAAAGCATAGGTGAGACATCAAGTAATGTTTTATTTATGGAGAGCAGGGGAAGAAAAAATCATAGAGGAAAGGGCCTAGGGAATCATGGTAAGTATAATAAGGGTAGATCTAAATCTAGAGGAACAATGGTGTGCTAGATTTGTTGGAAGAAAGTACACTTAAAGAAAGATCATTGGTTTTGGAAAGGAAAACAATGAGATAAACAACAAGATAAAAATAAAGAAGCAAATGTATTAGGTTATGTGTTACAAGATGATTTAATCCTTTATTTAGATAATATAAATGATTATTGGGTGTTAGATTAAGGAGCTTCATTTCATGCTACACCCCATAAGAAATATTTTCAAAACTATGTTCAAGGTGATTTTGGATAGGTTTATTTGGGTGATGGTGAACCCTATAAAATTATAGGAAAGGGTAAGATATAGATAAAATTATAGAATTTAAATAAATGGTTTATGAAATAGGTGAGGCATGTTCCTAAGTTGAGAAGAAATCTAATTTTAGTAGGGCAGTTGGAAAGTGAGGGTTGTATAGTTACATTTGCATAAAATTCATGGAAGGTCACTAAAGAATAATTGGTAATAGAAAAAGGAGATAAGGTAGCTACATTATATTAATCTAATGGTAATGTTTACTCTTATATTGATTTAGCTTCTACAAAATTGGATAAAAATTTATGGCACCATAAACTTGAGCACATGAGTGAGAAGGGGATGCAAGTTCTCCACTCAAAGAATTTGTTGCCAAATTTGAAGAAGGTGGATTTGTATTTTGTGAGAACTGTGTGTATGAAAAATAGAAGAGAGTAAAATTTATCAGAGTTAGGAAGATAAATAAGAATGAAAATTTAGAGCTTATGCATATAGATGTATGGTGATTGTCTTAGGTATTATCCCTTGGTGGATTTTTTTATTGTGTTACTTTTGTTGATGATGTAACTAGAAAAATGTGGGTTTATTGCATATGAATTTTTTTTGATGTTTTTGATACTTTTAAGAAATGGAAAGATTTGATTGAGAATGAGATAGGAAATAAGTTAAAGTGTGTTAGATCAGATAATGGAGGTGAATACTATAACAAGGAATTTGATAATTACTATTCATCCCATGGTATTCATAGAGAGAAGATGGTTCCAAGAACACCACAAAAAAATGGTGTGTGTTAGAAATGATGAATAGGAAAATCATGGAGTATGAAAGAAACATGACATTACATGCAAGGTTGCCCTTATAGTTTTGGGAAAAGGTTGTGGATATTATTTTTTATTTAATAAACATAGGGCCTTCAAGTCCTTTGGATGGTAGCATTCCATAAGAAGCATAGATAGGTAAAAAGGTAGATCATTCCTTTTTAAATATTTTAGTTTTTAAACATTTTTCCATATTGATAAAGAAAATAGAACCAAGCTTGAATCAAAATCCAAGAAATGTAATTTTATTGGATATGGATGTAATGATTTTGGTTATCATTTATGGGATTTTGAAAATCACAAAATCATTAGGAGTAAAGATGTGATCTTTAATGAGAAGGTAGTGTATAAATATCAATTGCAAGGAAAGAAATTAGAAAATTTAAATACTATATATGCAATACTTGATGAAATCACTAAAAATGAAATTATAAAAGTGCTAAAAAATTATAATGTGCAATAAATATAACAAAAAGTGCCTCAAACTCCTAGAAGTGTAGTCAGAAGATCTACCAGAATAAGTAGACTCCTTGAATGATAATCTCCTTCAATTTATTATTTATAATTATATGATGGTAGTGAGCCAGAAAGCTATGAAGAAGCAATGTAGGTAAAAACTAGAAATAAGTGGGAGCAAGGCATGAAAGAGGAGATGGACTCCTTGGTACATAACCAAACATGGGATTTGGTTCAATTGCCTATAGGTAAAAGAGAATTTTAAAATAAATAGGTTTATAGGTTGAAGGAATAAGATGGAGGCAAAAAAAGGTACAAGGATAGACTTGTTGTAAAGGGGTTTGCACAAAAGAAAGGTATTGATTTTGATGAAATATTTTCCCTAGTTGTAAAAATGAATTCCATAAAAACTATTTTGATTTTGGTATTAGTAGAATATTTACACCTTGAACAGTTAGATTTGAAGACTGCTTTCCTTCATGGTGATTTGGAAGAGGAAATATATATGGAGAATCCACAGGGATACAAAGTAAAAGGTAAGGATAAAATGGTGTGCAAGTTGAAGAAGAGCTTGTATGGTCTAAATCAAGCTCCAAGGTAGTGGTATTTGAAATTTGACATGTTTATGAAAGAAAATGATTATAGTAGATGTCATTATAACCACTATGTCTATTTTAAAATATTATATAATGGTAGCTATATTATATTGTTATTGTATGTAGATGCCATGCTTGTTACAGGGTCTAACATGTAGGATATAAATGATCTCAAAATAAAATTATAAAATCCATTTGAAATGAAGGATTTGGGTGCTGTAAAGAAAATCCTTGGTATTAGAATAACAAGAGATAGGAAAAATAGAAAATTGACGTTATCTTAAGAAGAGTACATCAAGAAGGTGTTAGTTAGGTTAAATATGCAAGATTCAAAACCTATAAGTACACTTTTGGGAGGGCACTTCAAATTAAGCAAGGAATAGTGTCCTAAAATATAAGAAGAAATAAATTACATGTCTAAAGTTATATACACTTTAGTATTTAGAATTTCTATGTATGCTATGGTGTGTACGAGAATAGATATTGATCATGTAGTGGGATTTGTCAACAGGTTTATGAATAATCTAGGAAAGGAGCATTGGGATGAAGTTAAGTTAATTCTCAGGTACTTGAGACGGACCATTGATACATGATTATGCTATGAAGGTTTAGATGTTACCTTATAAAGATATGTTGATGTAGACATAGATGTAGATTTAAATGGTTGGAGGAGCACCATTGGTTATGTTTTCACTATTGGTGATACAATTGTTAGTTGGATTTAAAAATTGTAGAAGATAGTTTCTTTGTCAACTATAGAGGTATAGTATGTTGTAGCTACAGAAGCTAACAAGGAGATGATATGAATACAATGGTTCATTAAAGATTTGAGGCTTAAAAAATAATATTTTAGGTTGTATAATGATACCTAGAGTGTAATTTATGTAGTAAAGAACTTGATATTCCACTCAAGAACTAAACATATACAACTCAAGTATCACTTCATTCATTTAGTCTTGGAGGATGGTCAACTAAAGTTGGAAAAGATCCATACAATTTAGAATCCTATGGATATGCTAAAAAAAATTAGTCACAAAAGAGAAGCTAGAGAATCATTCAACTTTAATAGGTCTTCAAGGATAACAAGGAAGATGAGAAACATGCCATGGTCAAAGTTCAAAGAGAAGTCCAAGGAAGAGTTATAGCGATGGAGTTGCAATAATCAGTCTATAAGTGGGAGATTGTTGGATGGTGGAGCCTAATCTTATTATAATGCCCAATTATTAATAAGGTGTGTGGAGGGGAAATTACCCCCACTATGGTCATTATGGGGGTCCAAGGAGGTGATGAAGCAAAATTTAGTTAAAAATGCATTGTAAAATATTGTTATTTCATAGTAAATCTAGACCATTCACTATTAGGTTGTAGATCTAATGGTATAAATTATGTTTGTGTATTTTTTCCCTATATGTAACCCTCCTTTGATATGAGGGAATTATAATTATAATGGAACATTGTATGTGAGTGAAGAGGATATTGTAGTAGTTGTATTTTAGGTTTTTTCACTTCATTTGTTGGACTAAATAATAAGCACTGGCTATTTTTATGTGGATGTAGCCCATATTGGGTGAACCACATTAACTCCATATCTATATTGTGTTGTGTGTTTTGCATTTTATTTCCATATTTATTTCATTAATATTTCTCTATTTTTGGTATTCTTAACACTTGGGTGTCGTGATGGACGTTATGCCCCATCCCCCTAGGTAGTTACTATAATTTATTGCTATATACATTGATTACATATATATTGGCACCCTTTTTGAAATGATAGACATAATACACATATTAAATTAGATACTTATGCTCAAATTCTCTTACATTATGGTTTTATTTTTACACTTTATATTGGATTATCATGCAATTATCATATATGCTCCAACTAACACATTTTGTAGTGGTATTTATTTTGAGGATAGTTCTTGCGTACATCAAAAACTAAACTAAAAATAAGGGGAATTCATAGAGGTTTTTCATAAATATAAGGCTACTAAATTTCAATCACAAAACATTTTTTAGTACATAGGCTTAGTTTTAAGAAATCAGACATAGGTAAAACATATGAAAAAATAAGGAATCAAAAAGCAATTTAGTGACTTGGATTTCAGACCAGATAGATAGTAACACCTAGATTGAGACACTAGTGCCACATGGTGATACTATATAATACATGATAATACTATCTAGTATGTTTAGTTTTATGTCAATTCAAATTAACTAGAATAATACACTAAGTACAATAAAATTTTACATAGACACAGCTACAAGTTTGATAGTTATACTTAGATTTAACTCATATCCACACTAGTTTAGCTTAGATTCATATTAGTTACTTAAATTTAGGGAATCATTAATAGAATTATCATTCCCAATTTTAATTTAGAAACTTAGATACACTCATTATAACTTAATCTAGAATCAATATACTTAGATACCATATTGGGGGCATGTGCATGACACATTATTTCCATATACTTAGTTACACACATGTTGATTAGATACAGTGGAAAAATCCATGTCATTCTCTACAATATATATAGTTAACATCATATTATAGGTTATCACCTTGTTAATTCCTAATTTTACACCTCGTACACTCAACCTTTCACATTTGAAAGGAAAATAGCAAGCAATGATGCAAGACCTATTAGTATGTCATTGTAGCTGGTGAAGGGTTTGGCATCAAGATTAAACCAAATGTATAAAATAACTGAGAGGATCCTACAAAGGGGATGGTTATCTCTCTGATACTTTTATCTCTACCTAAAACAAGCTAAGATAAGATATGGGGTAGCTTGCTCACATAGAAGAATTTTACAATTCAATCTCCATGGGGATTCTTGGCATAAGAAACAAATATGACTAGATCATAACTATGTTTGTACACTTCACCCATGAAGGATTGTCACAAAAAATTCATAAATACTCTATGTTATACATAATCTACTAAATATAGATGAAGGGATGAATGCAATCTTCATTTTATAAAATATTCAACAATAGGGGCCAAATGGAAAACTGTGGGACTAGAATTTAAAGCAAAAACTACAAACACATTTCAAATATGCCATATATTATGCATTTTCAAGGAAAGTAACACTTATAGTATTTAATAGGGTGTATTATTTATAGGGTAAGATAGGGTAGGATGAGTTAGATAATTAAAAAGAGGGAGGGTGACATACTGGTGGTTTCTAAATAGTAGGGTATAAACAGTATTTCATGACAATGTTCCTTAGTAAAGATGCAAGAAAAAATTCAAATGAAAGACAATGATAAACACCAAATGATCCTTGAGAGAGTAATACATACACTAATACTAGAATCTCAGATACTCTATCCTACTAAATTCATGAAACTAGGGTGCCCTTAAAAGGTATTCAACAACACATTTCCAAATATAACTACCAAGAGGGATTTATAACCTAGGTGCATGCTCAAAATGAAAACCAGTAATGAACACAAACCTAAATATCTAATCAGTAGAAAATGTACAACATATTATTTCATTTTATTAATAATATAGAATAAAGAACCAAAAATATTTCTAGTGGCTTGAAAGTAAATATTACAAGCATCAAAACTTAAAAATACTTCCATGGAGACAAGCATGGCGAGATTGCTCTTTTGATAAGGGAGACATAAACATGCTCTTAAATATTGGTAATGGATTTATAGATGTAACCACCTTCATGTACTAGCTTCATGGACCTTCTTCTTTGGTTTAAATCATTTCTTGACTATGAAAGATCCATCAAATTTAACTTTTACACTAAAGCTTGCCATATACTAACACTTGGCATTCCACCTTGGATTCAACTTGGTATCCACATAGCTTAAAATTGATTAGGCCACTTCATTGGCTCTAATATAGGCACATGTCTCTCTTTTATTGGTTTTGATCCTTTTGAAAATTCTATCTTAGCTCACACCATTAGATATACTTACCTGACCAAGTGTGTGTCATTGATCTTGACCCAAAGGATCAAATGCCATTGGCTTCTTAATATGCTATCTAACATAGTCACAACACATTTCATCACCACATTCACTTTGGGCTTGATTATAAACCTATAATTAATACACCACATTGATTAGAAGGTATATGCTTAACCATGTACTATCAATCGATGGGAACATGCTCAAGCTATATCATGCATTACAAGCTTGATGTTTTAACTTTTAACTTGTACCATCTAATTTTTAGCTCTTGAGTAAATGTACTCTATTAGATCATAATTTGAAGGGTGGGGCATCATTGTATATTGCCTATTGTTGGCCCCAAGGATGTACTACTTAGAAACTGCATAGGCTTCTTATGTTCCTTTGACTTTAACTTTGATCATGCACCATCAAATCATCATAATCCATGTAAATGTGTGCCATTGGATCTACATCCATTTAAAAACAAACAACTATTTCATGATGTCTAAAATTGATGTTCATATAACTATCTTAGAACATTTGAATTCTAACAGCTACGTGTCATAGCTTAAAGTTGACACCTGCATGCTTGTTTTGGAGCATTTGAATTCCAATGGCTAGTCCCTATAGTTCAAAGTTAATGCATGTGCACCTATCAAAATATGTCCATGAGACCATCATACCCATAACTCAAAAATATTTCTTTGAGGACTTAGTTCCATCATAATTTTGTTTGATTCTTTGTCTTTGGCATTCATTTTCTTCTTTGGAACTTATGCTTGGGGATTTTCTTTAGCATAATTATCCAGCAACAATTCTTTCAAGCATTCTATCAGGACAATTGTTTCAGACAAAATGTCTGAGGTAATTTCCCTAAAGTATCTTGACCTCAAACTTTTCATACAAGAATTGAGTCTTTGAACGTTGGATTTTTGCCTTTGTCAGAATAATTATTTCAAACATTTTGTTCAAAATAATTCCCTCAAAGAAAATAGTCTCTTACACTTTTACTAAAGGAATTAGACCTCTACATTTTTTTTTCAAAGAATTGACACTAAGATCCTTTTATCTTCATGAGGACAATTGTTTTGGACATTTTATCTGAAACAATTTCCCCATAGAAATTTAACTTGGTAATTTTCTCAAAGAAATGTAATTATTTTAGACTTTTTTCTCAAGAAAAATGCTTCAAAGAAATAAGACTTCTACTCCATAGCAACTTTGCCAAAAATACATTTCAATGATTTGAACATACCCTTCAAAAGTTTTGTAAAGGGCACTCACCCAAAGAATTTCTATTTGGCCTTTTGGAATGGCCCTTAAATCTCTTGAAAGTGCCTTTCATATTTTCTAAAAGTGTCCTCTACCCTTTAGACTTATCTTTCAGATTTTTTGAAAGTGCCCTTTAGGAATTTTTCAAGGGAAAAATGCCTGAAAGAAATGATCCTTAGGAAATTTTGCAAAGGTAAAATGACCCTTCTGCAAGTGTCCTTCAAGAATTTTTAAAGGGAAAAATGCCTAAAAGAAAGAACCCTTTAGAAATATTTCAAAGTTAAAATGACCCTTCAATATTTTTAGTACCTTTGGTTGAAGTAAATAAGTCTCTACAATTCTTTCAAGATTTTTGTGTAGGTAAAATACCTATAGGGTAAGTTCCCTTCAAAACTTTTACCACAAACAAAAATTCTAAAACAAATGACCCAAAATAATGGAAATATCCCTTCAATATTTTTGGGCAAACAAAATACCCAAAGGAAATGACCCTTTAGGATTTTTTTGTCGATAAAAAATCTGAAACAAATGACCCTTTAGATCTTTTGTGAAACACTTAACCTAAAATAAATAAGACATTGAATTCCTTCAGAGATTTTTCAATAGACAAAATGTCCAATAGAAATAAGTCTTCATAATTTTTTTTGAGATAAAAATATGGAAGACCTATTTATATTAGACATTATGTTCACAAAAAAGCCTAAAAAATCTAAAGGAAAGATACATTCACCAAGTAAAGACTAGACAAAGGACTTAGTTAATTTTTAAATGAACTTGACCTTCCAAAGGAATACTTGGAGATGTAATTTGGGCTAAGGACATAGTAATTTACACTTGATAAGGGCCCAATTGCTTTAGTGTAATTTTTGGCACTAGCACTAGCTCTTACCTGGGGATACATACCCCTTGCAGGTGTGTAAATAACCATAGAACACAAGACTAGGTGTTAATTCATTGGGATATAGAGTTAAGACTAAGACATGTTTTAACAAATATCCATGTAGGCTCAATAAAACATGGAATAATTAACAAAAATAGATCAAGAGGATCTAAAAATGAAGACACAATAAAAAACATGAAGGAAAATTATACAAACAAGGCCTAAAGTAAAGGGGAAAAAATAACAAAACAACAAAACACTATATAATATGGTACATTATTGTAAATGGAATCAATCAAGGAAGTGTTTTACATGTCTATCATTGACTAGAAACTCTAGAATTTCACCATCCAGATCTCTCAAGAAGAAATTATTCTCCCCAATCTAGTAGTCAATTAAATAGGGACCCATCCATAGGGAATCAAACTTGTCATGTTTTCCTTTCTCTTCATACATGTTATCCCAAAGCAGAACCAAATCACCTATTTGGAAGGTTCTTGGAGTGACATTTATATAAAATATTATTTTTAGATTCTTCTTAAACTTAAGGTGTCTTTCATGAGCTTGCCTTAGATTTTTATCAATCTCAATAATCTGGTTCACCTTGATTTCATAGTTGTGGATCTACCCATCATCCGCTAATTACTACATGAGCTAATAGGTGGGTAGTTATAAATTCATAGGAAAAAATTATTGAGATAAATAAACAAGATCAAAATGGATTCTACCATATCTATTTTATGTGTGATCCTATCATCCCACAAAGCAAATGTTAGTTGTTCACCCCACTTCTTATTTACTTCCAATGTTCATCTGATGATCTTGAACAAGTTCTTGTTACTTAATTCTATTTTTCCATTCCCTTAAGGATTATAGTTGGAAGCATAAGTCAATTTAATCTCATAGTATTTTCATAATGCCACTAAAGGTTTAGATTTGAAGCTCATGGCATTATCAACAATTATCTTGACATGCATACAAAATTTTCAAATAATCTAATTTAACAAAAAATCTATAACTACCTAGTGTGTTTCCTTATTTATAGGGATTTATTAAAACCATTTTGTGAAGAAATTAGTTTTAATTAGGATCCATCTATGCCTATATCTTGATAAATCATTGGTTTCTCCAATGAATTGCAATCCCCATTATCTGAATGGGCCTTCAATCATCACAATCTATAAGGGAAGAGAACCTAAAGACTTCATCCTCCTAACAAAGTGCTAACACTTTTCACACATTTTAAATGTTTGAGAAACATCCTTAAACAATTATGGCCACCAATAACCAACTCTCAAAATTTTATGAGCTATAACTTTAGGAATAAAATTGCCACCACATACTCCATAATGGAAGTCTTCAATTAGGATAGTAGTCTATTCCTCCAGCACACATCTTAGGAGAACCCCATCTGGATTCCTCCATGATAGGCTATCCTTAGTCAAGAGGTACTTTTGGGACACAATCTTAAGAGTTCTTTTTTTATTCTTATCCAAGCCAAGGGGATAGTTCATATTTTGCAAGTAGGAAAAAATATCCCTATCCCATGAAGACACATTAAATTGACTCAAAGAATCATCAACATTAAAAAAAATAGTGTTTACCTCAATATCTTACAAATTTTCCTCATCCATAATCTTGGATATACTCATCCCCCTTACCAACTTGGTGGTCTAGATATCTAGGTCATACTCTTGTAACTTATAGACCCACCTACAGCTCTTATTAGATATTTCGATTTGAGTTAAAATATCCTTCACCAAGGTGTGAAAGATGTAGGTAATAATATTTTAACTTAGAATATATGGTATGAATGTTTTAATAACCTTTAGAAGAGAAAATCTTATTTCTCCATGGTGGTGTAGTTCAACTCAGGACCTTGCATAGCTTTGTTAAAGAAATTTATGGGTTGCTCATGACCTTACTCATTATTTTGTAATAGAACAACAATAATATTATATGATACAAAGGAGAATACATGGAATGGATTTGTGTAATTATGATTGGCCAAAATAGGGGTAGAATTTAAATCTCCCTTGATGTCATCAAATACTTATATGACCTTCTCCTCTCATTTGATGGTCTGGTCTTTCTTCAACATGGAAGTAATAGGCAGAGTAATCTCAATAAAATTAGACAAAAACCTCCTTACAAAGTTGATTTGTCTAGGAAAATATTGAATTCCTTTCTTAAACTATGGGATATGAACTTTATCAATGGCTTCAACCCTTTTGGGATCAATCATGACACCATCCTTGGACACTATATGTCCCAACAACTTGGCCTTTTTAAATCTAAAGTGGCACTTCTTTGGATTAATCAGAATGCCAAACTCCCTACATATAATAAATACCTTTTCTAGATGATTAAAATTCTCCTATCTAGTTTTGGAGTACACATAAATGGTGTATTGATACACAATAATAAACTAGTTAATTATCCCTACAAAATCTATGTCTATAGCTCACTCAAATATTGTGCCAACATTCATCAAATTGAAAGGCATCTTCATGTATACATAAGTTCCCCAAGGCATTGTGAACATGGTCTTGGATGGTTGTAACTTTAGAAGCCATCCAACATAGACAAAATTTATAATCTAGTAACACTTTGTAGTAGGTTCTCCATATTGGGCAAGGGATAATTATATTTTAAAGAAGCCTTGTTTATATTTCTAAAATCCACATGCGGTCAGATGTCACCATTTTTTTCTTATAGGGACTAAATTCTCAACCCATGATTAATACTTGATGGGTTGAATGATAACACCATCCCTTAGCTTCTTTAATTTATCCCATATATTGGTGGCCAATATAGGGTTAATGGGTCTCTATTTATGCCTGAAAGGTTTGCTATCGGGCTAAAATTTGATGATGTGCTAGAATAGGTCTTTCCTATACACTTTTAGCTCAAAATATGACCATGCTAAGCAATCCTGGTACTTCCTTAATAGTTTTATGTAAGCTTTATTCTCAACTAAACTTAAGTGAGTACCTAGACAAACCTTCGTTGAATTCTCATGAGAACCCAAGTTAAACTCAGTTTCATATTTTTTAAATGAATGAGTCTCTTGAATTAATTCTATATCTCCATCAAAAGATGCCTCTAAACTAAATAGTCCTCTTGAGATAGTATTTGTCTTCAACTAAATGATGTCTTTCCCAAAAAAGGTTTCTTTCCCATCTTTGACTTGAATCATGGATTCAAAGTCTATGATATATTCATGGAAATCAGATTAACAGTTTAGAAACCTTTTAATCTATTCATCACCATCAAAGACCTATCAATGATGAACTTTTTTTGGGATTAAAGGCTTGATTACTTGACACTGATAATGAGTGAACTCATATTTTCAATGTCAAATTGAGCATCTATCCTTGTAATTCTATTAGCTTCTTGGTTGAAACTTATATCATGATAACACAAATTGAATGCATCAACAAATTCAAGAAAAATCCAAATAACATTATGATATTATTTCAACCTCTTATTTTTGTGGTAAAATCACTGAAGACATGCTTTACCACTAGCTTAGAATCACCCTTGACAATAAAATTTTTAATTCCATAGTCATGGTCAATCCTTATACCAAGCAAGAGTACCTCATACTCAACAGTATTATTAGTGCACTCAAAGGAAAGTTGAAAACAAAAATAAAAGCATTTACCATTGAGGGCACAAAAGATAACCCCATCTCCATTTCCAAGATTGGAGTAATATCTATCAAATCACATCTTATAAAATACACTTTATTTGTCAAGCTCAACATCAAGAATGGTAAGATACTCACCAGTATCAACATTCTCAATAAAGTTTCCCAAATCAGCATTTGTGTATAACACTTATTGAGAGCATGCTTCAGATCTTCAATCACATGTAGCATATTTACCTCTTTATAAATTCTAACAATCTTACCCTAAAAAGGAATGGTGGTGTAGGAAATTCCATCTACACACTTCCACTCATGACAGTATCTCATTTATGTGACAACAACATCTCCCATTTAGGTGGGTAGTCAACAACTACCACATCCATATTTAGATACTTTCTAGGATGAACTACCAATTGTACCACCAATCCCTTAACTTATCTAGCAATGAGAACCTCTCATTATTCCATGGCATAATAATTACCAAAATATGATGTGATCTTCTCTCTAAGCTCATTGAGGACACCCAAGGGCATCATATTATAAGAAGCTCCAAAATCAAACATGTAATTATGAATAATCATACCATTAATTAGCAGAGTTGTATAAATTAGATCCACATTCAATTGAATTTACACTAATGCAATCCCCAAATAAACCTCTAGAGAAATTTTAACAACCTCTTCCAATTCTTCATCTTCTTTTGGGGGTGTTTAGGGCAATTCAGCTTCATTCATAGCTGACCTTTCACCAAATTCTAAATATTCAAAGTTCCTCTCCCTATGTTCAAGCATTCTTAATAACTCATCAAGTGGAATGATGATTCTCATTTGACTCAACACTTGAGCCATATCACACACACATACTCAAGAAGAGGTGTATTTCATGGAAGGGTAACAACACCTTCATCTAGAATATAGTCACTTAATGTCTAAAGTGGATTTGGAACTTTGACAATAGCCTTCAAAGGTGGATTTTGTTTGAGCTCATTAGCACCCTTAGGGATGATAGACAATATAGGCATTCTATTTCTCTTAGCAAGATCACCTCTGAGATTAGTAGCTTGGGACATGAGTGCTATCTTGGAAGCTTCTTTGATTGATATATATATGTATGCTTCATTTATTACATTCCTTGATTTTGAATTTGCAAGGGTACTATCTTGAGGAGCAACACTTGGTGCCCTACTTCTCAAGCTGTATTCCTCATTTTAGGTAGCTACTACATTAATTAATATCCACCTATCCTCAATTAATATATTTCCCCTAAGATATTTATTGATCATCATAAAATTCAAGAGATCAAAATCATGAATAAAAAATTTATATTATTATGAGACATTAACATCACAAGTAAATTCAAAAGTTGGGACACTCTCCAATTCGATAGTGCTCCAAAATTGATCAACCATAGTATCATCTAGTAATTTTATGGAGGCAGTTGATTAATTCTAAAGTCTTTGACAATTGCACATAAAAATATGATATTTATATGATGCATATTCAAGTTCATCAAGATATTCATTAATTTGTTTATCAATATCATATAGAACATATAGAAGGAAACACTTTTCACTCTAATCAATGTCAAAATCAGAGTTTACAACATTTACCTTGCCATTTAAAGGATTAGGCACCTCATTTCTAGACCCTCTATTTTAGTTTATCTCTATCTTATCTTCATGTGCAAGCTTCATCCCTATATCATTATCTATATTATGTAAATCAGGCCCTCTTGGGGATTTATTCAAATTTAAATCTCATTCATAGCTAGTGGACACCTGAGTGCTAATTTTTATGACTTTTCTTTGACAATAGAGGCAAAAGTTTTGATAGTTTCCTTCAAGTTGGTTATATTCATGGGTTGTGTGTTTTATAGATTGACCAACTTCACATCATCCCACTTGTTCATGGGTTTTCCCATAGCCTTGATGTTTTTCTCAATTTGGATTTCCATATTGAATACCAACTGTAAGTTAGTGAGATTCTTGTTCCTCAATAAATACATAACATTCTTATCAAAGGCATTGCAATATTTTATCAAGCATGTTGTGTCATTGGGCCTCATGTTTTCAGATAACCACATCATGTTTTTTTTTAACCATGTGTTAAATTCCTACACACACTCATTAGGATTCTTCTTTATATTTTCAAATTTAGCCAAGAGAAACCTTGGATCAATCCTAACACCATACTAAACTCTAAAAACATTTTGCATCTCTTCCCATGAATCAATGCATCTAGTGGGAAGGGAATTAAACCATTTATGAGCATCCTCCTCTAGCATGTACATAAATAACTTGATGCACACATCCTCATACTTAACTTCATAATCTTCAATAATATTTTGAAAGGCCTTCAAATGTTGATCACCGCTTACCACATTATTCCCTTGGAATTTTAGGAGGCATTTCCTAACTTCATTTGGGACCTCATTAGGATAGCCTACCATTTCATCCAAATAAATAGGCCTAAATATGGAACATGGAATGTAGGATGTGCATTCTCATCTAGGTCCCTATGCCTTATGATTATTTCAATAGTATGTTCAAGAATAAATGGCAAAGGGATATGAGGGGGTGAATGAGGTAGAATTGGTGGATCAGATTTGGGAGGGGATTTAGTTGGTGGAGAAGGATCTTGAAAATAAATAGGACTATGTGTTTTATAATTAGTAAAAAAGTTATGACAGTCCTTAATAATGTAGGGGTCAATAAAGATCTCAAGATTATCATAAATTAGACAACCTTTAGTAGCTAAGCTCTACCATTCAACATGATTCTAGACTTGTTCCCTTCTTTTTTGAGGAATACCTAAGGGTGGAACAAGTCTCTTAGATGGGTCATATTTAAATTAGGATCTCAGTCCTTTTGGCTTTGCAAACAAGAAGATACACAAAACTGAAAGTTGGTAGAATACTTAGAATAGGAACCAATCTTTCTTGAAACTAAAAAATACAGTCAGAGTTACCACTAGAATCAAACTTCTATAATAAAACACTTTACAAACTATTGTGATACATGTTGAAATTAGACTTGTTGAACCTTAATGAAATAGAAAACAAAGACACTAAAATTTTCAAAATAATGTTCAAAAGGGACAAGACACCTTTCAACATGTAATGTTAACATTTATTTGCAATAGACTCAATAGAAGTCAAATTGCCAAACCTTAAAAACTTCCTAGCACGTCCACAATGGAGTGTTGTGACATTGATAACCAAGATAGTCAAATTAGTGTAGAAATAATAGAGAACTTAAAAATATGAAATACTCATGGATTTCACTCTCTGTAAGAATCAATGGTAATATAAGTGATTATAAGTTTAGTTTAGTTCCTAGTAATGGTGATAGAAGAATGTGGATTCCTAGTTATACACCTCATACACTCGACCTTGCACACTTGAAATAAAATGGTAAGCAATGATGGAAAATTTGCTAGTATGTCATTGTAGTTGGGGAAGGGTTTGGCATCAAGATTTGATTAAATGCAAAAAATTAATAAGAGGCACCTACAGAGGGGATGGTTAGTTACCTACTACTTTTGGCTTTGCCTAAACCAAGGTGAGATAACCTATGGGGTAGCTTTCTCACATTGAGATATTCTTCAATTCAATCTCCATGGGGATTCTTGGCACAAGGAACAAATATGACTAGAGCATAGCCAAGTTTTAAAACTTCACTTGTGAAGGGTTGTCACATGAAATTCACAAATACTCTTTGTTATACACAAGATACTAAAGATAGATGATGGGATGACTCCAATATTCATTTAATAAAATATTCAACAAAAGGGGCCAAATGGAAAACTATAGCACTAGAATTTAAAGCACAAATTATAAATAGATTTCAAATATTCCAGATATTATGTATTTGAAAGGCAAGTAACTCTTATAGTATGTAATAGTGTGTGTTATTTGTAGGGTAAGATAGGGTAGGATGAGTTAGATGATTAAAAAGAGGGAGGGTGGTGTGTTGGTGGTTTCTAAATAATAGGGTATATAGTAGAATTTCATGATAATGTTCCTTAGTAAAGATGTAGGAAAAAATTCAATTGTAAGATAATGATAAACACGAAATGATCCTTGAGAGACTAGGATATACACTAAAACTAGAATCTCAAATATTTTATTCAACTAAATTCATGAACCCAGGGTGCCCTTAAAATGTATTCAACAACACATTTACAAATATAACTGTAGAGACGGATTTATAACCTAGGTACATGCTCAGAATGACAACTAGTAATGAACACAAACCAAAATATCCAATCAACAAAAATTGTAAAACATATTATTGTATTTCATTAATAAGATATAATAAAGAACCACACATATTTTCTAGTGACTTGAAAATTAATATTACAAACATCAACACTTCAAAATGTTTCCATGGGGACAAGCATGGTGAGATTTATATTTTGACAAGAGAGACATAAACATGTTTTCACCACTTTACTAATGGATATACATATGAAACCACCTTAGCAAGGGAGACAAAATCTACACATAGTAATTAATCTTAGAAAAATTCTTTTAGAACTTAGACTTAGGGAAAATGGACACCCAAAATAGTGACCTTTAATAACCAATAGCTAATAAAAACCTTAAAATAGAAGATAAACCTTCTATTTATACATTTATCAATCCTCCCAAATCTGGGACTAAGGGTTGCAATTTGCAAAAAAATCATAACAAAATTTTCTAGTCCTATCAAAATGTTCCCAGATGGAAAATGCTCTTGGCCATTTATAATAAATCATTGTTGTAATTACCTCTAGAAGGAATGATGAGGAACTATAACTACCTGGAGATGATCTTGATCACTTGCTTACATATCTAGAGGGAGAAAATCATTTGAGGATCCAAAAAGACTTTGTCCTCATGTTGAACCACTTAAAGATGCCCTTTTACACTTGCCTAAAAAGTTAATTTTGTGTCAAAGGTCAAAAAAACTTTGTTTCTATATGAAACTACTTGGAGATGCCAGTGAACAATTACCTGCATAGATGGAACCTCTTAGACAACTTCCTTTCTTTTTTCTATGCCATGAAATAACCTATTCTTATAATGATGGATTGGGACTGACTCGATTATGACATGAAATTGAAAATGATCCATGATCATGATTGGAAATATTTGCTTTAGAACAGATTCATGGCCTTATTCTATGCTTTTAATAATTTTATGAGCAATAAAGAGCTATCAAATTTAAATTTTAGACTAAATCTTAGCACATATTGACACTTAGAATTCCACCTTAGATCCTATTGGGCATCCACATTACTTAAAATTGACTAGCCCACTTCATTGGCTCTAATTTGGGCACGTGCCATCCTATTATTGGTTTTGATCCTTTTAAAAAAATTATCTCAACTCGCACCTTTGGATCTACTCACCTGAACAACTACATATTGTTGATCTTGATCTAAAGGATCAAATGCCATTCACTACTCAATACATTATCTAATGTAGTCATAATTTATGTCCTCAGTACATTCACTTTGGGCCTAATTTTAAAACTTGAATTAATAAGCCCCATCAATCGAAAGGTGTATGCTTAACCACATACCGTCAATTAACAGGAACATGCTCGAGCCTTATCATGCACCATAAGCTTGAAATTTTGAATTTGAAATCGCACCATCTGATCTTAATTTTCCAAGCAAATGTGCTCCATTGGATCATAATATAAAGGGTGAGGTATTATTGGATATTACATGTTATTATCCTTGAAGGTGTGCCACTTGGCAACCCCATGAGATTTTTATGTTCTTTTTACTCTTTAGCTTTGATTATGCACCATCAGATCATCCTACTCTATGAAAATGCATGCCATTGGATCTACCTCTATTTGAAAATAAATGGCTACTTTAAGGGGTCTAAAATTTACACTCACATAACCATCCCAAAACATTTGAATCCCAAAGGCTACTTGCCATGACTTAAAGTTGACATCTATGCACTTGTCTTAGATCATTTGAATTTTAATAGGTAGTCCCTGTAGCTCAAAGTTGACATCCACATGCATGTTAAAAGATGTATATGAGACTATCATACCTACAACTTGGAAATATTTCTTTAGAGACTTTGTTCCATGTAAATTTTGTTTGAGTATTTTTCTTTGGCATTTCTATTTGCTTTAGCACTTCTTCTTTGGGCTTTTCTTCAGCACAATTATCCCACAATAATTCTTCTAGACATTCTATTAGGATAATTATTTTAGACAAAAATATTTGAGATAGTTTCCCTAAAATATTTTGACCTCACACTTTTCTCATAAGAATTAAGTCTTCGGCCTTTAGATTTTTACCTTTGTCTGAAAATTATTTCAGACATTTTATCCAAAATAGTTCCCTCAAAGAAAATAGTCTCTTGCACTTTTATCGAAGGAATTAGACATCTACATTTTTATATAATGAATTGACACTTAGATCCTTTTGTCTTCATTGAGACAATTGTTGCAGACATTTTATCTAAAATAATTTCCTCAAAAAAATTAAACTTGATACTTTTCTTGAAGAAATGCATTTCTTTTAAACTTTTTTCTCAGGCAAAATGCCTAAAATAAATAGAAATTTTGCTCCACAACAATTTTGAAAAAAATACCCTTCAAAAATTTAAACATACCCTTTTAAATATTTTTCAAGGGTATTTTCACTACAAAATTACCCTTTTGACTTTTGGAATGTCCCTTAGATCTCTTTAAAGTACCTTTCAAACTTTCTAAAAGTGTCTTTCACCCTCCAGACTTATCCTTCAAATTTTTTAAATGGGTCATTTGGGAATGTTTCAAGGGAAAAATTCTTGAAATAAATGATCCTTTATAAATTTTTAAAAGGCAAAATGAGCCTTCTATAAGTGTCCTTTGAGAATTTTTCAAGGGCAAAATGCTTAAAGGAAATGACCCTTTGGAAATATTGCAAAGACAAAATGACCCTTCAGGATTTTTGGTAGTACCTTTAGTTGAAGTAAATAAGTCCCTACAATTCTTTTAGGATTTTTGTTTAGGAAAAATGCCCGAAGGGTAAGTTACCTTTGGACCTTTTGCCTTGGACAAACTGTTTGAAATAAATGACCTAAAATAATGGAAATAGCCCTTTAGTATTTTTGTGTAGATAAAATGCCCAAATAAAATGACCCTTCAGGATTTTTGTGTAGACAAAAAATTCAAAACAAATGACCCTTTCGATCTTTTGTGAAAAACTTAACCCAAAATAAGTAAGACATAAAATTTTTTTAGACATTATGTTCATGAAAAAAGCCCAAAAATTCTAAGGTAAATACACATTCACCAAGCAAAGACTAGACAAAGGACTTAGCCAAATTTTAAATGAACTTGACCTTACAAAGGAACACTTAGAGATGGAAGTTGGGCTAAGGATATATTCATTTACACTTGACAAGGGCCCAATTACTTTAGTACAATTTTTGGCACTAACACGTTAGTTTCATGCCTTACTCCATCTTTAGTTGTTGGCATTGCCAAATGGCCTAGAGCTACCTAGTGTAATTAATTGGTCATGGAGCTGACAGACATAGTCAGATATACCCAGTTAGATATTTATAGGACTTTACATAATTTATTTTTAGGTGCATCTACTACACATAAGTGGGAAAATGATGGATTCATAGCCTACTTAAATTCTTGAACCACCCACATGAGAGGATTATACACACTTTAAATCTAATCCAAGATATTGATAAGCCATGATCCACCAAGCAGGGGTGAGAAATGATGGATTCAAAACTAGATTGAGTTCTTGAGCCACCTATATATGAGAATTGAGAAATGTCAATTCAATTTAAGATATTTAGTGATTTGATCACTATGTACACACACATAGGTTATCACTAGGTTCATAAATTGGTTTACATACCCAATAAGGTGTATTCATTCCTTTCATATTTCTCATCTCTTTACTCAACTTTACTAAGTTACTTCTTTATTAAAATAGTATTTTAATTTGTATATCTCTTAAGTAAGGACTAATTTTTTCATGTTTCATTATAATTCATGCTTTAGATCATGCTTCACATATGTAGACCTAAATTCACATATTTAGACTCAACTACATGGGTTTCACGTCCTAGGAAAGTCTAGGTACACTTATTTTTTATTTATACTAGTCATTTCACTTTGCTGAATTTATAGTATAAAGGGGGGGGGGAATTAATCACCTAAAAGTGGTATTTGAGTGCTAAGAGTGATACTTGAGACAACCTATTCATATTTTATCCCTATACCTATCCTAGAGCCCTTTATCACACTTGTCTAACCTTTTTATAGACCACATGCATTCGTAGTCAACTAAAACATAGTCTTAGAACTTCATTCTTAGATCCTTGCTCTTCATGGCCAGTAGCCTACTAGCTAAACAATAGTGCTACATTGAGGACACTAGAGCCACATGGTGCTAGTGTCCCTAACATGGTGCTAGTTTTCCTTGTCTTAAATCTCCAAAATAGATACATTTTCAAAATTTAAACCCTCTTAATAATACTTATTATCCACACAAGCTAAAAAACATTATAAATACATGATTTTAGACCTTTTTCCACTAGATGGAAAATATATGCAAAATTCCTATTTAAACATGAAATAAGTTGAGAAAAATCAAGGATATTAATCAGTATTCTTTCCTACTTCCACATACTACCATCTACATCTACCCTAAGCTAAGATTTTCCAAATTTTAATCTCAAGCACACTCAAGGAATTCAAGACCACTATCATTCTAGCATCACTTACACTTGTACCAGTACTTAGGTGGGGAGAACTACATTAGGATTGATCCCTCATAATATTATTGTAATGTAGGAAACTCTCTTCATAGTAAGGTTCTAAGGATGTCCAACCTTTCCTACTAAATAACACACATTTTTAGCTCAAGCCTTAATTGCAATGAGGATTAGTGTTTGTGTCATAATTCAACTATTATAGGCATAATACCAAGTTTTAGACTTCATGTACAAAAGAAAAAATCCAGAAATATATAGATAAGTACACCTAAAATTTAGGAGGAGTCCCACATAAAGGACATTAATGCCATTTTCATGACACCAGAGTCATATAGTTCTATTGTCCAAGTGTGGTGATATAGTCTAGGAGGGGATCTGACACATGGATTTTGTTGATAAAACTTAGACCTATTCCTATCCCAATTTGTAGTACTTAGATCTTCCATATCATGTGTTTTCAAAATAAGTCTTTATTTATACATATTTATTACTATTATTAGAAAGTAAAATCAAGTCAAAATTTGTAACAAATTAGTGGTTATTATTGCATATTATTTCACTAATTTATACTACTCAACCATTTAATCAAACATAGGATTTACATAGATAAAACTTAAAAGTTTAAAACCCCTCTTTATTCATTATAGTCTTAACAGTATAAGAAATAATTTTTAAATACCTCAAAATTTCATGCGCAAGTAACCTAGTGAAGACATATGCACATTAACCTTGATTGGGGAAAAATTAGAGATAAATGTTATGTTGTTGAACATTCTTGTGTATGAAATGGAATTTAACCTTGATGTGATTCATGCACTCATAAAATATTTAATTTTTAACAATTTTTAAAACACCTTTATTATCATAGAACAAAATCATCAGTTGTTCTTATGGTACTCCTAATCTTTCAAGTATGTAACATAGACATTACTTCATAGATAGATCCTCATGTTGCACGATATTCTAGCTCAATAAACGTTTGAGAAATAAATTTCTTCTTACTCTGCCATGATATAAGACTGTAACTTTAAAATAAAATAGATCTAGATGTGGATTTCCTATCATTAGTATATCCTACATGATTTACATATGTGTGTTATGTCAATAACTTATAATTCTTCTTATATTTTAGGCTATGATTTAAATTACCTAAAATATATCTCAATATTCACTTTCTTGATTTCCAATGACTCACCTTTGGTTCCTTTGTGAATATTGAAATATAAATGATAGAATAAATGATATTTGGCCTAATTTAAGTTAAGTAAATGAGACTCCCAAGTGACTAATGATAGAGAGTGGAATTTAATTGTAGTGATGGATATGATTGATATAACTAAAGTATTTTTTCCATGGGTGTTGAAATAGGATTACAATCTATCATCATAAATTTATCAATCATACTCTTGAGACACAAATATGTGATGTCCTTTTACCATACCTCCAAACCAAGATAATAGTGTAGTATTTTTAGATTTATCATACCAAACAATCTCTTAGGATCATTATTTTTTGCATCAATCATCTTAAATGAGCTATTAGTGATGACTAGATCATTGATATATACTATGAGAATCATAACCTCCCTCCCCCTTGATCCTTAAGGTAGAGGTTTGGATCATATAAAATCTTTTCTAATCCATGTTTAATGAGATGCTCATTAATATTGATATACTAGGCTCGAGGACCCTGCTTGAGACCATGTATTGACTTGATGAGTCAACATGCCTTTTTTTCTTGACCAGGTGCATGATAAAACCTTTTAGTTGAATGTAGATGACTTCTTGAATATCCATTCAGAAAGGAAATTTTTACATCTATATTATGTAATTTTCATCCAAACTATACAACCATACCCAAGACCATTATGATAATCTTTAACTTAGTTTTGGGACCAAAAGTCTCCTCATAGTCAATGCCTTATTTTTGTGTGTGACCCTTTGTTACAATTATTTCCTTGTACTTATCAATGTTTCCATCTAATTTTTGCGGAGTATTGAATACCCACTTGTAATCAATAGGATTCTTACCTATTGATAGATAAACAATCTCCCATGTATTATTCTTCATGAATGATTGATACTCTACATCCATGGATTCTTTCAGAGGCATTGATTATTTGGATTCATGATTTGTTGAGAGCTAAAAATATTTTGTAATTGTGATCATAAGGGCCAAATTCACCTCTTCATGATCCATGATACAAGTGCTTAGTCTTGAAGTGGAAGTGTTTGGGGCTCATAAAATTTAGCATCTCAAATTGTACTTGTATACCACTTTGGCATATGTTGAACAATATTAGTTGGTGGTGGAGTTGTAGGACATGATTGACCATCATCATTTTCCTCATACTCACTACCATTATCAAAATTAAAAATATTTAAAGGACTAAATCATATATCAGGTGAAGGTTTGGAAGGTGGATTGGACTCACCCTTCTCATAAAAGATAAAATTTATGTTGATATATAACTTCTTTGTCTCAAGATCCATGATTTGTTAAGCCTTCAACACATCAATATACCCTATAAATATACATTCTAAATATTTTTCATTCAACTTTTTCTTCTTCTTCTTTGGAATATACATATTTACTTAGCAACAAAAAACATGAATATGTGAGATAAAATGCTTATTCCTTGATCATGCTTCTATTAGAGTGACACCATCAATATATTTTGTGGGTGCACGATTCAATAAGTAAATTATTGTGTTACTACTTATACCCAATATGGGCATGCTAAGTGGGCATATTTTAACACGCATTGCATCATTTTAAAAACCATACAATTGTGTCACTTATCAACACCATTTTTATATGGTGTGTAAGGATCAATTAGCTAATGGTGAAGTATATGTGATTTAAAAAATATAGATAATTCATTGTTGACATATCCCTACCATGATCAAAGTGGAGTATATGTATGTGAAAATTACATTGTCTCTCAACTAGAGAGTTGAAATCTTTGAATACTTGGAAGGTTTGACCCTTGTTATTTAAGTGATATACTCACATTTTTAATGAGTAATCATTAATAAAGAGATGACAATATTTAAACATATTTAAACTAGGAGTGAAATGTATGCTCATGTTAGTGTGCAATAGATCTAATGGAATAATCTCTCAATATGTACTTATGTAAAATGGTGACTTATGTTATTTTCTAGCTTAAAACATAAAGCACATATTATTGGTTCTCTTATGTGATAGAAGGCATCTCACCATGTTGTGTTTTCTTAATTTAATCAGGTACCCAAAATTCAAATGCATATATCTCTTGTGTCATAGATTGGTTGTGTTTTTATATTTGACAATTAGATCTTAATGGTCTTTGTGGATTATATCAAGATAAAATATTTTGGTTATATTATAATATCTTACAATAATTTTTGAGATTAGATATTTGTGTTGAATGAGATATAATTTTTTGTCATTTTTGTGATAAAATTTAATTGTAAGGTTATGATCAAGCAATTGAGTAATAATAAATATTTTTTTTGTTAAGCATAAAACACATAGGATGTTGGTAACTGTACATCCATGATTACCAAGTGGTAAGGAAATGTCACATTACCTTGGACATTATTTGATGTTTCTTCTCTAGAGATAAATTACCATGATATGATGAATGGTTCCAAGTGTAAACAAATATTTTTGATTAGTCATGTGTCTTTTGGCTCTAAAATCCATAGAGTAGATTAAATTTGGAGGAGAGATCTTAGTTATCTATGAAACATATGAAAACTATTCATATGAGGAATCATTATATTATCCAATGTTCCCATGTTAATGTTATGAAGAGGTATTATCATTTCAAGAACATGTAGACTATTATTTTTTTTACTTTTATCCTTGTGGATATTTTTATTGTGTGGTATTATTATTTCTATATGAGCCTTGTGTAAATTCATTGTAACATCAATCCTTTAGTTCAAGACCTATATTTATACATATTAGATAGACCTTATATGAAAAAGGCTTACTCCATTACTAGTGTTGTTAATTTTTTTCTCAGGGGGTTGTTTTGAATGCTTCATCGATATTTTCCCCTTTTTTCATGATGAAAGTTATTTCTTCTTTATCATATTCTACTACGTGCATAGATTATTATTATTGTAACATATGAATCAGATTTTCAAATGTTGGTTTCATATTTAAAATATTTAAAATACTCATAAAGATCTTGTAGGTAGAGGGTGGTGATCTTAATATGATAGGTACCAAAGATTCATGTGACACTTCTTCACATAAAGCTTAGATCGAGGCCCACAATGTTGTAACATGACAAAGTAAACTTCTAACTTTTTCACGTCTTAAATTTGAGATAATGAAGTTGGATTTATATATGAAAAATGGTATTCTATTTTTTGGTATTATAAATAACATTGAGACTATCCCAATCATCATTCACTGAAGTAGAATTTTAGATATAAGGTTTTATCTCATTCTATATCTTGAATATAATGATCAACTTTAAATTTTGGTTAGCTTTGTCAAAATTATGAGCCATTAATAACTAGATAAATATCTTTAAATTATATGTGATTTTTTATATTGGTTTTAAATTTTATACATTATTATAATTATGTTACACTTCAATCTTGTATACTTGACAAATATAGACCTTGGTTGTTCCTCTTAGTTTTAGACTTTTCCTACTATTTAAGGGCTTGTATCTACTATTTATTTATGTCAATTACTTATCTCTTAGTCCAACTAATGTTATTTTGATGAATCAAATCTTTTATCACACTTATAATTCTATAAACCTACTTATGTTTTGTCTTTACAAGTTTTGGACCTATGATTATTTTCCAACTTCTTGGACACTTGTGTCCTAGTCAGATGCCTACATCAATGTTAGTGTCCTATTCCAACACAATATTTTAGTGACCTAAGGTCATCAAATTTTCAAATGAAACATATCCCTATGGTTGGACTAAGTGATTTATTGTAACATATTTCCCAAAGGGTTGGTATAAATATGTGATCAATCCTCATTCATACCTCACCACACACAGACCTAAAACCTCACAATTCAACTTACCAAAAGCACTCAATCAAACATTAAAGTGAGAAAATCCTCCATATTTTATCTTATTTCCATATAAATCTTAGGGATATCACATCTAAAATTCTAAAGTATTGAAGGATTATCTCATGATTCCTATTTCCAAGTTACAAGTTATGCCATTGTTGTATTGCTTTCCACATATTGCACCCTTATGCACACACAAGCCAACACATTAGGGGAAAAAAATAGTATAAGGACCTCTTTATAATAGTGTCTATGTAGGTAACACCCAAAGATATGGGTTATTTGGGGTTAGATCAACACCATGAGCCCACTAACCCATTTTTACCATAGTCACTATCAAGATAAAGATCTAGGGTTTCTATTATTTGATAAGGAATGACATCCCATGATTCAAATATGAGCACACCAAAGTGAAGGTAATATAAAATCAAGAATATCCCAATTGGTTACATCTATATATATTAGGTATTCAATAATGTACACTTACATCCAAGTTAGACAGAATCATTGGTATAGCCATATAAGGTTGATGCAAGTGTTTGAAGTCACAAAGGTCAAATTTCTAGGATCTGACAACTGATCTAGAATCCAAATTTAGTTTATTTTCTAGTTTATTCCATATCAAATCTGAATATACATAATAATCTATCTAATTACCATTGTTTTCCATTTATTTCAATATCAATCATTGGTTGTACTTACTATTTTTAGCATATCTTAGTATTTGTTTTATCTAAGTTTGTAAATAAATTGACTTGCTATAGAGGTAGTTTATCACCCTTGTGCCCTAAGCTATCTCTACCCCTTTAAACCTAGAACCACACTTATATATTTTAGGGTTAAACATTTTTATGAACCTAATATCTAAGTATTTTCATGCAACTCTTAGGGTGTTCTCAGAAACTTGATTTTTAAAATTTAAAATTTATTAAAATTTGTTTAAAAAATGAGTTTGTTTTCAAAATCTAAATAATAAATCGGCATAATGGATTAATCCCTCAAGTTTTAGGTTTATATTTTCTTGTCCTCATTTCCATATTTAGAACATTTAAAATGAATAAATTGGAGCCTCTTCAATTTTCTAACCCTAAGGAGGGTGATAACTACCATCCCTCTAACTAGGTCCATGTTATCACTTCTTTAAGGGGTAAGGTGAGCCATTCTATAGTGCCTAGAGAAGGTAGAAAATAAAACCTTCTTAAATCCATAGATGGTACTTGTATGCACATTGAATCATAATCACATAAGGTTTGTGATGGTGAAGCCATAAAATATCAAGATAACACTATGATTAAGTCTATAAAAGAATTATAAAAACTAAACCAATATTTGAACTCAGGGCATGCATAATTGTAGTATCAAATTTTACATATACAAAACTCAAAATGTGCTAGTAACACATTTTCATCTTCTACTAACAAAGGATCATTTTAAAATCAATATTTCAAAAAAAATACATTTAGGATAAATTATTTACACAATATGCAAAAGGTTAATAGAGTTCAAAGTGAGAATATAAGGTTACTACTTAGATAAAAATTGATCACATTACCACCTTTACAACCTCTCAAAAGAGAAAATATTATTGCCAAATCATAAAATGAAAGGGCATCACACAAACCTTTATTTGGCCCTAAAGAATAGAATACACTACATAGTTTATAGTGGTGATGTTACACTCGAAACCTCCCATGTGGGAACATAAAAAGTCTAAATATCACAAAAACCAAAAAGAAAAAATTTAAAAATACAAAATATTTTTAGCATTTACATGTTCTATTAGCTCCTTGACATATATGTTTTTGGTTCAATGTTGGTAGATAGCATATAATTTATTTCTATATTTAAATGTGTTTTGTGTATATTTTGAGTGTGAAATAGACACACATAAATACAAGATATATGCACTTTAATATGTTAAGCCTTCCCTATATTCATTTCATGTGGACATTGGGGGAATCTAATTATTTTATCATGATACACCTAGGTCATATCATTATGTGATCCTTTTCCATTATCATGTTTGAACTTATATAATTACACATGCCTTTATCACGTTTATATCTTTTAAAGTGTACTTGATATGTTATTTACTTAACTTATTTTTCAACACATATAATTAAGGGGTAGTATGCTATTTTCATGTTGGTTGATTATGCTTTTGATTTTTTTACTTCCTTGCTTGTTATTGTCATGCATTGTATTACTTGTTCAAACATCTAAATATTTTCCATTGATTTGTTATTTTAAATTTGAATATGCTATTACTTATTTTATGGACATTTGAATATGCCATCAATTTATTTGTGGACATTTGAGTAAGTTATATCCCTTATATTTTGTGTCCTTTGAACATTCCCTTTGTTTGAGGTCTCTTTATACCATTACCTTTTTATTGGATTTTGAGTGCCTTTATGTGTGTCCTTGATTTCTTGTTGAGCTTGTATTTTTATTATTTAAACTTTGTCATGATCTATACCATGTATATTAAGACTTTACGTTATCATATTTTGTGTGATTCAATGATATATTTACCTAGATATTTTTATCTTATATGCTACATGATACATCATAGTATAAAGGGTTCTCTTATCCTTTTGAGGTAAGATAACTACTAGTTGCTATTTCCACTCACATCAAAAGGGGGAGCATATTAGTGGGGCCATGAAATATATGTATGGGTTACACATTCTTAAAAAATTTAGATTGGAGTTAGGGAATGTTTTTGAAACATGCTCTCCACATTTTTAACAATTTCAAATATATAGTGAGGGCATGTTTTAAAAATATTGTTTTACACTTTTTGGATTTCTCAAGATAAACATACAAGTAATAATTGTTTTTTGAATGTAGAATTGTAATATTTATATTTGAGTAATATAATACAATACTCTAAAAATATAATTCATTTAAATAAGTGAAATAAATACAAGTACAAAGTAGTTAAGGGATAAAATAGAATATACCTTATTTAATTTTCTATTCTAGGCTATCTTAATGATTAGGAACTATCATAGGATTTATTAAAGATATTGACCTTGTTCATTCTATATTCTAACTATTTTCTAACTATCAAATAGTTACATTGATCAAGGATAATAATCTCGATACAAGTGTCCACTTTTAACATGGGTGTCTAGTCAAATATATGTACAAGAATGGTGCCAAATTTACATCAAGATTACGGTGTCACTTGTGTAATTATTTTACATCATTAGATGTGTATTTCTATATGTGTGACCCAAATAATAACAAAAACCATAGTTATTTTGTAGTGGAACTCTTGTAACTTGGTAAAATGGGGTTAGTACATGAGTCAAGCTAGCCCTAATAACCCTGTTTGTTGTTAAGTGCTACCTACATATCCAATATCTAAAAAAGGCCTCAGACTCACATGTAATTTTCCCTCCTATCATGTGTGTGAAATTTGAATAGTGAAATATTCTCTTTCTCCTATTAACCCTTGGCACAATAAATACAATAGTATATTTGACCTTTTGAATGCTTCAAATATTTGATTTAGTGTTATAGTGCAATTTAATAGTATGAAATAAATAGTACTTTCCAATTAGATAGTTGCTAAATCAAATTGTTATGTATTTTAATTAGACTATAGCCTTTGTATATATAATAACCTCTTGATTTTGAATTTGAACCTAGTAACACATGAAAATATGACAATAGGATGGGAAAAGAGGGTTAAAAAAATGATTTCAAATTGAAAGATATAAAAAAAGATAAAAAGATAAGTCTGAACACTTGCATTATATTTGGACACTAACATCAACACTAGTGTCAAAAATGGATGCAAGTGTCATAAGGATATAAACATAAATAAAATAGATAATAATAGATATGGATCCATAGAATACATTGGATGAAGATAAATAACATAAAATACATGCCCAAGGGGTTGGTAAAATAAGTGAAATAAAGTGGAATCGAAGAGGTCCATAAGAGGTTACATCATTAGATGTCTAATTCTCAGTTAAAAGGTATATACATATAAGGAGGCTATATATATGTATACTTTTACCAAAATGGGTGTCTATATTTCCCCCCTTTTAATATAATAATTCAATAAAAACTAAAATTACTAGTTAAAAGGAAAATAAAATGCATATCCTAGTGTGAAAAACACACCTTGTCTTTCTTCAATAGACGGGATTACCCCAGGGATTTGTGATATGGAATAAAATGCTAAAAAGTAGAAGCCTTCTCAAACAGGGAATTAGATGGAAACTTGGAAATGGCCTGCATATTAAATTTTGGGATGATATTTGGTTAAAGTAAAAGGCTCTCATCACATAAGGAAACTATGAAGAGATTGCTGACTTGACTACCCAGTTTTTTGGAGATAGGGTCAGTGATTATATGGAAAATAATAATGGGATGAGGAGATGGAAAAATCTTTTGGATTGTTGTGTGCACTGGCCTGAGCTTTTCTCAAGAGTTTGGGAGATCCAGTAGTGCGTTCAAGAGATCAGAATCCCTCTCTTTCCCTAGGAGGATGAAAAATACTAGTGGCCAGATAAGAATGGATCATTCTCTATCAAATCTACTTCCCATATGCTCATTCCTGAAGCTTAGAATAAAGATGTATGGAAAAAGGTTTGGAATCATAAACTTATTCCAAAAATTAACATGTTTTGGTGGGCTGCTACTCATAAAAAAATCCTTACTCAGGATAAACTTCAAAAGAGAGGGTTTACTTTGGTTAACAGATGTTTCCTATGTGGTTCAAAAGAGGAATCAGTTTCACACCTCTTTATCCACTATGAGTTTGCCTAGGAATTATGGGGCATAATAATTAAAAAATTTGGTATTGAATGGGTTTCTAATTCTGACCTTAAAGAAGTAATTCTCAGCTAGAACCCAACCTTCACACATCCTTGGCTTATGGAATTATGGAAGCAAGCTCTACCATGTTTGAGTTGGACTTTATGGAAAGAGCGCAATCACAAAATTTTTAGGGACACTACTAGAAATGCTTCTCAGGTGTTTAACTCCTTTGCTAATACCATTATGGAAAGTGTTACAATAGCTCATATTCATGTTGTGAATTAACCCCTATCTAAAATTGAAATCCAAATTGCAACCAAATGGAAGGTTTTAAACCAGATCCCTAGGTATAATAATTCCAAAATACTATAGAGACTTAACACTAAATGGCTCCCCCCTAAACCTAACTTGATGAAACTCAACTTTGATGGGGCATCCAAGTTGGATGGTAAAGCTAGTGGAGGAGGAATTATAAGGAATGATAAAGGATGGATGTCTATTGTCTATGATAGTGGAATTAGATGCCAGATAAATAACTATGCTGAAGTAATGGCTTTACTATGGGGATTAAAGTTAGCTATATCCCTAGGAATAAGGAACTTGAATATAAAAGGAGACTCTAAGATGGTCATAGATGCCATTAATAAAGCTTCAAATGTGGGAATCAAGCTAAAAGACATCATTATTGATATCCAATTTATTTTATAAAAGTTTTCTAAAGTTGAGATTTCCCATACCTATAGAAAAGGAAACAAGGTCGTTGATGCTTGTGCCAACCTTGGGTAGCAATTTTCAGGTTGGAGGGTATGGCGACAAGGTGTTCATATTCCCTTAAAAATTAGGGAGATCATTCAAAAGGAGATGAATTTTTAGGAATGAGGCGTATTGATGACAAAGATAGCTTTCAGAGGTGGTCCATGTGGAGAGGGCCATCGAGGATCTTAGAACTTGATAACCTTAGTACTATCTTAGTAATCATTAATAATTCATTGTATCATGAGGTTAAGGCACGTGAGTCTCATCATGGAAATCAGACCCCTGTTGATACCCCCAACTCCTTTGTGAGCAAGAAGGGCAAGAAGAGAAAGGTTGATGAAGAGGAAGAAAATATTAAAGAGACTATAGAATGGACCCATAGGAATCTGGGCAGGGCCACGAGGGGCCAAGATGGAAAATCTCACAAGCCTTCCAAAATTAATAATGAAGGATTCCCCTTCAGAGTGTAAAGGTTGGGGTAGATTGCTGGTAAACCAACCTCGAAGGCCAGACTGATTGATTATTCAGAAAGTTCTTCGAAAGAAGCAACCTAGGAGGAAGAGCCTAAGGAGCTAGAAATCTAGGAAATTTTGGAAGACACTGGAGGGAAGCAAGCTACTAGGGATTTTGAGGTTACTAAGGAGCAAGGTGCTGACACTATGGGAACTACTGATAATAAGGGGAAAATGTATGTAGAGGAAGCTAATGAGGGAACTGAGAATGAGACTAATTAGAAAACTAAAATTGGGGCCTTGAAGGACTGCATTCAGAAGCTAGAGAAGGTCTTCACCAAAGGGCTTCATAATACAATTCTGCTAAACATGTCTATGTTGTAATTGGTGATAATATTGGGTATGCTGATAATGCAGAGAATGAAAAACTCAATGATCTTATCAAATCAATAGTTATGTAAGAGGAGACCTCTCTAACTCTGGTCTTCCCATGGCTTGTGTTTTGTTTCTATCTATTATTCTCGGCTGTGTTGTCATCTCTCTAAGGGCATTTTTTTTTTTGCCTTCTTGTCTTTTTTGACTATATAGGGTTCAGCCCCTAGTTTGCCACCTTACTTTATCAAAAACACACCTTGTCTTTGATTGAGATTTTCTTGAACCTTTCATTTCAAAATAACCATAAACTAAGAATATGACACAAATTAATCAATGCATAGAATATATATTTAATAAATAATAAAATTTAGCATAAAAGAAGAGCATGGATAGAATACACGTGTATGTATCATGTGGTAATGGTTCTGGAGTGATGGGAACTAGATAAGTAAATAGGTGGCTTGCAACCTCATCCATCTTCTAGCTAGAAAGATGAGTGAGCCTATAATTTTTCAAGTGGATTTCACCATGGTGGTTTTGTACCTAGAGTAAGGAAAGTTGGGAGGTGATCATGCCCTGAAACTCAAAATAATAAAAGTAGTGCTTTAGCCATCAAGAGTATCATTTCCCAATGCACAACTCAAGTGTAAAAGATATGTATATGTATATATTAGTATAGGGTAAGTTATGTAATAAATTTCACCCAAAAATTTGGTGAGGCTAGATGATTTAATCCCTCTGATCAAACTAGAAATATCCAACCATTGTAGACAAGTAAGGCTCAATATAGTCTATAAAATTTCAACTAGGGTATCAATACGTAAAGTTTGTGATGTGGTAAAAATCCATAAAAGAGTTTTAGAATCTAAAATTAATTTTGATTTTATAATATTAGGAACACATTACATAGCATATGCACCTTGGATATGTATCATGTTAAAATTGTGTATAACAAATGGTACCAATGTATAAAATTTTCCCATAACTATGAATCTACATCATATACTATGTATTTTTTTCTTATTTGGAACTATGTGAGTGTGAAGAACATGATTTCAAAGCATGCCCCAACTATATATGGAGAAATATGAAAACTAAAATTAGTACCAATGTGAAGAACATGTTTATAAAACATGCCCCTACTATAATCTAGAGATGTTAAATACCAAATAAGTGTGTAGACCATGCTTCCAAAGCATGCCCCCACTAAATTTGGAGAATGTACCAATTATAGTTGATTATGTATAACATGCTTATAAACATACCCATAATAAAATTTCCCTCATTTTTAGAGGAGGTGATATAGTAATTTTTATTCATCTCCTTTCAAAAAGAAAGCTGCTAATGTGTTCAATATAATTTAATTGATATTTTTTCTAAAAGTATTGTGGATATCAATTTGTAACATTATTTTTTGTAGTATTTAGAATCTAGTAGAATATCTATGTAGTATATAATTTAGTTATTTTTGGTAAAGTTTAATTTTTTTAAAATTTGGGATAATATGAAAGAACTCATTTTCCTTATTCTAATGCAACTTTCATTTTTAAAATTAGACAATTGGTGCTCAAGATATGCATGTTTGAAGTTTGTGAAAAATTTGTATATTAGGTGTTTTGAATATAAATTTTAAGTCATTTACATTTTAAAGGATTATAAAATTTGATATCTAAGTAGAGGAGAACCATGCCACAAAGTAGAAACTCTCAACCCATGTGATTTTATTTATTCCATAGTGCCCTAACCAGCTAAGATTTCACTAAGCTAGTTAGTAGGTTTGATTACCAACTTACTATTAATTTTAATTTTTTGAAAAAAAATCATTTTGTTTTTAATTTTTAGATTTTTAGTGGGATGGAAAACACCTTGATCAATATCTTAGACACTTGCATAGACATATTATAAACTTGCATCAGTAACATGATGCTAGCGTCTAGGGTTAGATGTAAGCATCTGACATTCTTGTCATTTATCGATGCTAGCATCTGATACTTCTATCCTACATAAGCACTAGCATCCAACACTAATATTTTACTAATTTTGGGAATATTTAACTATAATTTCTATATATTTGAACTAAAATATAATTTTTAATGATTTTTCATGGTTGTGTTCTTCATTATAGAATGATATATATATTTGAGAGTTTTAGAATGATCAACATTTTTCTACTATGGCAGAGTTGGGTCTAGATGTGGTTGATTGGGCCATTATATATCAGGTGGAGTTGGGTCATGTAGCCTATTTAGGATAGATTCTCTATGATATCCACATATTCATAACCCTAGATGAGAGGTGTAACCTAGATGCATGCACTTTCTAGCTCCCCACAGGTGAAATGATGATCAATTTAGAGTATGTCTATTATATTTTATAACTTTTGATTAGAGGTGAGGTATTTTAGTTTGTTGGAGATGGCATTCTAGGTTATATTCAACATTCTAATTTATATTTCATTAGTTATAAGGCTCTAAATATATATTTGAATGATATGATTTGTTTTGACATTATTATTAGAGGTGATGTTCTATGGTTACAAAAGTTTATTTTTATTTTAATGGTGTCATTTATAGCTGTAGATGGTGGTATAGTTGGTATTTCATATCATATGTACCATATAGTGAAACATATTGAGCTTGATCAAACCAAATATTCATAGGGTTAAACTATAGTATCCTACTTGTATAGGGATATTTAAAGGTTTGTGTTGAAGATTGATGGTGGAGGAATTAGAGTTGTGACTCCATTTCATGTTTAGTCTTATAAACACATTACAATGGTACATTTAGTTGGTGATCCTCTACCTAGATGGTATCATCCATAAATGTTTACAAATTAGTGGGTATTTACGCATGGTAGGCTACATACCATGATGGAATATTGTGTTACTTTGGATAGGTTGACCCTAAATCAGATTGTAAGGTATTTGTATAAGACATTTTTTATATGGCTTGAGGATAGACATGAATTACAGAGGTCCAAATCATCATGTGGTAGTTGATCAATTTCTCAATGTTTATGAGTTTTCTAATATTAATATGTTTTATGGTAGTTTTTTTATAGATTAGGGGTGCCCTCAATAACCTACCCTTAGCATCATATAGACATAGTGGGTATAGGCTTCATGATAGGCTATCACTTTTAGCTATAAATATTGTTCCATGTCTAACTGATGATAGAGATCTCATGGTTACCTTGGATATAGGGGACAATGTGTGATGTATACATGGCTATTTGTAGTGGTGGGTTAAATCCTATAGGCCATTATTATTTCTTATCATAGTTTTCCCCCATGTGTCATCCTTTCAACACAATGGGTTGCAAAAGGAGAGATAGGTGGGGAGGCAAGTGATGGTGATCTTATGAGACCAACACCAATGTATGAGGAAACTAGTAGGGCCACATGTGAGTATCATAGGTTTTAAATTTGGAATTTAATTTGATTATAATAGTAGATAATTTTTTTGGTTTCAAATATGTAGCTAATTAGTATGGTATCTCTAATGTCTACAAGTAATCAGGAGTGGGAGATGATGGTGGACTGGGTGATATAGGCCCTCACACATAGTGTACCCATGGATATATGGATTTATTAAAGGATAATTAACATTTTGGGTATTCATGCACCTTTTTTTGATATTATAATGAGGGTTGTGGTGACCTATCATACTACAGACACTGAGCTAAAGGAAATACATGTTGAGTTAGATAGGTGAGACATACCATAACAGAGTGCCATAAAGATCATGTAAACTTTGATTGATCAATATGAAACTTTACATAGATAATAAAGATATAGTATGGTAGCTAGGAGATTTTGAGGAGAGAGTGTGAGTTTTATCCCATGCACGTAGAGCCCAATTAGATCCTAGTGAATTGATAATAAGAGGTGATAGGTTCATGGATATATATAGCAATGAGGAGTATACACCTGGGGATATGCCCTTGATATATGATTGATGTGTTTATTTTTATAAATATTTTATCATTATATATATATATGACATTCCTCACATGGTTTCATTTGGTTTTAAATGGATGTGTACTATTTAATTATGTTTCTCATTATAGAGTTTTAATTATGTTTATTTTCATGGTGTAGGTTAGGATTTGTTAAATTGTATATAAAATATGCCCATTTTTGAAATGCTTATCTTATAGTATCAATAAATAAATCACTATATGAAATTAAATCTAGATGGAAATAATAAAGCATGATTGTAATGATCATGTGATAATGAGACTTTTGATTTTGCTTTTATAACCACATTTAAAGTATTTGTATAAATGTCCTATAAATATGTATGCATTTATTTAGGTACCCATATATTTTATGTAGATTCATCTTCTCCCCATGTCTCTTTATTAATGACTTGATTTATCAATGGTTAATTGATAGAATATATATGGGAGAGATTAGTATTTGGGGAGAGTAGACTAGGAGGATGAATTTTTTTAGTGGTCATCTCTTATGAAGGTCGATGGACCTTGTGTTCCTCACAAGGAATAACATAGGATGGATCAAACCTCTTAGATGAGCCTCTAGGAGAATTATATGGAATAGGTCTAGTTATGTCTTTTAAATATGCAATGATTACCTAATAGGTTAATTGTATAATCTTTTTCACAATAGTAAAACACATGTTGTCTCAATGTTTGTTAATACCATGGTAAGTGAAAAATTATTGTCATTTTGACTTTTCAGATTGGTTTGGTGGATAATGTGAACTATGAGGGAATGTTATCATTCATTTATCCAACAAATTTTATAATAGGTCATGTGGTCTATCTCGATACCAATCAAACTAAAGAGGTTGCCATTTGCTAGGGGTATATGGTCTAACTATGAGATAGTCTTTGTAAACATGTTCCTTTCCTTTGTTAAACACCCTTATCATTTATTTTTTGACATAGGTTATTGGTTCTACATTTTTTTAAATTGGTTTATGCCATTTTGTGACTTGTTTATTTATCTTGAAAACATGACTCTTACCATGTGTTATTTTTGGTGAAGAGATTGGAAACCTGATTTGAGTATTCATTAGAGTGCATGCATATTCTTGCACGTCCCAATATAATGTATTAGATGAATAAAAAGGCTTATGAAATGATCTTTCTCTGAATAAAGAAATAATAACTCTATTACATATAAATTTTACTTCCAAATCTGAGCTTGTATAAGTTAAAGAATATAGAGCATCCTTAAATTGAATAACATAGTCATATATAGATTCATTCTCTATTTGTGTCAATGTTTGAAAATGTTCCAATGGTAACTTAGGTAAGATATAATGAGGAAAAAATGATAGAAACACATCTTCAAGTGTTTTTAAAGTTGATAATGAACCATTTAGAAGAGTATAAAACCAATTGAGATCCCCTTGGACTAAGCTATGATGAAAAACCTTTAAGAGTAAGCTTCCATTTTGGTCCTAATGTTCAAATAAATGTATATATTGCTTTAGATGAATAATAGGGTCCCCTTGACCATTAAAGGGGGATAGATCAGTCATAATAATGTTTGAAGGATAAGGATGCTCAGATACATTCCTAGTAATAGGTTGTTTTTTTATGTATTCACCTCAAGAATAGCCTCATGAGAAGAATTTTTTTAGTTTAAGATTTTTAACTTGTTGCAAATATCCCATGGTAGTCATGATAGATAACATATAATAAGAAGAGGTTGAAGTTTTTGATAGTGGTTGTAAATTACCATGCACATGAAATATATGAATAATTGAATCTTTTCCACTATCAACAGGTGAATGATCAAATGTTTTTATTTCATGTTATAAATGGATATACATGGTTAAAGAGTTGAGTATATCATGTTGGATTGTATGAAGGTTAGTACTATTATCTTTAAAAATCTCTTGACATTAAGTAGGAGTGGGGGGAGGATAACTTGTAATAATTTTCTCTTTTGTATTAGGAAATTCAAATGATGGAAGGGAAGAAATAATTTATAGTTCATTTGTAACACCATGAGAGGGAAGAATACAATGTTCACTTTCGATTTTACTTTCTAAAGGAGGGAGAGAATATGCAATTCTAGTTTTGATTCTATTTATCTTACATGACTTGATATTTGAAAATGATGCATGAAATATACTTGGGAGCATATTTGTGTCCTTAAATAATGCATAGTTTGTAAGTACTTCCTTATGACTATTATATGCACTCTCAATTTTTTTTTCAAGCAAGATAATGGGATATATAGGACATGCATTTTATTCATCATAAACTAGAGGGGAAGAATAAATTTGAGTATTGGCATTTGAATAATACAAACAAAGAATATAATTTCAAAAATTAATATTACTTTGATAAGAAGGCACACACTTGATTTCATCAATGTTTTCATCATGAGAGATAAGAGAGGAACATTCAAATTCTTAAACATTTTCATGATTGGAAGGGGAGGAAGCACACTCACTTTTTGAAGTAATTAAAGAAGGTTTCAATGAAATATTTTGATTTTCAACATTATGAATGTTACCATTTTTTCTATTTTTTAACTCTTAATCATCATGAAATAAATAAATAGGATCAATGTCATATCTAAGAGGGATGTCATCATAGTCATACCCAAATGTATAAATCCCATATTCACTGCTTTGGTCATTTACATTTGTATTTGCATCATTGGTTTTTTCATTATCATAGTTGTAATCAAAAGAGGTTTTATAAAAAAATTGGTGTTCTTATAGATATTAATATGAAATACATTGATCATCAAGGGGATTAAATTAATTATCATAATGGAGATTTTATGCATAGCATTCTGTTAGTGATGTTATAAAGTTTGTAATGTTTAAGATAACTATGAAGTTCACAACCACTAGGGCCAAAGCAATACTGTAACTAAGAATTAATAATATATGCCCATATAAGTATGAGAGAAATAAAATATGAAAATAAAATAAAAAATATATGAAATGAATTTTTGATGAAGGTGAAAACTCTAATATGCAAACTAGGGTTTTGGTTCAACAAATAAAGGATAAGTTGACCAAATGTTATATGCTTTTTGGATTTAAAAAGGGGAACATACAATCAATAAAATATGTTTGAATATAGTATTTTAATGTTTATATTTGAGTAATATAATATAGTACTTTGATAATATAATTCATTTAATCATGTTTAATAAACACAATAAGTACAAATTAGTTAAGGGATAAAAAAGAACATATCTTATTTGATGTTTTGTTCTAGGGTATGACAATGATTAGAAATCATCATAGGTATATCTTACATATATTAACATTGTTTATTTTATATTATAAATATATTTTTACCAGATAATTATGTCAATCAAGGATAATAACATTGAGTCTTTACTTATAATGTAGGTATCTGGTTAAATATATGTACAAGAATAGATCCAAATTTGTATAAGGATCGTATTGTTAATGTGTAACTATTTTACATCACTAGATGTGTATTCTTATGTGTGTGACCTAAAAATATGCTGTCCACACTTGAACCATTTTTTTAATTTTAGATGATAGTGGGGTAATGTTATGGAAACATTTCCCCCACACTCATATGGTTTTCAAATTGACCAAAATTCATAGTTATATGATTCAGATACATAGTTATGCTAGAATTATATACATTGATACCATGTTATAGTTAGGTTTTAGCATGAGACATATAAAGTAAATATGTTATGAAAAAGGGAACCTAAATTGAAAAATCAAACCATCTTTTAGTTTTTAAACACTTCTAGAGACTTTATCTCACTAAGTTGGACTATTATAGACTATATTGAGCCAATATTGTAGTAGTTGGTTTGATTTTTGGTATGGTTGAGGTGATTATATCACTCAATATTTCCTAGTTTGTAGGTTGGACTTGATTACATCAGCCAACCTTATCATATTTATATTGTGAAATTACTAGTTTCACTCATGTTCATGAGGTTATAAGTATGATCAAGTTACATGATTAAGTTAATCTCAACTATTGGGTGGAAACTCACCTTTTTCTCTAGGGTTTAGCGAATCTATCTTCCTATATATATTAAATTTCCGTACTATTTGTCATAAACTCAAATCTAATTCATAATGATACATATTTTCAAATAAAATTACCAAAAGGTAAGATGGTTGCATCAATACATAGGTGTGATCTTAAACCTCGATCTTTCTATTTCAATCATTTCAATATTTTTGATTTCAAATTATATAATTGATTATATATTGTAATATTCTCTTAGGTTAAATTCAATCACCATCAAAACACTCAATTTGGGCTCATGCAAAGGTAAGGTGTGTTATACACACCCAGGTATGCATTTATTTTCATTTAAACTAAAAATTTCATTACTAGATTAAATGGGGAAATGTAGACACTATTTATAAATTATATATAACCTTAGTATTGTACACTTGGTAAATACAAACCTTGGTTATTATTCTTAGTTATAGACCTTTCCCATTATTGAAAGGCTTGCATTTGCTATCTATTTATGCCTATTTCTTATCTCTTAGTCTGACCAATGTTATTTTAATGACTCAAACATTTTATCATACTCAAAATTCTATAAACATGTTATAGGCTTCTACCTATTTTCTAGCTTCCTAGACATTTATGTCTCAGTCAAACACCTATGTCAATGTTAGTGGCATATTTTAACACAAGTGTCTATTACCCTAAAGCTATCAAAATTACAAATTCAATGTATAATTATGGTCAACCTAAGGCTTTTGATGAACATTTCATATATCTCATCATAGTTATATAAATTATCCATATAAAGTGTTGCCTTTGGTTATATATTATATTACATTTAATATTTAAAGTTTGATCTAAGTAGGAAATGAATGCAATTTGTCTTTTGTTTGTATGTAATTTATTATTGATTCTTTACCTTGTTATTGTGTCTAACTTGGATGAATAATATAGTTTTGAGTAGAAAAACACATCCCAATGGTGGGATAATTTTGAGAAGGAAACATATAATTTTGGCAACTCTTCTTAGATACAATTTTTAGGATTCAACAAGTGATCTCCAAAGATTTAATGCTCTGAAGATGATCCAAATATTATCCAAAAGTGTTTAGAAGATTCTTTGAGTGTTCTTTGAAGACATATATAGGATGGTCTGAAGAAGTCTAGGAATTCTCTGAAGACCTATACAGGGTGCTCTAAAGACTTGCATAGGGTGCTTCAAATCCCTGTATAGGATGCTCCAAAGATGCCCATATGTGATTTAAAGACTAGCTGATTGAAATAGTAATTTTATAGATATCTATAAATAGACTTTATATATTTAGATGTCTCATTTTAGACATTATCATTCATGGTAATGGCCTAAAATATTTTGTATGTATTTGTATCTTTATTTTATAAAATTTGATAAGTATCTTCAGTCTATGTTAGTTATTTCATGTCTATAGTTAGTTGAGTTAGTTCCAACACATTCCTAGAAGTGTAAGATCTAAATCCTAGATTATCTATATTTTAAATAAATAGATTTTGGCATTAAGATCATCAAGATTTTGTACTCTATGAATATATATTGAGATATGTTTAAATGTAGATCTCCTTCTCATTCTAAATAGTTGTTGAAGTTGAAGAATTATTTTAAGAAGTTGGAAATAGAGTTCAGCATTTCATATTTATATATGTTTTTTTAAATTAAATAGAGTTCAATATTTCCAATTATTTTTGAGTAAAGTAATTCATGTTCTGAGGAAGGATCAAGGGCCCAATTCTCTCCAAGGATCAAGATAAATTTGTATTTTTTATTTTAATAGTTTAAAAGCATTTCTTTAATTCAGATATATTTCATTCATTGTAGATTGTAATTTCCTTTTAACCACAAGAGTGATTTATTTTAAATGCAGATTGATTTCCATTAAAAGAAAAGAGTGATTGTTTTTAAATTCAAATTTCCTTTTCAAAATAAATTGTGTGATTTACCTTCCAAAAGTAAGTGTAAATTTAATTTAATGCAAGAGTGTTTCATTTACATGCAAGAGTTATTTTAATTCAATACAAGTAGATTTATTTTGTGCAAAAATGTATTTTTAAAACTAGATTAAGTTTGTTAATTCATCTCATATTCATAATTTGTTATAAATTGGTAAGTGATAATAAATAACATTCTCAAATTTTGAACATCACATTGTCCTACCCAGTCGAACAAGTTGAATGAAGACATTATATGTCTTATGCCAGATGTTTAAGTACTAGATGTTGATGGTGTGAATGCTAATATTTAATTAACAAATAGCTCAAATTTAATTTTCTATAAGTTATATTTTATTTAGTATTTTTAGGATTTAAAAATCACATCAAAAGTAAAACCCCCCAAATAGTGAATTGTATAAATAAAATATCAAAATATCTCATTGAAAATAGCCATCAGACACTACCCTAGTTAAAAAGGACACCAATTCATTGATTCGTTAAGTGAGAGGTATAATAATAGCCTATCATTTTTTGTCCCATTCTTGGGGACACACACATTCATCAATAAATGTTAGTGAGATCCTACATTAGAGTTATATAAGAAAATACAAAAACATTCATAAAATTCAAATAAATACAAAAATGATTTAGGAATCTTTAGATTTATGAACTACCCAAGAGATTCTCAAGGATAGTTTATCTCTAAGGTATCCTAAATAAATCAAGAAGAAGAGAGGGTCCAATCCTTATTAGAAAGATCAAGAAATGAGATAAAGACACTTGAAATCCATTTTTTTGATTCCTCTCCTAAATAGGGTTTATCCTCACAAATAGATCCTACAAGAAGAATTCTATTTAGAACATCTTTTCCTATAGGGAGAATTGATCTTGAAAATTCTCTTTATGGAATCATTGGATTTGATCCACAAGCCTTACAAGAATAAAATCTAATCGAGGAATATCCTCTTAAGATATATCATAGATTGAGCACCCAAGAAGCAAATTTAGATTAGATTGATAACTAAAGTTGGGAAGAAAACATGGGAGATGAACATGCACATGTGGAAAACCCTTACTAACAACCTAAACAAGACAAAAAATTCTCTTAGCCTAGGTCCTGATGATAAAAATTACATGAAAAAAATTTAACCATCCATTTTACCTAATTTTAGAGGTAAATCCTCAGATGATATAGATCAATTCCTCTTTGAGTTTTAGGTTCTTTGCTGAACATATGATTATGTCACAAACAATCAAAAGTTGAAATTATTCCCATCTACACTCAAGGATATATCCATGAGATGGTTCATGGGCCTTAAGGGTAGTTCCATAACCACTTGAGATGAAATGAAAACTACATTTATAGATAAATATTAGGATTATTTTAGAGTTAGAGAATGAAAGGAAGACTTTTTCAAGATTAAAAAAAATGAAGATGAAACCTTTAGAAGATTACCTTGATATATTTATATTTACTCATAAAAGGAGTGGTTATAAACTCACTGGGAAAGTTTTTAAGATAATATTTATTAAAGGGTTAGATGATGATGCATGAGATGTTTTCAACCTAATGGGAAAGGGTGACATTGATAAGTTAACCTTTCATCAAATTTCAGCATTGTGTACTAATTACTCGAGGACAAGATCTAGTATAAGGAAATCAAGGTTAGGAAAATCACCTAAAGTTATCCAATTAATAAAATATTTTACCAATTTAAATATATACATTCTATTTTAGTTGACATATAATTTATATGACCTCAAATAAAAACCCAATGCTACCAATACTAAACTATTATCAATCTATTGTCCTAGATGCATACTCAAACATGCAGTAAAAGATTACCCCTTAAATAAAATAGAGGTATGTCGTATTTTTTATCTAGATCATGATAAAAAGAATTGAAAACACCTTCCTAATATAATAAATTAAGTGAAACAAGTAGCACATATACTAAGGAAGTAAATTTCATTCAAAGATAAGGAAACTAGTACTCCTAACCTCAAAATCAGTTTGGTCCAAAATTTCCTCCTAATCTATGGATGACACCATAGGCTGGACAAATCACACCACTAGTATGTGAACCAACATAACCACAACCATGGGGTAATAAATTATGAATGATATAGATGTGTGGAATATATCAAAGTTAACCTTGGGCACAACAACCACATTGGGTACAATAGCCACAACCTCAATTGTCAAATCAATAGTATCAACCACAAAGAAAATTTACTCTATAGCAGGAATTATACCTCCAAAAAATTAGAAATAATCAATTGAAAAATAGGTTAACCAACCATATTTACCTACCCAACCAATGTCAAATCTAAATAATAGGTAAAATGCACCTGTCTATGCAGCTGATCAAAAAAGTAATATTATAAGTGGTTTAGTTGAATGTAATAATATTCAACTTAGATAAGGGAAGGTAGTAGGAGATATACCCATTACCATAAATGAAATTATAAATTATGACAACAATATTAATCCAATTTTAATCCATGAACCATCTAAATAAAATGTATAATCCACAACCACATCAAACACAATTCAAGATCCCCCCGCTATTCCATTTCTTGAGAGACTTAAGGAAGAGAAACCTAGGGAAGATTCTGAATTGCTACATGAACTAAAATAAATGAAGATATAAATTTAACTATTAATATAAATTAAATACATTCCTAATATGAATCAAATAATCAAATTATTATGCATGAAATCACCAGGAAGAAAGAAGCAGTATCCCAAAATGATTCAAGTAACTAGAAAAAATACTAATATATTGGTAGGAAACATACTTGTTTCTAAATATGGAGATCTCTATATTCATGTGATGATTGTAACAATTTATAAAAAGTATATTCCAGATGTGATTATATATATAGGTGATACCATAAACATAATGACTGTAAACAGAGTAGTGTCTTTATCTCTCGCAAGGCTTCAACATACCCCAATAATCTTGTAAATGGTAGCTCAATCCATTGTTGCCTCTAAAAGAACCATAGAGAATGTACCAATAAATATTGAATATTGGGAATATATTATTGATTTCATGATCCTCCAACCTAAACCAAAGAGGATAGGGTATCCATTCATTTTAGATAGACCTTGGTTAGTTATAGTTGCAGTAAGAATTGACTATAGATATGGAAACATGACCATTTCTAACATAATTCATGCTAAATAGATATCTCTCTATCTACATGTTAGACCTTCCATGGGTATTTTTAAACAAATATTTGTGGATGAAATTGAACAAAAACATACTATTATGTCTTCCTTATCCATGGTTACCATTAAATAACATGCCCAAGAGTTTGAAGAACAAATAACATAATATCCAAACCAAGAGAACCTAGCTCTGAAGTTTAATGATTTTTTATTTAAAGTTTGATAGTTTTGATCTAAGTTATAATAGTTTCACTCCAAAGTTAAATGATTTTGATCTAAAGACTAACAGTCTTGCTCTAAAGTCTAAAGGCTTAGCTCTAGAGACTAGTAGCTTATCTCTGAATACTAGCAACCTAGCTCCAAATACTAGTAGCTTATCTTTGAAGACTAATAGCTATCGTATGTAGATGAAGCATTATGAATGGGAAGAATCCACATCCATCCCTAAAAATAAATACAATAACTAAATCACACTAAATAGGTTATCTAGTCCACAAGACATTCAACAAGCCATAGTTATTTGGGCTCAAAACAAGTCAAATTCATTTTTACATTATTTTCATTATCCATTGATCAATATGCTTTCCATAAGTGAAAATTTTTACAAAGATGTATCCAAATTTCACATGTTATTACCACATGCATTTACATTGAATTCATCATTAATGATTGAATACAAATAATTAAATTCCATTATTTCGGGCACTAAACAAATTGCAGTTCAACTAGGTAAACTATTAATTATCAATAGTTAGTTAACTGATCAATAGGAAAGGAAAGTATTTGATGTCTTGGTATAAAACACAAAAGATTTTACTTGGGATTATAGTTACATGAAAGGAATATATCCCAGTGTTTGTACACATCACATCTATACAAAAAATGTTAGACCAATTAGACAACCATAATGAATGATTTGTATACATATAATATTTTCAAACTTTTATCGATTACTAACATTTTATATCTTTTAAGAACCTGTCAAGTATTAATATCTCTTAGTGGATACCTTAATGGGTGCACTAGGAAAGGGGTGGGAAGACCATTGGTTCTTCTTAATATTGTTGTCCTTTTTTCAACTTGTTATATACAAACTTGTCTCATGGAACCATTATCCCTAAACCTGGTCTTCTCTATTGTACCCTTTCTAGTCACTACATTTTATCTTCCTATTCCTCACCTTAATCCCTTTTTATCAGTTAGTTATGCTAGTTCAACTAGGTCAAACCTATACAGTTTCAATTTATTTTCACTTACGACTTAGTTTGGCCTTTGGCTGATCTAGCTCATGATCTAGTGAATTATTATTCAAAATTATGCTAGGTCGACTAGGTTGACCCTTTTGGTTGAGATTTTTGGAAGGGTTAAGGGTCAAATACACCTATATATACAAGTTAATTTCCTTCATTTATTATTATAATAATAAGAAGTAATAATGAATGAACATGTACTTATTGACCATTATACTTTAGAAGTAAAGCTTAGGGTTCCATACTTTATTTGGAGATATGGATCTTGTCTTATGGATAAGTCTTTTGGATTCATTGATAGGTTGTGTAGCCTAGAGCTGATTTATCTTTGTCATCCTTACATACCACAACAACCTCTTGTGAATCACCTTGACCAATGGAGAGATTGAGGCTTGGTAGGTTCATATTCAAAGGTAAGTATTCCTAACTTTTTTTCTCATTTGTAAGAGTAGATAGATATTCATTTGTAATTATCTTCCATTCATTAAGATTTTGTATACATTAACATGATTATATGTCTTCTATGCATGTTTACTTTTATTGTTTCTAACCCCCAATTTATGCCACAATATTTAGTGAGCACTAGATTATATTTAATTTACTTGTTATTAAGATAGGTGAAATATTAAAACTTAGGACCCCCTTAGGGTTATTACATGATTGTTCTAGATTAGAGGCTTTAGAACCATCCTTATCATGGTGTTTTATGTTAAGAGATCCCCTAATTGGGTCTAGTAGATCTCCATATTAGTCATATTTATGTTTAAAAATTGTGTCCCCAATCAAAAGTGTATGGTATGATCTATCTTCTCTAAGTTAGGATTGTTTTATATGCATGATGCATTTTTTATTTCATACATTATGTTAAACCTAACATGAATCTAACCCTTGTAAGTTTTCTAGAATTCTAGTTTAAACTACTAGGTCGACCTAGTTGACCTTGTATATTTTTAGGCATCAAATTCAGCATACTAAGTTGACCTAGTTGACCCTGTACATTTTTAGTCTATTAGTAACAGGTTTTTGCAGAGCTTGGTCAACCTAGTCAACCTAATTTTCAGAATTTGCAAGTATTAATCAAGGTTCTTCACAAGCAATATTAGTCATCTTTGCATCCTCCAAACCACCAAGGTTCATTTCTATCTTTTTTTATAACTTTTAGAATTTGTTACAATTCTATTTTTTATATTTTTTAATCTTTAAAATTACCCCTATATAGTTAACTTTGTTGACCCTATCAATGTAGTTATGTATTCTATGTACAGTCTAAAAAGCTAGGTTGACTCTATCGATGTAGTTCACTTTTAGAATTTTTGCTCCCATAGTATAGAGGTGAAATTATCGACCCTATTATGTATTATATGCATACACTATCAACTAAAATGACATTGTACTATGTTTCAAAGTTAGAATTAACCCTTATATGCTAGTAATTAGCTCACACTTTCATTTTTTGTTGCTTGCATGCTTATAATAGATCACATAGTAAAATTAGGTGGTTTTAAATATACCATTTAATTTCACTATTTTCTATTATATTCACACACTACCAAATCACAAAATCTTAAAACACATTTTAATAATTATCTACCCAAGGCCTACATACTTAAATTTCATCAGCAAGGGGGAAGATGATTTAGTTTTTTGGCCAAGTATAAACATATGGTTAATGTTATATTTTAGCTTAGCACACAACACCATTATATATATGGTGTATGAAGTGAGGGGGTAGGCCCCAATACCAAGCTAGTACCATTGCCAATATAAATTCCTTTCATCCCAAACATCCTAAAACCATCCTTAGATTGCTTTTTAGTTCCTTCCTTACATCCAACTTTCCATCACATATAAAATTATACTCTAATAATATAACAAAATTTAGGTTGAACACTTAGTTATCTTTTACTTTCCAAGTTGATTTCTTAGTCTTTGCTCAATTGTATGCTGTATTACAAAAACATGCATTAGCCAACATTGGTGAAATTTTTTGTGTTGTGTGCCTCAATTGGATAAACCTCATTAATCTAATTGATTGTGTTTTTCTTTACATTTATTTCTTCCTTAAATACTTGTAAATTTTTTTGTGTCTCAATGCACAGTCATTTTTATCAGCATAGTCTCTTATAGACTATCTATTTTTACCCATTTACTATGCTAGGTCAACCCAGTCAACCTTGTACACTTTTTTAGCCTTTATCTACTATGCTAGTTCAACCTAGTAAATTCTATATAGTTTTCAATCCCTTTATATTGTGCTAGGTCGACTCAGTCAATTTTATACAATTTTCTATCAATTCTTATTTCCCTATTTTTGCATCTCTCTTACCTTGTTTAATCATTCTCCTTCATCATGAACTTTCTATTTGAATATAATACTGAGTTGAATTTAACAAGCATGATGAGTTTTACCAACCCTCATAGGGTCTCCCATAAGTAGAGTAGGGTTCCTCTCTTGGATGAGCTTAATCTTCATATAACCACTCACATAATGAACTATGGGAATTCTCCTCATTCATCTTTGAAACATAATCCTCTCTTCTCACTAGAAGATCAAATTGAATTAGAGTATACCCCTAAAATTATCTTCTTTATCTCTGAATTTCCTCAACATCAAGGAAAGGATCCTTCTACCATTTACCACCTCATTATTAGTGATTAAGTTGAAGATCCTAATTCACCTTCTCCCATACTCTCAAATGGATTTAGAGGTACTACCTTATTTTATTCTCAACCTCTTCCCTCTATTATGAGCCGTTCCCATACCATGACCTCTTATTCTTTAACTTCTTCTATCTCCATGTCTAGTATATCTAATAACATGGTAGGTTATACATCTAGTAGACCTCTCTTAATATTCACTCTCCTTAATCCTTCCACTAATGCATTACTTGATACCCAAGGTAATCATGCTTCTATTACATCTTCTTTTTATCCCTTCACTAGTCCATGTTTTTCCACACAAGCAAATTTTGCCACTGGTTCCTCACATTCTAATAGTTCCTCTCAAGATCCTACTAATACCAATAGTGGTACCCAAGACACTCTTTCCAACTCTAATTATTAAAATAATCTTAAAATTGATAATAAACCCCACCAACTCTTGTTATAAACACTTAATAAAATGAATTCTTTTCAAGCTCATAATAAAAATCAAATGATGAGAATGTAAAATCACCTTCTCCATCTTCAAACTCATCCTCAACCAACATCTTGGGGCATGCATAATCAAAATGTTACCCCACATCCTCTTTGAAATTCCCAAGGCAATATAATCCCTCAACCTCCTTTGGTCAAAAAAATAAGTAAGCATCTATAAAATGAGACTCTTACCACTCAAATTTCTAATATTGAAATAGGAGCTATCACCCTTATAATTTCTTATAATGGATCAAATCATCCTACTTTTCATCTATAAACATTTGGAAATATATATAAAGATGGGGTCTACTTAAATACCTTTGGAACTACCAATATCTTATTCAAACCCCTCATGGGTGATGCTTTAGATTGGTATAACCAACTTAAAACTCATTCTTTTACTAGTTTGGAAGATTTAGCAAATGCTTTAGTCCAAGACTTCCAAACTAGTGATCTTCCTGAAAACACTTTGGCCCACATAATAAATTGTAAATAACTTGAAAATTAAACTACCCAAGATTTTGTTAATAGGTGGAATACATTATCCAAAAAATGTGAACATAACATGGTTGATGATAATCTTTTCCATTTTTTTACCAATTCGCTTTTTCCCAAGTTATAATATCGGGTTCACACTCTCTATCCACATACCTTAGAGGAGGCCATTGACCAAGAAAAATATCAATAATTACTTATAGATCAATTTGAGCCACCCCAACCTTATATGTTTCATAATATCTTACTCAAGAACAAAAATAATAATTCTATTAATGATGGTGTCAAAGACTCTTATAACACCATTCACACTATTCAAGCTATTGTTCCTAACTAATCTTTGGAACCAACTCCCCCTTGTCAAAAATATACCAATACTCATTTATCTTCACCTAATAAAATTAATTTTCACAAACCTTTATCCTTAGTTGAATTACTTAAGCATATACTTAGGCCTCTTCTACGAAACCTTGATCCCACTCATCCTATAAAATCCTAGTATGATCCTAATAATTTTTGTTGGTTTCATGCTAGTTGGGGTCATTCTCTTGAGACATGTATTCAACTTCATAATTTATCTATGAATTTTATTCTTCATCTTAATTTTGATCATGTTTCAATTATTAGAAAGCATCAACAATCCTATGACATTGATTTTAAGCCTCATGAAACACATATAAAATCTTATATCTTAAATCAATATAATGTTCATTCGGCTATCTATAAGGACCCTCTACCTAATCATCAACCTCTCAAGATACCCAATACAAGCCCAACCCTTCCACCAATAATATATAAAGTCTTGTTGACACCACTTATGAAGAGAATTTGGTAAATATGACTAATATGCAAAGGGTGGTTACTTTTATTTATCCTCAACCTCTCTACACTTCTCTATTATCCTAAACATTTCATGTTATCCAAGATTATTCTCTAACTTATTTAAATGAGTTTGGGAAATATGGACTTATAACCTTTGATGAACCAATTAAAACTCCTCCTTTGGATAATACTTCCCATTCCATTTCTACTCTCCTTTTATCTTATTTACCTAACACATGATAATCATGCTTCTATTAACACTTCTACCAATTCTCAACACCAACCTAAACTAATTGCTTCATCTTCACAACATAGTTTACAACCTTTTTCTTAACCTTCTCCTTCTTATCAGCACAAAATCTAATTCACTTCGGTTCCTCCTTTTGCGGACCTCATTAATCATTATGTACCTATTTCTAATAATATTCTCATGGTTTATGATGAGTGGGATCCCATCATGGAACTCACTAATCTCACATCCCAAATTCCATTCCTTGAGGTTATGAGGACCTATCTATGTCATCAAAACAATCTTATGAAACTATTATTCAAAATGAACATCCACTGTACTCCTCCAATAGGACATGAAGAAAAATTATCTAGATCTAAAGATAGAATATTACAACAATGTGAAGAGTTGTCCATCCATGTTGACAAAATAATGGACACTTCTCTTTCCTTAAAATTTCCCATCACTTATATGATTATTGATGATATTTTTATTCATGAAAATTATCCTCTTCTATTCATTATTTTCTAAATAGGTGATATTCAAGTCAAGCATGCCTTGATTGATGAAGGTTCTATCACTTGTGTTGCCTCTCTCAATTTTAACAAAACCCTTGGATATTCTAAATGTAATCTCAACTCCACACATGACACATGTCAAGGATATGATTGAATTAAAATTCCTCTTTTAGGTTATGTGTGATCCCCATTATTTCCTCACCTATCACCATTCATGTGAAGGTGATGATATTTAACTTTCCTCTCTCCTAAAACATCTTGCTTGGTAGGTCATGGACCCATTATATGGGAGTAGTTACTTCTTATACCTACCAATTAATTAATTTCCATCACAATGGAGTCATATATAGGATTTAAGCTGACACTAACCATTATAATTTTAAACAATTCCAAGACTGTGGTGTCTTCAAGATTCTTACTCTTGAACCTTTACCCAGTGTTTTATTCCATAAGTCTCAATGATTCAACTTTACCATCAATTCAAATTGAGGTTTTAATGGTCATCCTAAACTCATTGGGATTATTCCCCCTAACCTCTTAGATTTTTATGATGATGAGATTAATGAGATTGACCTAAAGATTAAAACTTCCAATCTCTCACCTCATCTCATCTCTCAAATTCTTGCTTCATTATAGCCTCATTCTCACAAACCTCCTTATGATGATATCCCCATTATCTTGACTAAGACTCGACATTCTATTCATCAAACTTCATTAAATGAAAAATTCATCCATACCTATGTCATTTATATTCACATACCTGACTACTATGATGGTTATTCCTTAGATGATCCATTCCTAGGTGATCTTGTTCAAGCCCATGATGCTAAGATTATCTATTATAATTCATATTTGCTTCAGTATTTTAGTGATTCTTCTCATGTTCCATCATTTATAGTTCTTAATTTTAGTATTTTTCCTCTTTATTTCAAGGTATATATGGTACTAACACCTCAAATTTCTAAGGAAACTCATAGGAGTATGATCATGTATTTTGTTATGATTGGGCCTTATCACTTTGCTAGGTACCCTAATCCCTATAGATTTCTTATCACTGAGATGTGTGTAACCCTTATTTAGCCTTCTATTAACCCTAACCCTTCATCATTAGATCTTCCATCAAAGGCCATTCTTTATCTTGCTATATTTGAGCCCATTTTTTCTCCCATTATCACTGAGTCTATCCCTACTTATGATCCCATTATTCCTTCCATTGAACATATTCTTATCCCTTCCCCACCATCACCTTCTCTTGGTGATGGTTTTGATTCTTTACCTTAGATGGATAAATTACCCACAAAATGGTCTGATGAGCCTTCTTATGCTCCTTCCATTCTTGTTACACATCCTCATATTATTACTTCTACTAATCCTACTCATAGGCATATCGATTGCTTTCATGGCACAAAGAATCATTCATCCATGCATTGTCATAAGCTACCACAATATATCAATACTTTGTGTCCTTTTCCCTTTAGTCATTAGATAAATTCATACCTACCCTAAAGGTATTACCTAAGTATATTCTTAAATATGGATAGGTATATTGTCTTTAGAACCAATATGACACCCATTACACTGCTCATTATCACATCCTTTAGTAACACCTTAAAGATCCCTTTGTAGCTATTCCTAGACCTTATACCATACCTGTCATAGGTCATTCCCATAAGAAGTCTCACCCTTCTTCTCCCATACTTCCACATCTAATGGTTCCATCCCCTCTTATGGTCCCTTTGTCACCTTCTATTTCTCCACCCATGAATCATTCACCTGTGGGCTTTCCCTCACTTATGGATACTTTTCCACCTATGAGTCCCTCACCTATGGACTCTTCCCCACTATTGATTCCTACATATCCCATATATTCCACTCTCATGCATATTTTTTATCATCCCTTTCTTTATATCCCTCCTTATCATTATCCATCCACCATTCTTACCTTTTCTATTGAGGAGATTAGGCGAGAAGTATTTTCCTAGATTTTGTTGAAGATAAATGAGACACTAGTAGTAGTTTGCATCCATCTTCATAGAGACTTATCATATGTTTTGGATAATGTGTGTGGGAAAATCTATCATTATTTATGAATGCATGGTATTCATTACCTTTTCATTTTGTACTAGATGTGTGATCCAATCTTATCTTTATCTATTTATTATATCATTTGACATTGTGTCAAATTCTTATTTATCTTACATGGTGACTTTCCTTTTGCATTATATATTTATTATATTGCCATTTATGTTTTATTATGTATGCCTTATTTATCATTTTTTAATTTTTCTTTTTTATTTTCTTTCTTAAAATTCCCTTATCTTCTCTTTGTGATTTGTTTTCTCTCTTATCTCTATTTTTCATGGTTAATTGTCATTGTGACTTGGTTATACAAACCTAGTTCCTTTTAGTCACTTTCCCTATTACCATGTGATTATTTAGAAAATAAATAATGTTATTATAATCTCCTTTCATTGGTCCACTTTGGACCTCCTTTATTCCCTTTATTTCCTTTTTTTCAAACTAAGCATATACACAGTTGAGACTTGAGATAACATGCTAGTTCATTGCTAAGCCTAAGTGTCCTAGTTAGTCTTGCCTTTGGTTACTTAGATTCCTTTAGCCTAATCCTATAGATAATTTATGTGTATCACTCTATCTCTCATTATTATTAATTCCAAGTTCATACGGAGGAGGAAACTTAAAAATCCTTAAAAACATTCAAAATTCAAATCATTTAATAGAAGGCAATGATATAAGAGGCAAAAACATTCAAATTTATTAAAAGTCAAATCACACTAAAAGACATGATTCAAAGCACATCTCCTTATTATATTAAAATATAAAACTCCATATTTGGCCTCATGGTAGAGCCGAGGTCCATTGGGGTGTGGTAGGCCATTAGATTAGAAAAGGAGAATAAAAAAATATTTCAGTGTTACCTACTTTCGAATGCAAGTTCCTAATCTTTGCAGTATACTAATAGATCTATAAGGGGTCTTGAATAATTGGGAACATGTCATGGGAAGGTATACCCATCTTACTTTTCTTGTACTAATCTACCTTCATGAGCTTAGATTAGTAGCATACTTATTTTCATACAAAGCTTTGTGTCTATAGCAAATAGGTTTCCTTTGTACATTAATGGTCACTAATAACTTAGTCTCTTCTCATGTCCTTAGTATGCCTCATGTCTCCTAAGGTCTTCTCATAATATTCCTCAGTTAGTTTTTACATTCCTTTTTTCATTCCCTACATTCCCCATTTTTCTTATTGAGAAATATTATTTTGTTCACTGATCACTCCCCTTAAGATTTCATTTGTGAATTACATTGTAAGACCATAGATAAGACCTGGTCTTCTCACAAATTATCATAATTTCACATTTCTATTATCAACATCCCTTATTTCCAAAATTTCACATTTATTCCACCTCATTGGTGTTCCCTTTATAAGTTGTAGTTTAAGACCACAGATAGGAATTGGCCTTCCTCACAAAATTTTCCAATAATCCAAGTCATAATCAAAATTACATGTGTCAAATATGAGATAAGATGTGATTGATTATGAAGTTACACATCATATACATGCTTCCCATCTTGATTTAGTATTTTTTATGCTTAGTTCATTTCTCTTTCACTTTTATCTTATTTTTTGATTGCATGTACGAATACAAACATTTATTAAAATTTTAATACTTCCTAGTTTGAAATAATGTGATAAATTTAAGACCAATTTTTTCCAATTTTGTTTTTATTTTATACTTCCCAAACGTGATTTAGTATTATTTATTGACTTAATTGATTTGATTTTATACCATTTGTTCTTTCACATGCTTTCAACTTTATTACATTATTTTCATACTTCCCAATGTGATTTAGTGTGATTTCACTTGTTTTAATTTTGTACCAATCTTTCATTTAGTTTAAAAATAATGTATTTATTACCATCTTGTTTTACCACTCTTTGGTTATTTGTACTTAGTCATTTTCTTATTATTAGACATTTCCCAATATGAAATAGTGTGTAGTACATTTTTTTTGATTGATTATATTTTACCAAATCTTTTTCATCTATTTCTTTTTAACCATGCATGTGTCTTACATAATTCTAGAAAATAAACCATAACTCATATATTTCCAACAGCATAAACAACAATAGTTAAATACATGTTCTAAAAATAAATATATCCAAGCATCAACAACCATAACCATAATGCAAACATACACAACAACAATCCAAATACCAAAATAAAACACACACACACACACACACACACACACACACACACACACACACACACACACACACACACACACACACACACACACACACACACACACACACACACACACACACATAATGCTAAATATTTATGGATGGGCCCCATCCTGCCTATCTTGTGGCCTATGCACATTTATTATAGATACCTCAATTTGACCCCTCTAAATATGAACACTATAAAGAAGCTATCTGAGATCTCAATCTTTATACCTACCCTTGTATATGAGCCACCTAAGCATATAAATATGCTAATTGGGCTAGGGTCTTTAGATGTGTCACCCTCTCCTACTCCTATACCTATGTCATATGGGTCAGGGTTACTACATGTGTCACTCTCTCATGGGCCTGTACCTATCCCATCTATGTCATGGTCATTAGTTGCATGACTCTCTCCTCAACCAAGGCTTTGCATACCCATGCCTCTCCTATAATTACCTCTACTAGTGGCTACATACCCTTAATATATACTCATAACTTCCTCATGGCCTCTCCATATAATCTACACTAGTTCACCTGAGCTAGGGTAGATGGTACCCTAAGATCCTCCAATATGGTAGGGTTGTACAAAATCAACATCTCATCTAGGATATCATGGAGTAATTCCCTCACTAAGGACCTCCATCTAGTCTCCTCATCCTCTACCACACCTAAAAAAATAAACTAAGTAGATATTATATCATTAACATATCTCAAAATCTATCTATAATCTATATCAAATAACTTAAAACAAAATTTAACAATCTCTTATTACCTATCTATGTGTCAATTACCAAAGTATCACCACCTACATGACTAATGAGAATTATCTCCCCATCAACACACCCTCTATTAACTTCCTCTATGGGTCACCATCTAAAAACAAATCTTGAATTTTCATCTCATTCTCATTTTAGCCTATGCCTGGATGGTCTCTCTATTATCTAACTCTAGTCTAGCCTTCCTACTAGATCATTTGAGATGGAGATAGTCTCTACTCTCTCATACTCCTACTACCTCCATCAATACCATGTCTATGGTGGTCATTGATCCTCCTAATGTAGAGATAGTATTGGTACCTATGGTATTCCTACCTCTACATTCATCTCCTCCCACTCTGTTATCTGTCATACTAAACTAGTCTATGGTCTTTCACAACATGGCTTGAGCATCGACCTAGAAATTGGTGGCCCTAGTCCTCCCCTCCCCCATAGCTCTCACACATGCTAGATCTAAAACATGGGCGTCACTATAGGTGCCACTAACTAAGGCAATCCCATTTGTGTTGGTAATCATGCTACCAAATGTGGCTCTGTCCACTAGGTATAGTGCCTTGTCACCTCTATTCATGCTAAAGCTAGTACTACTATCTCCTAGCAAGGCTATATCATATATATGTACCCATATATATGCCATATAATATTTTCCAATATCACCATCCATAGCACTAGCACATGGGGTGTGATTTGTGTTACCTAGTCCTTTTTCCATCTCTAAACCTGAGGTAGCCTATAATCAATCACATGGGGCAACCTAGCTGATCGATAAATGAGGAACCTCTCATATATCCATGTTGTCAATAATATGATCAGTCCCACTAAATTTTTCCCTTTATATAACACTCCATACATGTCATGCATGAGTGTTACCTAGAAGATATATCTTAAATCATATATCACCCTTTTTTTAATATCATCTGGCTCAAGGCTATCAAAAATAGTGATACTTTGTCATCCAACTTATGACAAAGCACCCATGCTATCATAAGTCTTATCATATATTTTTGTATATCTAGAATTTATAATTTATATACATCAAATACATTCACCCTCAATCTAGGGTGTATCATCTCTAAGCTCATCACCCATATGGCTAAGGTTCTCCTTTCCTCCTCACTATCAGGTACTCTTGTGACCATGGGTGTCCCTTTTATGCGTAATCCTAAGATGGAATACACATCCTCTAAGGTGATACCCACCTCTATGTTATCCCCATGCATCTCTCCCCTGAAGTTGTTATTCAATCATTCCCAAGCTCCTAGGAACATGACTAACAAATATGAACTAAGTGGTATCTTACACATCTCCACGATACCTAATAATCCTAAATAAATCAATATATCTCTATCCTCTATAAAAAAATGCTCCAATAAGTCAAAAATCCATGATACATCCACCAAATGACAAAATTTTGGATGCCCCTTTAGATAAGAAATAACAAAATATGTATTAGATCCTCTATATCATTTATAATCAAAATAAATTCTTTTTTAGTATAAAAATAAGCCGAATTGCTTTAATCTAGTCATTTTTAATCAATTTCACCTATTTTAGACTAATTTTCTCGTTTAGTTATCATTTAATCATTTTGGGCCATTCTAGGACTCTTTTGGCCTTTTGCATGCATTTTTGTACTATTTTGGTCCTTTGGTCAAACACTAGTTTGACCAAAATTTCTATATTTTGACCTAATTGACTTTTAAAAAGTTAACCCCTTTATTTTCCCCATCTTAGTACTAATTTATCATAGTGATTTTTTATAATAGGTATATAGTAATGTACTAAGTTGGTAGTATACAAAACACATTATGTCGGCCCATACCTACTAGGTCGATTGGGTTGACCTAGTTGTTTTTCTATGTTGACCCCTTACATTTTGTAAAATAAATACCTTTCAACAATTATTTCCCCAAACCCTTCAAACCCATTTCCATAAATGGTTTTTCTTACCCTTATAATCTATTTTGATTTCATTTTGATGTTTATAAATGATTTAAATTATAATTTTATAAAATACACTTAAAATCATCAATAGCTTAAGATTCTCAGTTGCCTACCTGTAGTGCACTCGCTACCACCACTGGAAGTCCCTCTCATTTATACTATTGTCTCCTCACCATCCTAGCTCATTTTATCTATTAGATATCTTTTTCTCTCCTTCACAAGTCAAAAATTCCAAATGACTTTCATTTCAACCTATTTAAAATCACTTTTCAACAATCTAAAATCTTTCAAATATTTTCCATTAGATTCCTTATTTTGCCTCTATCTTTGTTTCTATTAATCCATTTTTTAAACTATAAAATTTTATAGAATCAAGATTACATAGCTAATATTTTCCACTACTATATGCCTCTCTTCCAATTTTTTTGATTTTTGGCTATTTTTTGAACTAACTTTTACATGTTTGCCTAATGTTCTTCATATTGGACACCTTCACTTCTCTTACAATCTACTTCTTTATCTATAGAACTAAGGTAATTAAAGGTATGCATTTTTTAGTTATGTCCTTTCATTTATCTTATTTTCTCTTTATGACATTTTACTTAACATCAGTGTTATGTGTTATCATGTTCTATTTCCTAAAGCACCATACCATGTTGCACTTACTTGACACATGATGAGCTTCAGGTGGAGCATATGTATACACATAATATTTTCAAAATTTAATTGATTTTTAACACTTTATATCTTACAATAACCCATCGAGTCTCAAACTCTCTAAGTATATGCCTTAATGGGTGTATCAAGAAAGGGGTGGGTAGACCATTAGTGCTTTAAAAGATTGTTGTCCCTTTTGCCACTTTTTATCTACACACTTGTCTCCTGAAACCATTATCCTTAAGATTTTTCTTCTCTATTGTACCTTTTCTAATCACTTGTTACATTTTATCCTCCTATTTCACACCTTAATCTCTTTTTGTTAGTAGATTATGCTAGGTTGACTAGGTTGACCCTATATAGTTTCAAGTTATTTTCACTTAGGAATTAGTTTGGCCTTTGGCTGACTTATCTCATGACCTAGTGAATTATTATTTGAAATTGTGCTAGGTTTCTTGGGTTGAACCTATTTCCTTGGATTTTTGGAAGCATTAAGGGTCAAATATACCTATATATATAAGTTTATTTCCATCATTTATTATGAGAATAAGAGGTAAGAGCGAACAAAAATCTACTTATTGACCATTATACTTGAGAATCAAAGCTTAGGGTTCTATAATTATTTGGAGATATGAATTTTATCTTTTGTATAAGTCTTTTTGATTCATTGATAGGTTGTGTAGCCTAGAGATGATTTGTCCTTATCATCCTTACATACCACAATAACATTTTACAAAGCACCTTGGCCAAGGGAGAGATTGAGGGTCGATGGCTTCATATTCAAAGGTATATATTCCTAACTTTATTTATCCTTAGTAAGAGTAGATAGATATGCATTTATACTTTACTTCCATGCATTAAGATTTTGTATACATTAACATGAGTATATGTCATCTATGCAAGTTTAGTTTTATTATTTCTAACCCCCACTTTATGCCACAAAATTTGGTGAGCACTAGATTAGATTTACTTTACTTGTTATTAGTTTTGGTGAAATATTAAAACTCATAACCCTTTTAAGTTTATTACATGATTTTTAGATTGAAGGATTTATAACCCTCCTTAGCATGGTGTATTTTGGTAAGATATTCCTTAATCAAGTCTAGTAGATCCCCATATTGGCCATATTCCTACTTAACAAATGTGTCCCCAATTGGAAGTGTATGGAATGATCTATCTTCTTTGAGTTAGGATTGATTTATAAACATGATGCATTTATGATTGCATATAAGATTAACCCAACTTTGAAGGAAATTGTTAAGAAGGAAATAGAAAAGCTATTAGACATTGGTTTTATCTATCTTATATCTGATAGCCAATGGGTTTCACTTTTGGTTATTATTTTAAAAAAGAATGGAAAATGGAGAGTTTGTGTAGACTATAGATAATTGAACAAAGCCACCATGAGAGACTATTTTCCTTTGCCTTTCATTGATCAAGTTTTTGAAAATATATAAATAAAACTATATTTTTCTTTCTTGGATGGATTTATTAGATATAATAAAATTAGAATAGCACCTAAATATCAAGACAAAATAGAATTTACCTACACCTAGGAAACATATGCTTATACAATCCTTCTTTTTGGATTGAGCAATCCACTTGATACCTTTTATAAAGTAGTGTTAGAAATATTTTTTATATTAAAAATGACTGTGTGGAAGTGTACATGTATGATTTCACTATCTATGGTAATGCATTTGATAAATATTTGAATAACTTGGATAAACTGCTTACTAGATGTGAAGATCACTAGGTATCTTTGAGTCATGAAAAATGCATCATAATGGGTGATGAAGGGATAGTCTTAGGACATCATGTCTCTTTTCAAGGAATAAAATTAGTTCCTAAAAATATTTAGGTAATTAATAAACTCCCCATTCCATAAACATAAATTAATTTTAAAAGTTTTTTGGTCATGCAGGATATTACAGAAGATTCATTGAAGATTTTAGCAAGATAGTTGCCCCTATGTTTTCTTTGTTATCAAAAGATAGTAAATTTGTATGGACTAATAAATTTTAAGAATCCTTTGAAACATTAAAGAATAAACTCATGATTGCTCTAGTCTTGAAAGGAACTAATTGGGAAAAATATTTTCATGTCTATACTGATGCTTCCAATGATACATTAGGAGTTGTATTAGGTCAAAGAGATGAGGATGGAAAGATGTATATCATTTATTATATCAAAAATAATATTACCCCCATAGAGAATAAATACACTACCACATAAAAAGATTTTCTTGTTTTTATCTATGTTATAAAAAAGTTTAGGAATTACATTATTGGTTATCAAGTATTCATCTATACATATCATTCAACAATAAAGTACTTAATGAAAAAACTAGTAGCAGGTAGAAGAATACCTAGATTGATCTTGTTATTACAATAGTTTGATATTACTATCATAGACAAACTAGGGAAATAATATTGTTTCTAACTTTTGATCTAGATTGATCAATATAGGTAAAGATGAATCTGTGAGGACCCTTTCCCAGATGAATAGCTATTTTCCATATCCACATACTCCCCATGGTTTATAGACATGGAAAATTACTTGGCAATAGGGCAGTTTCCTCATTATTTTACCTCTAAAGAAAGAAAACATTTAGTTATAGCTAGTTCTCATTTCAAATGGTTTAAAGGCATGTTGTTTAAAATTGGACCTAATCATATATTTTGTAGGTATGTCAGAGAAGATGAAGTGTATGACATCATGAGAGCATGCCATAGTGAGCTAGGAGAAGGACATTATTCAAAAAAAGGATCATTTATAAGATCCTTGGTGCAAGTTACTATTGTTCATCTCTTCACAAGTCTGTCAAAAGGTATGTATGGAAATGTGATCTTTGACAAAGGATGGATAAGCCTACTTTATCTTCTAAAATGGCTCTCCATCCTTAAATAAAGTATAGAACCATTTGAAAAATGATATTTGGACTTTGTTGGACCAATCAACCCACCATATTAGGTAAAGTAATATTTATTAATGTGCATTGAATATGTTACTAAGTGGGCTGACGTGGAGGGACTCTCATTTTCTAGGGAAGAAATGGTTTTTAATTTTTTATACCATAAGATCATGCTAAGATTTGGAGCTCCTAGATCTATTATTTTAGATCAAGGACCCCAATTCATGTCTAAAATTACCAAAGCTTTTATAGAATTATACCAAATAAATTATAGTAAATATTCACCGTATAATCCCTAAGCCAATGGGAAAGTATAAGTCACTAATAGAGAGATAAAAAAATCCTAACCGAAATTGTGAATAACAACAGACAAGATTATGCAAAAAAAGTACCTAAAGTAGTTTAGGCGTACAATACAACATGGAAGACAACTACATGTTATCACTCTAGAGTGCACCTTGCTTGAAGATGTGAAAAGCATACCCTCACTCTAGATAATACAATTGGAACTTCTTAGAGTGCGGGTGGATTTATGATGAGAAGAACCTCCAGAGAGGGTTGGTTTCCTTAAAAAAATTTCAATAAATTAGACTACTATGATTTCTCAGATGAAAAGGGGAAGGAAAAAATGAAGGGAAAACCTAATTAAAGGGGTGATGCATATAATTTTTTATATTATCTATAAGCCATTGAAATTAATGCATCATATAAAGCAATAAATTTCCTATTTTTCCTTTAACCATAAATATTTTAGATGAAGGGTTGAAAGTATTTTGGACTACAAAATTTATTTTACCTCTTCAAATAACCTGTAGAAGATGAGATAAAAGGCAATAGGTGAGGAAGGGACCTTCTAGAAGGAGATATAATCCCACTTATATGTTGATACACAATCAAGTACACTCTATTTTCTATCAAAAACTCATATGCAAAATAAAATATTCTTTATTGATGTATGGTTCAGATTATAATCTTTTCTCTTACTCCAAGAAATCCTTTTTTTTAATAATGACCTGATTAAGCCAATATATAAGTCTCAAACCTTATTTCATCCCATGTGGAGTTACTAGGAGATCTAAATCCCTTTACAATATTTAAACTAATCACTAAAATCTTTATTTCCACAAAAAATTGCATGCTTTGTTTCAAACTTTGGCATAGAAAGGATGGTGGGCCCATTGAAAGTCAAACTTATCCTTTGCATGGAATTCTACACCAAAATTTAAAGAAATAAATATACTTAATTTTTTTGAAAACTTAGTTAGAACAATAGAACATTCCCCTTTACATGGAAAACAAGGAAGATGCATGATAAGCTCATCTAGTCAACTTCAACTAACTCCATCTTGCATGAAAAAGGACCTTGTAGGCTGAAATTTTCATGAATATTCATGATAAAAACATATATACAGCACAAAAACTCCCTTGTAACTCTTTGAATAGTCATCTAATGCTAAAATCCAACTTGACTTTTGACCAATTAGGCCAACTAGACTAGTTAAGCCAAAAAGGCCTATTTTGTGCACTTAGACACCATAAAACCTAAAACATAAGCAATTAAACCTAAAAAACAACAAATAACACCTAAAAAAATAAAATTCATCACCAAAACTATGATTTTTATGAGAAAAACTTTGCCAATTAGTCAATAAGGTTGACTAGACCTCTTTTGTGCCATTTTCCAATAGACTGTCCTTTTTGCTTGAGATGGTAGAGAAACTTCCTAGATTATTTATGACTAAATTAATATTTTATGATGAATAAAAATACCTAATATTCAATCTCCATTTATTATATTTTGTTAGATTTCCTTGTATTTCATTTTACACTCTTTTTTCCATAAAAAACATGATTTCATACCTCATTTGTACATATCTATGCATAAAATTTACATTTATGGAGTCATATAAGAGTTTAATTTACTTTTGAAAATGTTTTAGGTTGATTCATGATGATTATATTTCAATAAAATCCACTTTTCATAAAACTAGTTTTTAAGGTGCTTAGGAACGTTTTAAGGCTGGAACTTCAAACTAACGATTAATGAGGTAAATACCTCAAAACACAAAAAAAAATTGCATTTATTTGTATCAAATTTTCCCTCTTGACATCCCTAAAAATATTGGACTCCCATTTGAAAGATATGAAAAGTTACCATGTGAATGAAATTTGCTTGTTGGGAATTGACTACATTTTGGGCTACCTATGCTCTTAACGATTGTTCATAAATCACATCCAATAAAATAATATTAATTATAATTTCATATGGTTCTTCAAAACATAATAATATCATTCATCCCAAATCCACATGTGGTGAGCAAAATGAGCATCTGAATAGGAGGCTTAGAAGGGTACCTAAAACTACAAAAAGTGAAAAACTTCACTATGATGAAAATAAATCCTTAAAATATTTAAAAATATCTAAAAAATCATTATGGTACCTATACCATGATATAAAAACACTCCAAAATTCATCTTGCCAAGAAAAGTCAAAAAATGCCTTTTTGGCCTAAGTGCCTATTTAGCTGTAAAATACTATGTGAGCATGGTTTACATAAAGTTTCGAGTTTTTAAACTCTTTTTAGGCCTTATTATGGTCTAAAAACATCATTCCATTCTTATCAATCTTTTACTTGGTACTAGAAGCTTTTTTAGCACTGTGGAATGAAGGACATTCCAATGGTGACCTCAAACAAATAGGTTGAGGTCTGAGTCAAAATAGTGAATATGTGCACTTGTAAAATGGACATGAAAATTTATCAGATGGTTATCCAACCCATGATGTCTTTCTAAAAAAAAATTAAGTCCTAACTCCACCTATAGCTCCTATAAAGCTTAATTTTCCCTCAAATTTCATCTCCATGCATGGACTGTCTGCATATTTGATTGAGTTTTCATGATTTTAAGGTGATTTTCATGGATTTAGATGTTATAAAGGAAAAAAAACATTAATTTATCTTAATAGACCTTTAAATATTTTTAAAAACTCTTCTACCCCTATTTTCAAGTATGTTATGACCTTCAACCAATGCAATTAAGTTTATCAAATGACTGTACTTTTGATTTTAGGTGGATGTTGATGTAATTTAAACATTATCATTGTCTATTCCATCTTTAAAAGGTGATTTTAAACCATTTAGACCAAAAATATCTCTCCACACATCTTCAAAGCAAAATTGACTAGCTCAAGTTTTTAAGCCTCCAAACTACCAAAAGTCTGTACAATGGCCTATGCACTCTACCTTAAGATGCATAACTATAGGTAGTGGTAAATTAGTAGTTTTAGATAACTCATATTTAGTTTTATTAATCTCCATACATTTATTATATGACCTTATTTACCATACCACTGTATCTATCATCTATTACTTACAAACCTAAAGTTATGGTTGAGTACTAAGGTTATAGGTGATCAATGCTAGGTGAACGTAATTGTATTCATTCTCTTGAGAAACCCTTCATTATATCCTAGTGATTTTAAATCATCACTATTCATTTGACATAATTTATTGAGACAAGAAACCTTTCACTAGACCATTACATTAGAAAGTACCCTCCTTTGATGACTACAGGCTTGTATTTAACATGGCTATAGGTCACTTGATCTATTTATAGCTCTTAAAGCATAAGCTATAATTTAGTTTTATCCATTCAAATTTATGAGGATCAACTAAGATTTTAAAAATCAATAAAAACTTTTAAACCAATCAATAAATCCTTCTTTGATGACTACAGACAATTTTAACAAGAATTAGTCCCTTCATAGAGCACAGGCCCATATGGCCTTTTCTAGCATTGTAAGTCTCTTTGATAACCCTTTTCTGATGCACAAAGAGTGAGGTGTCACCTCTATTCCCATGCATCTTGTAGGGTTTTGGAGTGGCTATAGGGTTTCATTTATAGTGTTCCTTGATGACTGTATGAAGATATTATTAATTAGAGATATTAAAACTCTCCATGAATTATGGCTATCCTCTAAACTTCAAAACACTACTAAGAATCAAAAACCCTTGATAAGTACCTCAAAAAACCAAATTTACCCTTGGTTGAAGACTCTCATTGGGGAATTTGACTGTAAACTACTTGTGGAAGTTTCTTGATAAATGAATACAATATAAGATGTCATTGTTGTCTCTATCTATCATTATTACTTCCCGACATCAAATACCTTAAGGAAAAGTCAAAAAATATTTATGCACACTTAAACCACCAATTACCTTCTTGAGAATGACATAGGCTTGTTGGTCCCTTAGGGCATTCAAAACCCTCATTTGACTGTAGACTATTTTAAAGAGCTAATTATAGGTGTAAATTCATTTTATAAGCCCTTAATAACCTAAAATTGTCTTTTATCCCTTTGACCTAATCATGAAACTATCAATGTCAATGATTTTAAATCTTATTAGTCTATTTAGCCTTGGAAACCATTTTACTTTAAACAAGTAAGCCCCTTTTTGTTGTAGCATAGGCTTGTGGGATTAACTCATGGTGACTGACTATAGGTGATTGTCAAGACACCCACTTCATACCTCTCTTAATGTATTTATATGCTTTGAACTATCCATTTACCCTAATACCTTTTGAAATATCCAACTATCCCAAACACTGTGTGGGAGATTATCACATGATTATAGGCTTCATGACTACTATAGATGTACCTTATGATGATTTTAGGTTTCATTTCACTTCCATGACTGTAGAAAAAATATTGAGCCATTTAGAACCTTTCATACTAGGAATTCAAACTCATATCCCTTAAATTTCAAAATACACTTATGAATCATTAATACCTAGCAAGAAAATCATCATAATAATGCTTTTGAGAATGCCAAATGCTATAGGCTTATAGGTTTTCTTTATGACTATATGTGACATTTTGAGTATGAGATATGCCATTTCAAATTGATTGAGATGGTTTATCTTTGAATTGACATTATCTTATCTTCAATAATCTCATTTTGAGAAACAACCTCAAGGTATCCTTGCTCTTGAAATGATTGTAAGTTAGGATCGTAGGCTTGTTGTAGGTGCTCAGTTCGTATAGACCTATAGGGTCTTGGAGTGTTATAGGTAGCATTTTGCACTTTGAGGAGGATATTCAAGGTCACATGGTCTTAACCCTATCTTACTCAAAAAACCCTTGAAAATCTAAAACCCTTGGCCTATAAACTTTATTCATCCTCAATGAATCTTGGTTGTAGTTTACATTGTAGAATTGGCTATAGATGTTCCTTATCCAAAAATATGATACACAATAAGATATCTCCTTGAAAACCCTCATTTATATTCATTTGTATAGATTCTCACTTTTCACTCATGAGGAAAACTTTGGATAATTATGCCTTTTAAACATACACTACCCCCTTTGATCCTTAAGAGTGCCTATAGGATTCTCTTTAGGGATTGTCAACACATTCTTACATTAGGCTTGTGAGGTCATTGAACCATAAAAATTCATTACATAATTGCCTCATTCATGATATATGACTTAGATGCTCATATCATGACTTTAAAAACCTGATATTGATTGACCTAATTAATCAAGACCATATTCAAGTATAAACCTTGTGTTGAACAAGCCTATAGGTATCCCTTCCATGATGTCATCTTGTATGGATAAGAGCCTATAGGTGATTGTTAAGAAAGACCACAAAGGGAATTGGACTTAATTCTTCTTCTTATGCTTGGATGATGAGTTATTTGTATCATATGATAGAGAGATCATTGACCTTTGAAACCTTAAACAATTAATTAGATTTCCCTAATGGTATAGTCTTGCTGTTGATAGATATATTTGTGTCAAGGTGTCAAAAATGAAGGACCAAAATAGTCTTCTTAGCCCTACTATAGCTTCCTTCTTGCATCTTGGATTATAGCTTCCATTAGACCTTGAGGAAAGTCTCCCTCCCTTGTGAATCTCCATTGAAAATCCATGCCCACACTTAATTAAGGTATTTCCTTTCTATAATACTCCTTTTGACTATGTTTGATACCTACTTTTGGTGTATAAACCTCTTGATCATGCTTTGATGGTGTTTGATAATCCTTCATTCCTTAACAATGGTACTTGGAATGGAAGTTGGGATGAGAGTGGAGTGGTGAAGGAAGGTGAAAGATGATGGAATCATGAAAGGAGATGCAAGAGAGATGAAAACACAATGATAATGGCTTCTCATAGGGAGGTGTGGATGGATGAGATGGAGATGGGAAAGGAGGGAAAAGAGCATGACAAGACAAGGAGAGGAAGAGAGTGCAAAGGTATACCAAAACATCATACCATCATAAGTTAGATACCATTTAAGGAGGGGATTAGGCCAAAAATGAATCATATTTTTCCTCATAAAACCTTAAAATAATCAAAAAAATTCCTCAAATTATGCTAAATAGGCCCCTTGGATACACCCTTAAAGCATGGAGATACTCTTGGCCATGAAATAAGAGAAACCTCTTAAGAATTTATCTTGGAAACAATTAAAACTTTATCAAAACCTTGAAAACATGAATTTATTAAAAATTTGAAGCTGAAATCTTCTCCTTGGACCATACAATTCACCCTTGCAAGCCTACCTATAGTGCAGATTGAATGGTTGACTTTGAGACCTCTATTTGAAATTAAATTAGATTAATAAAACCTTTGTAATGACATATAAGGGTAGATAAAGTATTCAATATTTTGAAATAATTTGAATTTTCCTAAATCTCTACCCAAGTGAAAAGAAATTGAAGAAAAACAACTACCTTTATGGATGCTAAGAAATAGAATTTTCCTTAAATTTAACTAGATGGTTGATGAGCATGGAAAATCCAATTTAGAAACTACTTAGACCATTAGGAATATATTTGAGTCTACTTTATTCAACAAAAATTTGAGATATGTAACCTCCTCCAGTAGATCATACCATCAAAAAATTTACAGGCATGCCACTCTATGCCAATAAGCAAGAAACCAAAAGAAAACTAGTTTTGGGCCTATATGTCCATGAAACTCTTGTAGAAGATTTAATATGTCTTGTAAATTATCTCTCCTTCTTTGGATTGTATGAAACTGTACAGATTCCATACTATTCCTTGTAAAATGAGTAAAAAGGTCTTTTCTCCTTTTTCAAAGATAATTCTCCCTCTCCACTACTTTAAATGGAATATTTTAACATAATTTCATGCCATTCATGCAAAATTACATATTTTTTATCTTTTATTTGACAAATTTGGCACATGTGAGTTAATTTGGGGCCTTTTTGGGCTATTTAACCTTTCAAAACACCTTTTCATGACTTGAATTTTAGATTTAGGATAAATTCACTTTTTAAAACATGACTAAAGATCTTTTGGATTAAAATATACACTTTTTGAACCATTTTTTATGCCTTTACCCCATTTTTGGCCAAAATTTGCATTTTAAGACCATAATTGACCATCTACCTTAGGAAATTGACCATTTTTGGTAAATTTTTGGATAATAGGGATAATAATTTGGCTGGTTCCTAATATTGTGTATTGGTCTACAAGATTTTCTAGTTTTAATGTTGTCGTAGTCTATCCTTATCAGAGTTCTGAGTTCTTTTGACTAGTAGGCTGGTCAAACCCAAAAATTCACAAAAAATGTTAGTAATTAGGCCAAATTACTAACAATTTTTGTGACTTTTTGGGTTTGACCAGCCTACTAGTCAAAAGAACTCAGAACTCTGATAAGGATAGACTAGGACAACATTAAAACTAGAAAAGCTTGTAGACCAATACACAATATTAGGAAAAAACTCAATAAAAATAGACATATGCACTTATGCACTTAGAGGAAAGAACAACAACAACACTAAAAAGGAAAAAAAAATGAAATCATGTGCAGAAAATCACTTACAGGAATGAAACTATGACTATGTACAAAGAAGTGACTCTCCTAATAGCAGTTTTTAAGAAACATCCCATTCAAAAGAATGGGAATCTCTTCTTCACTCAATATAGATAATTTAAAAGAATTTTTATTCTTACAATCAATGTTAATATAAGGTCCACTCCAAAGGCTATCAAATTTAGAGTGCTTACCTAGCTTTGCACATTCTTCATCCCATTTAAGAAATATATCTACTTGCTAAAATTTTTATGATGAATCTCTCTTTTCAAATGTATTATTTAATTGATTATTATTTTACCACATTATTTGCATATCATCATCTCTTATCTCCTCCAATTCTGTATGTTCATTCACTCTAACCTCTATTGTACCACTTTCTAAAAGCTCTAGCTGGTGTGCAAGCTCTAAATCTGGAAGCTCCAATGAGATAGATAGCCTTGATTCTATTCCATAAAATAGAAGATAAGGTGAATGACCAATGGAATTATTATTGTGATCCTATTAACCCATAAGGTGTTCTTCAACTTTTTATTCGAAGATCTCTGATTATCTTCCATTATTCTTTTGATGATTTGAATCAGGTTCTTATTAGTGAACTCAAATAATCCATTACCCTATGGATAGTAATTTGATGAAGATGTCAATTAAATACCATGTTCAAGAGATCATTCATACACCTTTTTAGTATTGAATTCCAAATCATTTTTTGATATGATAGTAGAAGGTGCTCCAAAATGAGTGACTAGGCTCTCATAGAATTCAGGCATGGAGTTCTCATTTGGGTCTTTCAAAGGCACTACTTCCACCCACCTAGTGAAATAGTATATATTTGTTAAAATCCACTTCTGACCAGCACTAGATATAGAATGAATCATTCCAATTAAGTCTAAACCCTATTGCATGAAAAGTTGCTCAACTTGAATTTGCTTTAGTGGCATAGTAGCTAGTCTCTATTTTCCTACAAAAATTCCACACTTTATACATTTCTTAACCCATGAATGCACATATATGAATAAATTAGGCCAAAAATAACTATCTCTAATGGTTTTTTAATTTTAGTCTTGGTTGAAAAAGGACCTCCAGAAGGACTATCATGAAATTGCTTTAAAATCTTATCAAATTGACTAGTTTCAACACACCTTAAAAGCATACCTCTAATGTATTTTTTAAAAATAACTCCATAAATTATAATTTATGGTAATTATTTAATACTAAATTTTCTTATTTATTACTCATTAAAACCCCTTGTACATTCTCTAGTTTGAAGAAATCTAGTAATGTTCTATGTCCAACTTGTAGGAGGTGTATTTTCAACTTCATGCTGAGTGTCCTGAATTGTCAAAATTATTTATTTTTCTTATTTTACATATTATTCAAGATGATCACATAATAATTTTCCTCATAACATATTTTTAAATTTGAATTTAATGCCATATTCCATGTATTTAGTGACCCATCCAGCTCTATTTTCTATCAAGTCTCTATTGAGAATGAAGTCCTTCACACTTGGATGAGCAACCATTAATATAATCTTTTTATTTAAAACCAAATGTCTAAATTTTTATAGACCTCTTATAATATCAATAACATGTTTTAAAAAAAATGAATACCTCTCTTTATAACCTTCTAAATCTTGACTAAAGAAATCAATGGGTTGTTCCAAACCTTCATCATTCTGTTGCATAAACATGGCTAAAATAATACTAGAAGTAGAGAAAGCATACAAGAAGAAATCCTTACTTAAATATAGATTGAGAAAGGTAGGATCTTGGTTAATTTCTTATTTTATAGCTTCAAAATTTATTTTACTTTATTTACTCCAAGTGAACTGTTTATGTTTCTTAAGCATTTGAGTAAGTTGCTTTAATAGTTCTACAAAACCAAGAATGAATCTTCTAACAAAGTTTATCTTACCAAGAATCTCTATAATCCTTTCTTGTGTTTAGGCAAAGATAAATCAAGGATTGAATCTATTCTTTTTATAACAATGGAAAGACCAAATTTAGACACCACATGCCCAATAAGTCTCCCCTCATGCACTGAAAAAATGCATTTCTTTGGATTCAATGAAACTCCAAATTCTCTACATCTATAAAAAAAAAATCTTCAAATGTGTTATATAATAATTAGGATTATTTGAAAATACTGTAATATCATCAAGATAGACTAAAACCATTTCACTCAAAATACCATGAAAAGCAACATCCATTGCCCTTTGAAAGGTAGCTATAACATTAGAGAGTCTGAAAGGCATATTCTTGTAAGAAAAAGTACCTCATTTGGTGGTGAAAGTCATTTTATATTGATCTTGTTGTTTCATCAATATCTAGTTGTATCCTGAATACCCATCTAATAAAGAAAACCTCTATGAACCTAAAACTCTCTACAAGATTTGATCCATGGAAGGAAGTGACTAGTGATCTTTCAATGATACTCTGTTCAAATCTCTAAAATCTATATAAAGTCATATCTCTCCATTTTTCTTCCTTACTGGATCAAGATTTTATACCCATGTTGAATGCTTAATAAGAAAAATAATACCTGATTCAATCAAATTTGTAAGTTCTTTCCTTATGATAATCTCAACCTTAGGGTTGATAGGCCTTTGATTTTGTCTTACCTATTTTGCATCATGTTCTAATTCAATAGTATGATGTTCCAATCTGGGGTCAAAACCTTTCAAATCATGTCATTCCCAAGCAAATACATCCATGAATTCTTGACATAATGAAATAAAATCTACTCTCTTAGAATCAATATTCACTTTACCCAACTTGAGTTGCTTACCTTCAATTATGTTATTTGGCTCATAATGTTATTTATTGGAATACATACTCACTTTGTATTTTATTATCTGATAATCTTCATTGAAAATTATTTATAAATTCATCAAAACATTAGGCATCTTATTTGATTTCAATTGCATAATCTGATTTCCATATTGATCCTGTAATTTATCATGATTTCTTTGGAAAAATTCTACCTCATTCTACAGAAAATATGCTATTTGCTTGTCAGAATCAAAAAAATTAGAACTTACATAATTATTTAAAACTAAATGCCTATGTACCACCTTTATTTGGTTCTAATTTTTATTGCACTTAATCCGATCTAGAATTTCATACTATGCTCCTATGGTAGCAAGTCTATTAGCATACTGATTTGCTCTTATAAGAATGGAGTGGATGTCAAATGCAAGAAAATATCCAATGAGATCCCATACTCTTTATTTTTAGGCCTTAAAAATAGTATTATTTTCTATACTTAAACCTATGACTTGTTGGTCTATCAATTCACTATCACATTTTACTTGTAAGAGTTTAATATCCCTCTTTCTAGCCCACTGAAGACCATAAATAAGAGCTTCATACTCTATAATATTGGAAGTAAAATCAAACTACAATATAATAAAAGAATAATACCTTTGATTTTATGGTGAAACTAATATTACACCATCCCCACTTCTATTATTTTTTCTAGATCCATCAAAGAATAGATTCTAAACTCCTTGATCTTGCACTGAGCTAGTGAGACTAGGCAATAAGTCACCTTCTTTGTGCATAGAATAGATTATAAAACCAACATCTTCAATAATTTTATAGGGTTCATGTCCATGATTGTCAATATCCCACTCATCTAGAAGAATATTTATAATACCATCAAGAGGCTTAGAAGGCTCTTGCTCAATGGTGTTATCATCTTTTTCTAAAATACTATAATTCACATTTGACATATTTGGCATATATGGCTCAAGGTGAAATATAGAAATAAGCTTAGATATAATAGTAAATTTGGTTCCATAACTAGTTATAAGAACCATGTATGGACAATTTGAAGAAAGTTAACCTACTATTTTGGTAGTGAAATCTATGGATAAGCATAGTACAAAATATGGAGGTAGATCAATAATAACAACATCTTCTAAAATGGTGAAATTTGGACAAGTAGCTAGTATAATATTTAGATCTTTCAACACACCTATAGTCTTGGTAAGAGACCCATATAATTACAAAACACCTTTCTCATGTGGTTCATACTACAATCCTAACTTATTAGTTATTGATTCAAGCATGACATAAGTACTAGCCCCACTATCAATCATACAATTATGAACTAGACAATCTCCAATGATAATAAAAAGGTAAAATGGAGGAGACTTAGTCACCTTAATAGGTTGAGATTCAAAATATGGATTTGAATTAGTTAGGATATCACTTACTCTTTCTTTTTCAGGTGGCTTCTCAAAGATAGTGATCTTTGAAAGTTACTCTTTCAAGTACTCCTTTTGTCCTAGGATTAGTAGTGTATCCCACATTGAAATTGATATTGAAGTCTTCTTTATATGATCCACAATACTAAGTGGAGAAGTGGATACCCTTGACTATAATTTAAGAGTATAATGATCTCACAAATGTTCTGTGAATTTAGGTATGTAAGGCCCTTTCATGTTCTTATCTTTTAGATCTTGAGCTTGTTGATTTGAACTTTTCTGAGGTAGCTCATGTGTAGTTGTCTTTTATTGTGGCTGAGAAGAAGAAGGGGCTGCCCTTTCAGGACTTTAACCTTATCTAATTACTCTTTTCTTGGATCTAGTATGGGATATAACTGAATTATCAACATTAGGAATCTTAACTTTGATTTTTAGCCAAGTGATTAAAAGAATTCTCACCTTCCTGGAAATTCACAATTGTAGTTTTAGTAGGTGCCTTACCACTACCTTATCCTTGTTGATTTATCACTTATGATTTAGTGAACAAATGAATGTCTCAATGAGAAAGAGAATCTTCTTTATTCTGAGAAGGTGGTTGGTTTTTAAATGAAGAAAAAACTAAACTTTATTGCATGAAATATTAATGAGAACTCTCACTAGTTGGAACCATTGCCATGATATTTAATTGATCCCATTGATTGTTTCATTATCCTTCTTGAGCATAATTGATCTGATTTGGTACAATAGATTTTGAATTTATTGGAGCATTGGTATTATACTATTTTGATTAAGAATTATTCCCTTGTTCTTGTTGATTGGATTGATAAGATGACCTATTGGGCTGATAATTCTGATTAGTATTCTAATATGGCCTATATGATGGATCTTATTGCCTCTCCATTACAACCAAATTATTGGTTTGAGACTTAAGAAGACTCTCTATCTTCCATAATCTATCATTTTGATCACCTTTTTTTAGGGAACTTTGATGACTCTAGAATTAGAGTAATAGTTAGATCAAGAGGATGGATCTCTGGAAAAAGAGGCATTGGTGGCCTTGGAGATAACTTCCCTACTTGTATAAGGAAATTTTAAGCCTTGATTTATAATTAAAAATATTTAGGTAAAGTGTTACCTCCCATGGATTAGATAGTCATATCCACATCTAAATAAAGAGCCTTCAGATAGTATAAAAAAACATAGTAAGGTGTAGGCTTGATCACTGTAAGAATTCTATCCCAAGTCTTCTAGAATTTGTAGTTGAAATCCACCATGAATTTATGGTTAAATATCTTAATTTTTTATTCTGATCCACAAGTGAAATATGATCACTTTTATCTTCAAAATGTTTGCATAAAAGTTCTCCAAATTCATCCTATTTGTTCATTGATGTAGGAGTCAAACCTCTATACCATTGAAGTGTATTTTCTTTGAAAGAAGTTGCTAACAACCTCATTGCTACATTTTCTTATGTCACATGATGCACTAAAAAATATTAGAAATATATATAATATTTATATAGTATTTGTTATATTCTCTTATAAAATAAGGAAGAACCTTCAGAGCAGAAGCTATAATATCATCCCATTGATTGAGATTTACAGGGCTACCACTATTGAATATAATGAAAGCATATCTTCTGGAAATAACCATCTAAGGTATAAGATTTAAAAATATATTTGGATGAACAATATTGGATTTAATAGGATGATTTTGTATAATAGTAGGGATAATAGAGGGTGTATGATTTGGATTTGACTGAGAAGTTTTCTTCTTTGGCTGGTAAGACAACTTAGAGAAATTTAATGTTTTACCTTTTGTAGATGACCTTGTGACAAATCTTGGTGGCATGAAAAGTATACAAATCTAAAAATTAAAATTTTTAAATGAATAAAATACTTAGATACATAGATAAAAATTCAAAATTGTGAATAAGTTGTCCCATTAGGCATGTTAAAAACTATTATCACTCTAGAGTGTACCCTACTTGAAGATGTACAATGCACACCCTCACTCTAGCTGATACAATTTAAACTTCTTAGAGTGTGGGTGGATCTATGATGATAATAACATCTAGAGAGGGCTAGTTTCCTTAAGATTTTTTCAATAGATTAGACTACTATGATTTCTCAAATGAAAAGGGGAAGGGAATATTGAAGTTAAATACTAATTAAAGGGGTGATGCACCTAAATTGTTTATATTATCTAGAAGCTATTGAAATTAATGCACACATAAAAACCAATAAATTTCATAATTTTCCCTTAAGCATAAATATTTTAGATGAAGGGTTGAAAGGATTTTGGGCTACAAAATTTCTTTTACCTCTTCAAATGACCTACAAAAGGTGAGATATAAGGCAATAGGTGAGGAAGGGACCTATTAGAAGGAGATATAATCTCACTTATATGTTGATAAATAATAAATAACACTCTATTTTATATAAAAAAAATATCATATACAAAACAAAATCTTCTTTATTGATGTATGGTTTAGATTACAATTTTTCTCTTGCTCCAAGAAATCCCTTTTTTTTAATAATGGCCTGAATAAGCTAATATATAAGTCTCAAACCCTAATTACAACCCATGTGGATTTAATATGAGATAAAGATTATTATTTTTTATTAAATCAAGATCTAAATCCCTTTACAATACTTAAAATAATCATTAAAATCTTTATCTCCATAAAAAATTGCATGCTTTGTTTCAAACTTTCACGTAGAAGGGATGGTGGACCCATTGAAAGTAAAAATTATCCTTTGCATGGAATTATAAACCAAAATCCAAAGAAATAACTTTAATTTTTTTTTGAAAGCTGAGTTAGAACAAGAGAACATTCCCCTTTGCATGGAAAACAAGGAAGATGTATGGTAAGCTTGTCTAGTCAACTTCAACTAACTCCATCTTGCATGAAAAAGGACCTTTTAGGTTTAAATGTGCATGAATATTCATGATAACATCATATATATGGCACAAAAAGTCCCTTGGAACTCTTTGAATAGTCATCGAATGCTAAATTCCAACTTGACTTTTGACCAATTAGGCCAACTAGACTAGTTAAGCCAAAAAGGCCTATTTTATGCACTTAGACACAATAAAACATAAAATATAAGCCATTAAACATGAAAAAAAACAATAAATAACACCTAAAAAACAAACTACATCACCAAAACTATGATTTTTATGAGAAAAACTTTGCCAATTAGTCAACAAGGTTGACTAGGCCTATTTTGTGTCATTTTTCAGCAGACTAGCCATTTTGCTTGAGATGGTAGAGATACTTATTAGATTATTTATTAATAATTAAATAATTTATTATGAATAAAAATACCTAATATTATATCTCCATTTATTATATTCTATTAGATTGCCCTACACTTCATTTTACACACATTTATCCACAAATAAAGTGATTTCATATCTCATTTGTATATATCCATGCATAAAATTTACATTTTTGGAATACTCTATAAGTTTTATTTAATTTTTAAAACTTTCAAGTGTATCCATGGTGATTTTATTATAATAAAATGCACTTTTCTCAAAACTAGTTTTTAAGGTGTTTAGGAAGGTTTTGAAGATAGAACTTCAAACTGATGATTCATGAGGTATAGACCTCCAAATACCAAACCATTTACATTTATGTATATAAAATTGACCCTCCTAACATCCCTAAAAATATTGGTCTCCCAAGTGAAAGATATGAAAAGTTACCATGTGAATAAAATTTGCTTGTTGGGAATCGACTACATTATGGGTTGCCTACACTCTTAGCGATTATTTATAAATAAAAGCTCCTAAACTTATCTAAATTGTTAATTAATTATAATTTCATAGGTTTCCTTAAAACACACTAAGATCATTCAGCCCAAATCTACATGTGGTGAACAAAATGAGCATCTGAATAGGAGGCTTGGAAGGGTGCCTAGAATTATAAAAAGTGAATAACTTCACTATGATGAAAATAAATCCTTCCAAGATTTAAAAATCATAAAAACATAATTATGGTACCTGTAAAATGATATAAAAACAATCTGAAAGTCATCTTTCCATGAAAATTCAAAAAATGACTTTTTGGCCTAGGTGCCTATTTACTTACAAAACACTATGTGAGCATGGTTTTCATAAAATTAAGAATTTTTGAACTCTTTTTAGGTATTATTATGATTTAAAAGCATCATCCCATTCTTATAAATCTTTTACTTATCACTATAATCTTTTGTAGCACTTTGGAATGAAGGATGCTCCAATGGTGACCTCAAATGACTACGCTGAGGTCTAAGACAAAAAATTGAATATTTTAAATTTTATAATGGATATGAAATTATTTTATATGGTTACCAAACCCATGATGACATTGTGCATAAAATTTCAAGTCCTAACTCCACCTATAGCTTCCGAAAAGCTTAATTTTCCCTTATATTTGATCTTCATGCATGGAATGTCTAATTTTTCATGATTTGAAGCTAATTTTCATGGATTTGGATTTTTTTAAGGTAAAAAACATGTTTATTTATCTCAATAATTCTTTCAAAAGTTTTTAAAACTCTTCTACCCCTATTTTTGAGCATGTTATGACCTTCAACCAATGCAATTAAGTTTATCAAATGATTGTAATTTTGCTTTTAGGTGGATGTTGACTTAGATTAAAACATTATCACTGTCTATTAAATCTTAAAAATTTTATTTAAAACCATTTAGATGAAAAATATCTCTCCACACATATTCTTCAAATCAAAATTGACTAGCTCAAGTTTTTAAACCTCCAAACTACCAAAAGTTAATACAATGGCCTGTGTGCTCTAACTTGAGATGCATAACTGTAGGTAGTGGTAAATTAGTATTTTGAGATAAATCCTCTTTATCTTGATAAATATACATACATTTCTCATATGATCCTATATACCATACCATTTTATCTCTCATCTATTACTTACAAACCTGAAGGTATGATTGAGTACTAGGGATATAGGTGATCCATACTAGGTGAACCTGATTATATTCATTCTCTTGAGAAACCCTTCATTCTCTCCTAGTGCTTGTAAATCATAAATATTAATTTGACATAATGTGTTGAGAAAATAAACCCTTCACTAGAGCATTGCAATGGAAAATCCCCTCCTTTGATGACTATAGGCCTGTATTTAGCATGGTTGTAGGTCACTTGATCTATTTATAGCTCTTAAAGCTTGACCTGTAATGTATTTTGATCCATTAAAATTTATGAGGATCAACTAAGAATTTAAAATTCAATAAAAACTTTTAAACCAATCAGGAAATCCTTCCTTTATGACTATGTCAATTTTAGCAAATATTAGTCTCCTTCATAAAACACATGCCTATAATGATCTGAGCAAACATTTCAGGTGATAATTCGGATGACGGTTCTACCCCAATTGATGATGGAACTTTTGGGAGCCATAAATTTTGCACCGTAGCTCCAATCGACTCACCGTGTGAACTGTTAGAAATATAAGAATGAGGAAAATGCAGTGAGATGACATGAGCTTTGCTCAATGGATTTTGACCCTTGAAAACCCAATGGAAGTGCCCCAAATTTCAATTTTAGTAGTGTTGTCTAAAAATAGTAGTTTCTAAAAATAATAATTCTTCAAATTATGTATTGTTGTAAATCATAGAAGTCAAACCACTTGATCTACCTCAAGATTGGTGACCTTACACATCCTCCTCTTACCTTCAAAATATGTATAAGTTAAGATGTAACCTGAAAGGGAAATGAGAGATCTCTTCTCAAAATAAGCATATGTTTAGATCTGTAAATTTTCAAGAATAAAACATCTCTTCTTAGAGATAGCATTATTGTTATTATGTTGTTCTTATTTATTGAATTATCTTTCAACCAAATCTTTTGAGTTTTGGATCAATGGTATCAGAGAAGTTTGTCTTTAGAGTTTATGATCCTAAGAATGAGGTCATATTATAGGAAGGTTAGGTGGAAAATAGAACCAACAAACTATCCACCTATTTGCTCTAAATAACCTCAAATGGTAGACAACATTGAGACATCTGATCCTTTCAAAGAAATGATGAATGAAGCCCTCCAACAGTAGTAAACACAAATGCTACAATAATTTTACCAAATTCTCCAACAAATCTCCATTGGAAATTCTAGCTCCTCATCTACACCCCACATCATTTTAGTGCCCCAACACCTTTCAAGGTTCAGGTGGATTTTGATATCCCTACATTTGAAGGCAAAATCAACACTGATGTAGTAGAAAATTAGTTAGATCAATTGTTTTCATATTTTTTAATAAATAAATTCATTGATAAAGATAAGATCACTTTTGTTCTTTTGAAAGCATCATTTCTTGTCAAAAATTGGTGGGAAGTGTACACAAAGAGATTCAGTATAAATGATATTGGCCTTGAGGCAGAACCTACCTAGGATGATTTCATAGAAGCTGTAAATGAAGAATACTACCCCATTAGAGCATATGATGATATGCATATAGAGTGGAAATAAATTCACCAAGGTAAGGAATAGTCTGTTCAAGATTACACTGACATTTTTCATTCTCTATCTGCAAGATTGGGCATCTAGGAAAGTGAGAAACATAAGGTTCTCAAATATCATGGTGGACTACAATGGTATATATGGGAGGAGATGAAACTCTTCAATTTGGAAACCCTCTATGAGGCATACAAGTTCATGGTGAAGATTGAGTAGAAGCATGGAAGAATGAATATGAAGAGTCATCCTTCAAAATGGAAAAGTGACAAAAGAGGTCAAACATAGGGCCAAAACTGGAAGCAAAAGAAAGGGAAGACTGAGAAATGATGTGATTACCACAAATCTAGAATGCACTCCAAAGAAGAATGTTGTGCCATTAAGTCCCTACTTTTTGAGTCACAATCATCGGAATTTACTAATATACCTGATACACAACCATTAGTCAAAGAGGATGAAGAAGAGATTGTAGATGTTGATCCTAATGCCAACATTGCTTCATCACAGACCCATGAGGAGAGACCATATGACAAGGAAAGGTTATTTCACTCTAATTTATGGGTGAAAGGTAAGCCTTTATATTTCATTTTTGATAGTGGGAGTCAAAATAATTTAATCTCTGCTAATGTTGTGAAAAGCCTAAATTTGTCCATGAAGCCTCACCCAAACCATACAATATTAGATTGTTAAGTCCAGGGAGAAACCTCTGTGTCACCGGCCAATGTCTTCTCTCATATGCAATAAAACCTTTTCAAGATGAGGTCTTATGTGATGTGGTCAATCTAGATTTTTGTGATGTACTCTTTGGTCAGACATTCATGTATGATCGACATGAGATTTATGAATTAAAAACTCAAAGGATCACCCTCACTCTTATAACATGGTGTTATAGGGTACCAAAGGTACCACCTTCTACATCTATCTCCTTCATTAGTGCCAAGAAATTCATTCTCATGGTGGTCAAGCCACAAAAATCCAAAAGGGCTGATGTTGTAGCCTTGACTACATAAACAACACAACAAAAAAATCAAATAGATAACAAGCTGAATAAGTTCACAGCCTTCCATCCACATAATAATGGTCAAAGTGAAATGGTGAACAATCAGGCCCTACATAACTCCACAAAGCATAATCCATTCCATGTATGCATCAGAAATCAAGTCAAAATACAACTACCACACTTGATGACAAATCTTGATGAAATGGGGACCATTACTTGTCAAGGAGGGAGGAATGATCTGAGCAACAATTTAGGCAATAATTTAGGTGATGGTTCTACCCCAATTGATGATGGAACTTTTGGGAGCCATAAATTTTACACCATATCTCCAATCGACTTGCCATTTGAACCATTGGAAAGCTAAGAATGAGGAGAAAGAGGTGAGATGGCATGAGCTTTACTTGATGGATTTTGATCTTTGAAAACCCGATAGAAGTGACCCAAATTTCAATTTTAATAGTGCAGTCTAAAAATAGTAAGTTTCTAAAAATAGTAATTCCTCGAATTCTATATTTTTGTAAATCATGGAAGTCAAACCACTTTATCTCCTTCGAGATTGGTGACCTTACACATCCTCCTCCTACCTTAAAAATGTGTATAAATTAAGATTTAACCCAAAATGGAAATGAGACATCTCTTCTCAGAGATAAGCATATGTTTAGATCTATAAATTTTGAAGAATAAAACATCTCTTCTTAGAGATAACATTATTATTATTGTGTTGTTATTATTTCTTGAATTATTTGTCAACCAAAGCTTTTGAGTTTTGGATCATGTAAGGCCTTTTTTATCATTATAAATATATTTTCTAACCCCTCTTTGATTCATAAAGAATGAGGTGTCACCTATGTTCCCATGCTAGGATGATTAGGTACAACACCCCTAACCTTGTAAAGTGGCCAAAACCCCCCTCAAAGTTCATTCTTTGATACATTTACCTACTTGGCTATAGGTGTCATTTTAAGACTACCTGTAGGGTTTCGGAGTGGCTATAGGGTTTCATTTTTAGTTTTCCTTGATTATTGTATGGTGATATTATTAATTAGAGATCTTAAAACTATCCATGAATGATGACTATCCTCTAAACTTCAAAACCTTGCTAAGAGTAAAAAACCCTTGATAAGTACCTCAAAAAACCAACTTTCCCCCTTGGCTGAAGACTCTCATTGGGGAATTTGAATATAGACTACTTGTGGAATTTTCTTATTGAATGGATACAATATAATATGTCATTATCATCTCTATCTATCATGATTACTTCCCAACATCAAAGGCCTTAAGTAAAAGTCAAAAACTCTTTATGCACACTTAAACCACCAATTACCTTCTTTAGAATGACATTGGCATGTTGGTCCTTTGGGGAATTCAAAACCCTCATTTGACTATAGCCTACTCTAAGGGAGCTAGTTATAGGTTTAAATTCCTTTTATAAGCCCTTAAGAACCTAGAAGTGTATTTTTTCCCTTTGACCTACTCATGAAACTATCAATGTCAATGATTTTGAATCTTATTAGTCTCTTTAACCTTGGAAATCATTTTAATTTAAACAATTAATCCCCCTTTTTGTTGTATCACAAACATATAGGGTTAAATCATGGTGACTGACTACATGTTATTTACAGGACACCCATTTCATACCTCTCTTAATGGATTCATATGATTTGAACTAGCCATTGACCCTAATACATTTTGAAACATCCAACCATCCCAAAAATTGTGTGGGAGATTGTCACATGATTACATGCCTCATGACTACTCTAAAGTACCTTATGATGATGGTAGGTTTCATTTCACTTCCATTATTATAGACAAAAGCATGAGCTCTTTAGAACCTTTCATACTAGAAATTAAAACTCATAACCTTGAAATTTAATAATACACTTATAAATCATTAATACCTAGTAAAAAAATCATCATAACCATGCTTTTGAGAATTCCAAATGCTACAGGCCTACAGGTTTTCTTTATGACTATTTGTGACATTTTAAGTATGAGATATGCCTTTTGAACTTTCTTGAGATTGGTTTTTTTTAAATTTGACATTATCTTATCTTAAATAATCTCATTTTGAGAAACAAACTCTAGGTATCCTTGCTCTTGTAATGATTGTAAGTTAGTATCTTAGGCTTGTTTTAGGTGTTTAGTCTGTATAGGCCTATAGGGTCTTGGAGTATTATAGGTAGCATTTTGCACTTTGAGGAGGACATTAAAGGTCACATGGCCTTAAGAAGACCATATCTTATTAAAAAAACCCTTGAAAATCTAAAACCCTTAGCTTATAAACTTTATTACTCCTCAATGAATCTTGGTTGTAGTTTACATTATATAATTGGTTGTAGATGTTCCTTATCAAAAACTATGCTATATAATAAGATCTCTCCTTGAAAACCCTGATTGATATTGATTTGTATATATTCTCACTTTTTTACTCATGAGGCAAACTTTGGCTAACTATGCCTTTTGAACCTACACTAACCCTTTTGAGCCTTAAGAGTGCCTATAGGATTTTCTTTAGGGACTATAAGCACATTCTTGCATTAGGCCTATGACGTCATTGAACCATCAAAATTCATTACATAATTTCCTCATTCATGCTATATGACTTAGTTTCTCATATCATGCTTTTAAAAACCCAATATTGATCGACCTAAGTAGTCAAGACCATAGTCAATTATAAACCTTGTCCTGAACAAGCCTATAGGTATCCCTTCCATGATGTCACTCTGCATAGATAAGAGATTGTAGGTGACTGTTAAGGAAGACCACAAAGGGAATTGGTCTTAATTCTTCTTTTTATTCTTTTATGATGAGGTATTTGTATCATATTATAGATAGATCATTGTCCTTTGAAATATTAGATAATTAATTGGATTTCCTTGATGGTATAAGCCAATTGTAGATAGATATATTAATGATAAGGTGTCAAAAATGAAGGACCAAGGTAGTCTTATTAGCCCTACTATAGCTTCCTTCTTGCATCCTAGATTATAGATTCTATTAGACCTTGAGAAAGGTATCCCTCCTTTGTGAATCTCCATTGAAAATTCAAGCCCACACTTAATTGAGGTATTTCCTTTCTGTAAGACTCCTTTTGAGTATGTTTGATACCTGATTTTGGCCTATAAACCTCTTAATCATGCTTTGATGGTGCTTGATAATCCTTCACTCCTTAACAATGGTACTTGGAATGGAAGTAGGGATGAGGGTGGAGGGGTGAAGGAAGGTGAAAGATGAGGGAATCATGAAAGGATATGGAAGAGATATGAAAACATAATTATAATGGTTACCCATAGGGAGGTGTGGATGGATGAGATGGAGATGGGAAAGGAGGGTAAAGAACATGACTAGACAAGGAGAGGGAGAGAATGCAAATGTATACCAAAACATAATACCATCATAATTTGAAGACCATTTAAGGAGGTAATTAGGCCAAAAATGAATCATATTTTGACTCATAAAGCCTTAAAATATGCAAAAAACTCCTCAAATTATGTTAAATAGGTCCCTTGGATACACCCTTAGAGCATGGAGATGAGCACTCTTGGCCATGAAATAAGAGAAACATCTTGAGAATTTATATTTAAAATCATGAAAACTTTATGGAAAACCTAAAAACATGAATTTCTTGAAAATTTGAATATGAAATCTTCTTATTGGACCATAGAATTCACCCTTGTAATCCTACCTATATTGAAGATTGACTGGATAACTTTAAGACCTTTGTTTGACCTTAAATTGGATGAAAAAAACATTTATAATTACATATATGGGTAGATAACATCTTCAATATTATTAAACAATTTTAATTTTCCTAAAACTCTGCCCAGGTGAAGAAAAATTAAAGAAAAACAACTACCTTTATGGATGTTAGGCAACATAATTTGCCTTGAATTCAAATGTATGGTTCATGAGCATGGATAATATAATTTAAAAACTTATTTTACCATAAATAATCCCTCTAAATATACTTTATTCACCCCAAATTTTAGATTTTTACCCTCCTCTAGTAGACCGTACCATCATAAAGCCTACAGGTAGGTCACTCTGTGCCAATAAATAAGAAACCAAAAGAAGACTAGTTTTGGGCTTGTATGGCCATGAAACTCCTATGGAAGCTTGAATATTTCCTATAAATTATCTCTCCTACCCTATATTATATGAAACAATATGGATTTTGTACTATTGCTTGTAAAATGAGTTAAAAGAAGCTTTTTTCTCCTTTTAAAAGTTAATTCTCCCTCTCCACCACTTGAAATGGAAAATTTTAGAATAATTTCATGCCATCCATGAAAAATTACATATTTTTGATCTTTTATTTGACAAATTTGGCACGTGGGAGTCAATTTGGGGCCTTTTTGGGCTATTTAACCTTTCAAAACACCTTTTCATGACTTGAACTTTTAGACTTAGGATAAATTCACTTGTATAAACATGACTAAAGCTCTTTTGGAATTAAAAAAATCACTTTTTTTAACCCTTTTTTATTATTTTACCTCATTTTTGGCTTTTTTGGCCAACATTTACATTTTAAGATCATAATTGACTAGTTTGACCAGCCACATTGGGAAATTGATTATTTTTGGGAAAGTTTCAAATGATAGGGGTAATAATTTGGCCTTGAGAGTAAAAATTAATAAAACTATATTATTCTCTCCATATGAACTTGTGTATGGAAATAAACCTTTGTTATAAATAGAATTTGAATTACAGACATTGAAGACAACAACTAACATGGGAATTGATATTGATGAAGCACAAAAAGAAAGAATAATGTAACTAAATGGGCTAGATAAATTGAGAATGGATGCACTCACTCAAATTATGATGATCTAAAATATAATAAATTAGTGTTATTATACTCACATCATAGAAAGACAATTTCAAGATGGTGATTGGGCACTCCTATTTGATTCTAAATTTTAGAACTTCAAAGGTAAGATAAGGACAATATGGTTGGGACCATACCTAATCAAAACCATTTTCAACAATGGCTCTATCTAGCTTTAACCCATTGATGGTGACCAAAGGACACTTTTGGTTAATGGTCATATTCTTAAGGTGTACAAAAGACCTCTCAACAAGGAAGAGTTTATCAAATAAAATCAATACCAATTTAACCTTGTGGAAGAACCTAGTTATTTCACTACAATCAAATGATCTTCACAGCATACATCCAATAAAGGAGGAGTGATTAAAAACAGCAAATATTAATTCTCCATTCAAAATTTAAAAAAATAAAAATTATAAAAATTGAAAATAAAAAAGTATATAAAAAATAATAATAAGAATACTAAAAGGAGAAAACTAGTAAAAGACACTTTTAAAAGAAAAATTTATGCAATAAAATAAAAATTATTTTCAACTAACCTATCTTTTCAAAAAAATTTATCCTTGTAGGACACATGGCATATCCTAAAGATAGGCATCGATTCATATGACAAGCTATAATTGTATTTATTCTCCCAAAGGATTAGGCACTTTTTTGTTTTATGTCATGCATGTGTAATAAATAGGTAATCAACACTTTTCACATGGACACATTTTTGTAAAGTCACATGGGTATGTTGAGTCAATAGCATCATCACCACATTCCATAATTTTATGTGATGGTCATTTTAAAATATCTTCTCTAATAGATTTGATGTGACAATGTTTCCAAAATATCTTTTCATATAGAATTGATGTGACTATGTTTAAAATAAAGGTTTTTTAAAAAGATTTTATATGATGCACAATTCATTACAATTATTTCTCTAAGTACTGCCAATAATGAACTTTATGACACATCATTAGTATTGACTAGACAAAGTAGCTTCACATTATATCTCACATGCTCTAAAGAGATCGCCATAATTTCTATCATAATTCTTGTCATAATATACCTTGATTTTATATTCATTATGTTTTATCATTTCTCTCCATTATTGCATCACATCCCTAACCTATTTCCTTCCCATGTTTCCTATGCAAATCTAAGCTCTATGTTTTTTATATTATAATCTAATTTTCAATCATACAATGTTAACTCTGAAGATGGGTGGAAGAAAGAAGAAGAGTGAAATAGAATTCTCTAATGCATTATGGTAAGATGAGGCAACCAAATATGTCTTTGAAACAATAGGTTGGTTAAAATTATTAAATTTTTTTTCGAGATTCCATGAAGAAATTATTAAATAATTCTATAAGAATTTTGATGAAGATCATGTTGTAATCAAAGGTAAAAAAATTCTAGTGAATCCCTCTATAATTATTTTGCTCTCCAAGGTTCTTGAAGAGGGGGTAGTTGTTATTGACAAGATAAGTTTATAAGACCTGATTCACATGTTTATTAAAGGAAATAAGCCCTAACCTAGATTTGGCAAATCCCCACAAAGAGTGGTAAAGGTAAATATGAGAGAAAGACTTCCTCAACCTTCGCAAAATATTGTTTTCTAGAATATGAAATATATTACTTGTGATGGTCAATTTACAGTAGTTAGTGGTATGCTATGAGACTCCTTCAATTAAGGAAAGGAGTTATCAGAGAAGAATAAAAGGTAAATATTCCCTCTTTCCTTCACAATTCTCTTATTAGTGTTGCTCAAAATTTAAGAAGAGGTGTTGGGTCTATATGACATCATGGGTTAGTTACCCTTATCTATATGCATTATTTTCTTAGTAAACCAAGGGGTGAAAAGGTCTATCCCTCCTTCCTCTAAAATTTCTCTCTAGTTTCTATCAAGAATACACCATGCCCTAACTCTCCTCCTCTTATCATATTTTATATTAAATAACATCCATATTCAACACATTTGGCTCTAAAGATACTATGCTAAATATCAAAGAGACAAATGAGAGTTTCTTTTGATACCCCTAATCCTCCTCTAACTAAGATATAATATAGTCATTAGCTTATTTTGAAGAAAGAAAAAGAAGAATATGTGTAGGCCATGGAGACTTTGGGAAGCTTAATTTCCCCCATTTATATTATACATGTTCAAATAATCATTACAAAAGAACCCTAGTAACATGAAATTGTATTTGTATAAGAAACCCTTGCAGTAGATGTTGTGCCTCTAGAAGCATAACAACTTGTACCCTCTATCATTGATAAGGGTGAGGCAACCTTTATATAATAAGTTCCATCTTATCCTCATTATATTAACAAATAATAAGAATTTTAGCATGTCATGTCTTTGACTCACCATGAAGAAACAATCAGGGAGCAACAAGTAGAATTAGATATTCTTCATTCAACTTTGAAAGGTAAGGACTTGATTATTTCTAATTTAAAACACAAGTTGGAAGAATCAATCATTTGTGTTAGATAATAATAAATAGTTCTTCAATTAATACAATTTGAATATACTAGGGTCCATAATTTGATGTTTTCATATACTCAAGAGTTGATTAATTTCCAAAATTATCTTGCTATCAAGGACACTAAAAATTTCTGATTTCCAAAATGCTAATGTTGATAAACATAATCAAATTAATAATCAAAGATAAATTATTGATGATATAAATTTAGTTATTGTTGAAAATATTGATAGAATAAGAGAGATAACCACTAAAAACTATGAGTTACAAGCCTCTATTCAAGCAATGCATAGAAAAATAAGATAAATAGCAGTCCATATAGAGGGACCAACAAGAGTTGTTCCCTCTTTCCCTATTCCATTACATGAAACAATCTCAATGTGGCAAAAAACCTAGAAGAAAATTTAGAAGTTTAAGATTGCAAATTCTAAGATTAAAGAGGAATATTAGAGGTAATTTATAGAATCTTAACAATAATTAAAAAAAATCAGGCCTCCATCCAACACATTTGTACAATTTCTAAAAAACTATTAGCATGCAGGCGACCTTCATCTATTTATATTATTTTTATACATGAGCATTTTTATAAATGGAAAATTCAATTAATTTCCCTTGGTTTTCAATATTATTGAAGATGAGCATATGTTTATGGACATTTTCCTCAAGAGTACTAAAGAAAGGTAAGAAGCAATTTATGCTTTTTATACTTTTAATTTGTTGTTAGGCTATCAATCTAGTTTTCTAATAAATCTATTTGTTGGAGAGACACAATTGTGTTCCTTCTCTCCACTTTAAGAAACCAAACAACATGGAATCAATCCACTAATATATTTCTATAATTACAAAGCACCACTAGGTTATACATGAGACCATAATTCATAGAATCAAGGAAACTTATTTCTTCTTTTCAACTGATGTATCATATGTATATGAAGAACAAGTTCATGAGTTATTGAGATCCGATATTACCAATTTTATAGTTTTTATAAACCACCATTCTACCAATGTCATCAATGCTATTCTTTCTAGGTGGTAAACCTTACCTATTGAGTTAAAGCACAGAGAATTCCTGGGCCCCACCAATATCAAATTTAGTCTAAGAAGAGCAAAATAAATTGCCCATATTATCACTTAAATATTAGAAGAAATAGGTTCAAATGTATGGATTAGGATGAGGTTTAGGCCTCCACTAATTTTGTGTCTTATATCTCCATGGTAAGGTTAGAATAATAAAGTAGAAGTTAAGTTTCAAGCTTTGTTGCATACAATTGTAAGAGATTTTGGATTCTTACCTAGATGCCACTTTAATTGGATCTATCATTTTGAAGTTTATGATCTTAGTCATAGGTTTGAATCAGGAATTTTGGATTAAAGACTAGTCATCCCACTTATTTGCAAAGAGGAATTGTAAAAGGTAAAGTGTGGGGGAGAAATGATGAGAATTTCATATAGATCATCATAGCTATATAAAATTTCCATAAAGTGTTACCTTGGGTTATATATTATGTTGCATTTAATAGTTAAAATCTTATATAAGTAGGAGATGAATGCAATTTGTCCTTTGTTTATATGTAATTTATTACTGATTCTTTACCTTGTTATTGTGTCTAACTTAGATGAATAACACATTTTTTATTACATCAACACATTCCAATGGTGGGTTAATTTTGAGAAGGCAACACACAATTTTGGTAACTCTTTTTGGTTACAATTTTGAGGATTCGACAAGCAATCTTCAAAGATTCATGTTCTGAGGAAGGAGCAAGGGCCCACTTATCTCCAAGGATCATGATAAACTACTAATTTTTAGTTTAATAGTTTATAATCATTTCTTTAATTCATATATATTTCATTCACTACAAATTGTAATTTCCTTTTAACCATAGGAGTGATTTATTTTAAATGAAGAGTGATTTCCTTTAAAAGCAAAAAGTGATTGTTTTTAAATCCAAATGTGAATTTACTTTTCAAAATAAATTGTGTGATTTACTTTTCCAAAATCAAGTGTGCATTTCCTTTAATGCAAGAGTGTTTCATTTACATGCAAGATTCATTTCAATTCAATACAAGAGAATTTATTTTATGAAAAAGTGTGTTTTTTAAACTAGATTAAGTTTTTTAATTCATCTCATATTCAAAAAAATTTAGAATTTGGTTAAGTGACAATAAATATCATTTTTAGATTATTAACATCACACTATCCTACCTACTCGATCAAGTCAAGTGAGGACATTATATGTATTATGGCACAAACCTAACTACTCATAAAGAAACTTACCAAAATCACTCAATCAAGATTTCAAGTGAGCAAAACTTCCTTATGTTATCATATTTCCATATTAGTCATAGGGACATGACATTTACAAATCTTAAGTATTGAAGGTGTAGTGCATGAGTCATATTTTCCAATTTATAAGCTAGGTCATTATTATACATGATTTCCATAGATTGCACCCTTTTTTACACACAAGACAACACATTAATGGAGAAATACATCATTATGAGGCCCTCTTTAGAGTAATGGTTGTGTAGAGAGAACCAACTAACAAAGGGATATTTTGGGTTAGATCAATACCGTGAGCCCACTAACCCATTTTTCCCACAGTCATTATGAAGAAGAACAACTAGGTTTTTTTCTATTTTACAAGGAATGATAGCCCATAATAGATCTAAACACACTAAAGTAAAGGTGACAAAAAACCCAAAATATCATAGGTGGTTGCATCAAAATACTAAAATTATTCCATATTAAACTCCTACATATAGGTTACACAGAATCATCAACACAATCATCCAAGCAAGAGTAAAGTGTCCAAGGTCATAGAGGTCAAATTTCAAAGATTTGACAACTAATCTAGAATCTAGATCTAGTCTATTTCCAACCTATTCCATATCAAATATGAGTTTTCAAAGTAATCTATCTAAGTACCATTATTTTCCATTTATTTAAATAATAATAATTGGTTTTACTTACTAATTTTATCATATCTCAGTATTTAAATTAAGAATATTATTTATCAAAGTTTACAAATTAATTAGCCTACCATAGAGATATCTTATCACCCTTATTCCCTAGGCTATCACTATCCCTTTAAGCCTATAATGCCACTTCTATATTTAGGGTTAAACACATAATTATCAGTATGATGAAGTTGTCAACCTAGAAAAATAAATCTCAGACTAATTCTATCCATCTAAAAAAAATTGTCTATGAGAGATGGATTGGTTCCTTATTAATTCAATGGGTATTCCTTTGTGTGTGTGTGTGTGTGTGTGTGGAATAATATCATTGTTTTATATACCCTACAATATGTGAAAGAGATGTTAAATCATGTGGGAATAGAGTGGCACATGGTTGCTACACAGTACATGAAAAGGATTCCTTATATCAATGAAACATAATTATAAATAAATCCTTCTACATAGATGTAACTTCTCTATCTACTTAGAATTTAAATTTTACAGTATTTATGTCTAACAATAACAACAAATGGGTATTGTATGGAAAGGAAAAAATAAAATTTTGATCCTTATTTATCTCTTACAATTTAAATGGATGATGCCATAGATGTCATTATTTTAGATATTTTAGGTGTTGGATGTAGTATTTCAATGTGATTACTTTACTCATAAACATGAACCAGATGTACTTCATATACTAGACACTACATGCATGAAAAATGCACAATTTTGTAAATTTTTAAAAAAAATTAATTTTCTTACTTTGTGCCACATATTCGAGATTAAAGATATGTTTTTTTTTTAATTTTTACTCTAGGTCATTCATGAAAAAAAATAATCAAAAATTAGGTTCACATGGTCAGCCTTAGATTGTAATATCTCCCTTGATACTACTTATAATCCTTATTATGACAAATTTTCATAAAGCTCTCAAAGTCCTCTTTCCAATCATGAAAGAAATATCTAAATCTGACACATATGTGAGGATAAAAATATTATACAATATATCCATGATTTTATGAAAATAAATCTTTATAAAATCTCCATAAAATTAATTGAATTACTAGGAAAATAATATTTGTTTGTCTATTTCTCAGTTCTTACCTTGGGTAAGAAAGAAAGAAAGGAAAATAATAATAATAATAATAATAATAATAATAATAATAATAATAATAATAATAATAATAATAATAATAATAATAATAATCATCGAAGCTTGCACATGAGAAGAATAATAATTCATGAGCAATGGTTCTTCTCTTTATTTTATTCTCACTTTTCCTTATAACATTTTCCTGATCAATTTAGACCTAAATATATTCACAATAAATCATATGACATTTGTAATTATAATTAATTTGTTTCCTCATTTACATTCCTTTGATGGATTTATATCCTCTAAAGTAATTCTTGGAATTATTTGCATCTCTTAAAATAAATAAATAAAATATATATATCTATAGGGAAAAAATATGAAAAACAAATCAATGGTGTGTTTCTCCTTTCAATTACAATAAATCTGAGTGCATTAGGCTTCTAAATAAAATTATCACTTCTCCCTAATCTCCTAATCTCTTTTCTTCTACTCTAATACCAAAAAATAAATCAAAATATAATTTCTTTAATTACTTTCATTAATTTTCCATCAAAGAGATGGAGTTATTTTATAGATACAACATACAATATTTAGATCCTTTTATTTTGAAATCTAAATTCTAATATATGATGCATATTATTCTAGTGTTTAGTACCTCAACTAACGAACCTCAACACTAATTATAATTTTATTTAAAATATACTATGATATAATTAATTATTATAATAGAACATTCATTGTAATGGAAAATACCACAATGTCTACATTCAATGGGGGATTATAAATTTTTAATCATACATGTTTGCTCTACACCTCAAAGGTTGAAACATAGTTTTAGGAGCATAATGAATTCAAATACTTGGCCCTATGCTATGGGATTTTCAAATATATGCATGTAATTCAATTATAAGGACTGACAACACACATTAATGGGCTCACACTAGGATCTACATGTATCATTATCTCTCACTGCATGTAAAAATTACTAAAAGGGGATCTCATGGAATTATTGAATATATTTGCACCATAATCCATTTATTCTAATCAGCCACTAGAATTATGTGAACTAAATTATCAAATCATGTAATTTTTTTTAAGAACCTAAAGGTTTACCCATATTTAGCTAATTCTAGGAAATTTACCTTAAAATATTCTCCCTTATAGGTACTCATTTCTCATATATATATATATATATATATATATATATATATTTTATATATATATATATATATATATATATATAAAATATATATATATATATATATATATATATATATATATAAAATATATATATATATATATATATATATATATATATATATAATGGTGAAAGAAGTATTTCAAGCTAGAGTTATTAGGCCCAAAAATAGTCCTTACTCTTCTCCTATATTGTTGGTATAGGAAAAATATGTGTCTTGGAATATCTATATCTAATTTCATGCACTCAAAAAACTCACTACCAAGGACAAGTTTCTCATTCTAGTGATTGATGATCCCTTGGATGAATTGTTGCTTATTTTCAAAACTTAAATTGTGATCATGTTATCACCAGATATGCATCAAGGAAGATGATACTCCTAAGGCAACCTTTTGAGATAATGATTCCATAATGAGCTTCTTTTCATGCCCTTTGGCCTCACCAATGCTCCATCAACTTTTCAAGGGTTAATGAATAAGATCTTTTAGTAATTTTTATGCAAATTCATATTAATGTCTTTAATAACATTATTATCTATATCCAGACATGAAGGAGCATCTATTAAAATTGGACCATACCTTCAAACTCCTTAATAATAACCACTTATGTGTTAAATGGTCTAAGTGTAATTTTTCCCAAAATGAAACTGAGTATCCTAGACACATCATCTCTAAATCAGGTTCCAAAGTGAATCCTAAAAAAATGAGGCTAGGAAAAAATAGCCTAAACCCAAATCACTTAAGATTCTTTCTAGGTTTTGGGCCTTACTGGGTATCATATAAATTTTATACAAGACTATGGAAAAATTATTGATCCATTAATGTCCATGTTAAAAAAATGTCTTTTAATGGTCTAAGTTATAATAAAAATACTTATAATTACTCAATCATGTAATGCACACTAATATTTTTATTGTTATGTCTAACTTCTCCAAACTAGTTTTCATTGCAAGTGATTCCTTTGGAAGTGGCATTAGATATTTTATAATGTAATAGGGATGAACCTTCACATTCACCATCAAGGAACTTATAGGTAAGAACTATGTTTTTTCCACATATGAGAAAGAGATGTTATATATACTTCATTTCATCAACAAGTGGTGCCCATACCTAATAGGGATACACTTATGCATCAAAACTAATGAACATAGCCTCAATTAATTCTTAGATCAAAGAGTTTCTATCCTAAGAAATAAAAATGGATAACCAAATTAATGGGATATGACTATGATAATACCTATATTAAGGGTAAATAATTTTTTTTCTTAAGCATTATCTTGTAGGTATGAAAAATAAACAACCTTGTGCACACTATCCTTTCTCATGCCATATTGGGTGAATTAAGCACAACAAAAATGGTCCCATGAGACTCAAATTAAGAAAATCATTTAGGAAGTGACCACTAACCCTTCTTCTTAACAAAATTACACTTGGGATATCCACTATTCAAGGCATAAAGGGTGTTTAGTATTATCACCACACTCATCACTACAATAAATAGTTCTATTTGAGATGCATTCCTTTTCATTAGTCAACCACTCTAGTTTTTTAAAACCTATGAAAGGATATGGCATAATTTTTTATGAAAATAAATTAAACATGACATAAAATAATTTTTAGTATAATTTGAAATGTTTCAGTGCAAAAAAGGTGAAACTATTTTTGTCACAAGCATGCTCTAACCTTTTCCTATCCCTACCTAGGTATAGTCATATTTTTTTATGGACATTGTTGAGGGACTACCCAAGTTAGGTGGGAAATTAGTGGTTTTTTTGGTGGTGGATTGGCTCTATAAGTATGACATTTTTTTTTAATTAATCATCCTTTTACTACCTCTATTATTTCTCAAACATTTCTCAATCAAATCATTTTCCTCCATGGGTTACCTTATTCAATCATGTATGACTGTGATTCTAATTTTACTAGTCACATATATAAGGAAATTTTTCCACTAATATGGAACCCAAATTAAAATGAATTATATTTAAAATATAAAAATTAATGGTCAAATAGAAACTATCAATAAATGTTTGAAATCTTTTCTATGTTATTTTGTATTTTATCAATAGACTCACTAGGTTAAATGGGTACCACTTGTTGACTAGTGGTATAACTTTGCATGCCATACTACCATAAAGATGACCCTATATGAGTTTATTTGTGTTTAGACACCACCTTATATTTATACATACCTTTTAAGTAGATATAATGTATAAAAAATTGATGTTGTGTTATGTACATGTGCCATCATCTTAAAAAATCTCAAAGACAACCTAAATCTGAAACAAAACCACATGAAGCATCAAATTGGTCAACACCACATAGAATGAGATTTTTTTGTTGGTGACATGGTTTTTATCTTTCACAAACCCTATAATTATTTTTATTTGAAGCTAAAAGGTCACCAAAAAATTTCACCAAAGTTTGATGGTCCTTATTAAGTGTTTTCCAAGATTGGTCCTATGGCATATGAGTTGGAGCTTCCCTCCTTCTCCAATATCCATCTAGTTTTAAATCTACCATGTTTGAATAAATTCATTGGTAAAAAATTTTATACCGAAGCAACACTCATAGAGATTAATAGTTAAGGTTTTATCCTCCTAAATCCTAAATCCATCATTGATGAGAGATCCTACCAACTCCACAGTCATATTGTGACTGAGATTTTTGTATAGTGGCATGGAATGTAACTAGAAGATGTGACAAGAGAACCCATACTCAAATGAAAACAATATTTTCCTCATCTCAAGTTTTGAGGAGAAATTTTTTTTAAGTAGGAGTTCATGTTAGGTACCTTTCATCCTAATTTTTCTAGTTTACATTAGGTATCATTAATAAAATCTCAGATTCATATGCTTTATAAGTCATGCCATTTTTATATTTATAATTATCCCACATGTATGGGAGGTAGTAATTTTATTAATTAGAATATCTTAAATGGATGGTTTTTGTAAGAAGAAAGGATATATTTTTGAATATTTTATATTAAGTTGGGATCAAAGGTGGTTTCCCCTTCAAAGAGGCCCATTATAATTTCTAGTGAGATTAAATCATTTTCAAAATAATTTTTTTATTATATTTCCAAATAATTCATATTGGTAATATTACATTATTATATTAACTTAATTTCATGTAGGTTCATAACATGAGTATAAATTTCTAGGCAGTTTAGATAAAATGCTTTGCATAAAGAATTATGGATATGTTATTCTACCCACTCTTTAGGGGATTGGTTTCCATGATTAGAATGATTTATTATAAAATCAAACTTTGTATATTCAAACCACTTATCAATAATTTCCAATTAAAGTTGATAAATCATTTATGATCACCATCTCTCATAACTAGTTCAAATATGTCTTGAAACAAAACCAAAATATTGGGTAATTTGTCTCATATAATAAGTTTTTCACCTTGCACATATCCAACCAATTAACACTCACCATGTTGGCATATCAAACATATGAATTGTGAGCTCACTCATGGTGTAGAGATATTATTTATTAACAATTGGGTTAGTTACACAAATATTTCATATGTTAACTTTACTTACTAATATAATAAAAGTGTGAAATGATACTTTTTTGTTCATAACATGCAAAAAGATAATTTATTTAAATGACATCCATAATAAGGTTCATATTAACACTCATCCTCTTAAATAATATGACCATTTATTTTCATAATATAGATCTAAACAAATTATAGATAACTTTATTATTGACAAACATGAATATAGTGATTACCATAAGAAAAAAATGTTCCTTCTTCATTAGAGTCCACAAATTACATGTAATCATTATTTTCACAATGTAACTCAGACATTTAATAAAATTTGTCATTATAAGTAGCAATAATAATCTAAGTAACAATGAATTCATAGTTCAATAATATAATGACATTAATTCTTCCAACTTTTATTCTAAGATATAAGGTTGGATTTTATAATTTTAAGCCAACACCTTTTGGTTACATATAATTAATGTGTGCCCCATAGGTTGCATAACTGAATTATTAAAATAACAATGTTTAATTATATTTTAATCAATGTCTTGACTTAAAATGAAATTATATTTGTGTCATGTTGTACTAGATTTTATTAAAATCCATTTTTGGTAACTATTTATCTCAATGTCTTCACCTATACACTAACTCACTAGCCTGCTATATTTTCCTTATTTCACCCTCTATATTTTTTATATCCTCATTTCTATTTTTTGTGATCCTTATTTTGTGCCAACCATTCTAATACTAATAGTGCATAACAAGATTTGGATAATATTATGTTTTGAGAATTCCTAAGTTATATGGTACATTTGTGTGACCTCATCCTCATGTACCTCTGATGTTTACACTTGACTGGACTTCAAAATAGAGGCTTCATCTATTATACCTTTGTTTAATGTACCTTTCATTTTTGTGACTAGTATTTAAAATCTACATATATTTTGAACCCATTATATGTGTGTGCATGTGCATACAAACCTATAATTAAGAAAAAATTGAGGCCCAAAAAATCAAATAAAATGTGTAGACTAATATAATAACAATGTCATTATTAATATCCCATTGCATGTACTCATATATGCTGCATGTTCAAGGTAATGGGGGATAGGAAAAGTGGGGGATAGGGAGTTTAAAGTGTCATTTTTTTGAAAATAGTAAAACCTGAACTTGGAGATAAATTTTGAGACATTTGGAAAAATAATTATATGATACCATGTCATGATCCTATTTATTAATGACCATAAAATGACAAAGGTAAGGAACTATAATGTATTAATTCAAGTGTCATAGTTCAAACTTTGGTATTATTATTTTACTAGCTTAATGGGACTTAATTTATTTTTACAAGTTTAAATGTTATTAATTGACTTGTCATTTTGGGTGTGGGAATGGTGACTTATAATCCATGTAACCTTGACTTAACCATGGTATTAATGATTTCATGTTGGGGTTATGATTCTCTCACCCTACATGTGTCAACTTAATCCAACATGCATAATTATTATGTTGTTATCTTGGTAAGTGAGTTGACATTTAAAAAAAGATATTTGAATATAATGGCTCATTATTCCACTCCCTACCGGCTTAATTTGTCTCTTTGAGCTATGTGTATTATCTTGGTGGGTATATGGTGCACCCATCATGGCAATAACTAAGAAGAAAATTGAGAATCCTGAGAGAGGAGGATGAAAGTGGTTCTTGGAAGGCATTGAAGGTAAAAATAAACTAGGGTGACTTCTTTCAAGGGAGGTGTTGGGAATTTGGGGGAAAGTCAATTTTTCCTATAAGGGGCCTTCTAAAAGCCTACAAGTAAGTGAGTAGGGTTTTTGCCATGGTTGCTAGAAATTATGTTGGTCACTATTGAATAGTATTTTCATTATTTTAATTTATTGGTTTTTAGCTTTGAGTCATAAGAGCTATATTTTAACCTTTAATGTAACACAAATTTATCCATATATAAATTGTGGGTGTAGTTTTGAATGTTGTTGGTAATTTTGTTTTAGATTTTTTACCATGTGCATTGGATGGTATTCTAGTCATGGTTAAATAAATGAGCAATTATGAAAAATAGAAATGTTGTAGGGTTTCATCAGAATATTTTAATGTTACAAACTTGATCTCTATCAAATAAGGAATATAGATACTTTATTTTCACCCTAATAAGGGAGAGAAATGATCTATCGTTAGTTGATTTTGTTTGTAACTAGTAGTTGCTTACTTTGGCTAAGTTTTTCTCCTTTTTGCTTGAATTGTTTTATCTATAATAATTCCTTTGGATCAACTTTACCCTGATAGATATGGTGACTTGGGTGCATCAATCAAATTCTTTTCATGACCTCATTTCTTAGTAGGAAATGTGAAGGCTTAGTCGACGCAACTAAGTTGGTTATTATATGGAGTTTTTCTTAAATTTTTATTTATACTATGTATGTATGTATATATGTATGTATGTATATATGTATGTATGTATGTAAGTATATATGTATTTATGTATGTATGTATGTATTTGTGTATGGCTAGGTTTTGGCAAATGGATCAAATCAATTGATTTTATGGTTTGAGGTGATAAGTAAATCTATTATAATTCATGATTTTGTATATATTTCTGGTTTAGGTTATTATTACATTAGACTACTTTCATGGCTTTACCTTATTGTTTGAGTGATATTATTCTAATGAATATTCATAGTTTATTTTATGATGGTAACATATTTTACACATGTATTACCTCAATATGTTCTCCTGAGTACAGTTATAAAAGTCATAAATGTTATTTTTAATTTTCCTTTATTGGCACTATATACTCTGGTATCACCTATTAACCTGTGTAGGAGTTAGCTTATGCTCAACACTTTTTTTGACTTATGATTGTGATGGTCCCTCTAACTAAGAGATGGAAATATGGTATTCATGTATTAATCATTATTTCTTTTATTTCTTGGGTTGATAAGAAACAACTAGGAATTATTGGTGGATATTAAAAGTTGAAGTTCTTGGGTGATTTTATATGTTGTGAACATATCCATTATAAAAAAAATTGATAAAAATTACTGTCTATAAGTAACATCTACAATGATTTATTTTTTGATTCTTGCATAGTATTAATTGAAGAAAAAATAGGTAAATTCAAACCATTATCTATTCTAAGCATTGGTTATATCCTTATTTTATTGGTAAATGGTTTGTTAGGATGGTGTTGCTCCTTTTAGTTATGGCTAAGATATATCTTGATAGTAATGATTATTTATACTTATCCTTTTTCATCAATTATCTCATGTGTTTGCTTGCAAGTTGTAATTGTCACTATCATTCTTGTTAGCCTTGATAACTTGGTGTCTGATCATTAATCCATTTAGATTATTTGATTTTTTATAGGTGTGTTTTATTGCTTGAGGCAAGTATACATAATTTGAAGTTTTTATTTAATTGATTGTAATAAAGCTGGAAATGAATTGTAAATGTATATGGGTAAATTAAGACATATCAATGGGTTGAAAGTATAGATATATTGTTTAACAAATTAAGTGCTATTAATTTTTAAAAACATTATTATCCTTGGTTCTCCTTCTTTCTTTATTTTATGTTGTGTACCTTATTGGCATGAACAAACACTAGGTATTAACTTGCACTACTTGTGTTCATTATATTTATGGGAATTGTTGATCAAGAATTACAGTAGTCGTATAATTTTGTATGGATAGTTATGAAAGATTATATAATTCATTATCATTTTTTAATATTATTGCAGGCATAATTAATATAGATCTCATGATTTTTGGAAATAATGGGGTACATTGTGTATGAAATTAGAAATGTAATATATCTATAAATCAAACATAGCTCAAATAATATAGATCCTACTTACACTTCCAATAAGGGATACATATGATAATTAGTAACATGACCAATATGTGGATCTACTAGACCTAATTAGGGGATATTTTACTATAATAAGATCACTAAGGAGGGTACCAAAGACTCCATTCAAGAAAAAATATGTAATAACCCTAACTAAGTCTTATGTTTTCATATTCACTATACTAATAACAAGTAAATCAAATAAATCTAATCTAGTGCTCACCAAATCTTGTGGCACAAAGTGGGGATTAGTAAACAAAAGAAATTAAACATACATAGGAGAATAATAATTAATCTATGTATAGGTAAGACTCTAATGTATGGATATTAAGAGTAATATTATTCAAAAGATAATACTTATGCTACTTCTATCTACTAAAGAGAGGAGAAAAGTTAGAGATACTTACCTAAAAGATGAACCCATCGAGACTCTATCTCTCCCTTAACCAAAGGGGCTTCATAAGAGGTTGTTGTAGTTTTTAAGGATCACTAAGAAAGGCCAAAGCATCCAAGACTTCTCCACAAGACTAGATTCTCCAAGTAGAAACCCTAAGCTAAGACTCCTCAAGTAGAATGTTAGAATAGAAAAATGTAAATAAGCATAAATGAATAATAACTCTTGATGTATCTATAATAAGGGTGAAATGATATTTTATATATAGGTGGATCTAACCCTAAACCCTTTCAAAAATTTTGATTGATAGGGTCGACCCAGTCAACCTAGTATCATTATTGATAAAAAATCACTAGGTCAGCTAAGATCCAACCTAGACCCTAAATGAGTTTCACTAATAAGAGTATAAGGTCAACCTAGTTGACATATTACTATATAATATTCAAAGGATTTTTAAGTTAGGAAAAGGGAGGATGAAGGTGGTAAAAGACTGGAGGAGTGTGAAAAAAGGAGAAATAGATTAGGGGAATGTTTTTGGATCTAGTTGGATTTATAATAAGTGGAAATAAGGGACAATAATATCATGAATCACCAATGGTCTACCCACTTATTTCTTAGTTTACCCCTTAGGGCATGAAATCAGAGAGATTGAGACTTGACAAGATCCTACAATAAATAAAGCATCAATAATTGATAAAGTTTGAAAATATTATGTGTATACATATGCCCCACTCAAATCTCATCACGTTTCACTTAGGTGCAATAGGGGATGGTTCTTTGAGAAAATAACATAGTAACACACAATGTTAAGGCTAAAAAAACTTACAATATTGTAAAGTTAAAATAACTAAGATTTAAATGATATAAAGGGAAATAAATGAAAATTAAATGTGATGCATACCTTGACTTACCTTTATCATTGGATGGTTGTCTATTATGTTTATAATTTTGGTTTTGGAGGGAATAGAGACTACTTTCGATAAACACAAGAATTCAAAACTAAATATCAAAAATAAACAAATGTAGGAAATTCAAGATAATGGGTGCTATGTAGATGGGGTGAACTTCAAATTTTGGTAAGTTGGGGTGATAATTGCTATGTTAGACCAAATGACCAAGTCAACAAATTTAAAGTAAAGTGGGTAACCTAAAATCTAAGGCTAATAAATATCAAAAAACTCAAGTAAGTAAACCTTAATTAAGAAAAGAAAACTCACTAATTCAAACCAAAGACACATGTCAAAAAGGATGGTAATCAAATATCAATGTAAAAGCAGTAAGAATCCTTACTTAAACAAACATGGGTAGAAAAAATGGTAAAATAAAATTTATGAGGGAAAAGTAACAATCCTTACTCAACTATAAATGGAAAAATATGCATAAAGGGAAAACAACATTGGTGAGTAAGGAATAACAATACAACCTCACTCAACAATGGGAAAAAAACTTGAAAGTAAAAATAGACTCAGGTGTCCACAAAAAAGGGTGGTACAACAATAACAAATGGTAAAATAAATCAAATTATGTCTATAAATTTAGGTCCATGGAGAAAAAAAGTAATCCATAGTTACTCAAACATGTTTTGTTCTAAGGATAGAAAAAAATTAAATAAAGTAATGATAGCATGTTTTTAAGATGTAAAGAAGAATGAAGTAGAGAAGAGGGAAAACAAATTTAGAATCATAATTTTTATATCAATGAGGGAAATGAAATGGGTAGAGGGGAGAATGAAGGAAAAAATAAGGTAGAAAAAACTCTATTGAAGTCAAGAGACTCAAATTAGGTTTGTCAAAGAAAGAGAACTGTCAATGTTAAAGACACTAAAAGAACTTCTCCTAGCCACATAAGTCTTACGTCAACATATGAAATATGTATATCATCCCATGGAAGCTATATTCATTAAAATTAAAATGGACCTACCTTCCCATAATGTGTTTTATTCTTTAGGACCCCTTATAGATCCATCGAGATACTATGAAGATTGGGTACTTGTGTGATAAAGTAGGTATCACCATAGAGATTGTTGAATTATCCTATTCCAATCTACTAGCCTAATACACCCCAATGGACCTTGGCTCTAGTGTGAGGCAAACTATGGATTTTGAGCTTCAATTGGAGATAAGAGATATGCTTGTAATCACATATTTTATGTGATTTTGACTTTAAATATTTGTATGTTTCCTTTTGTATACCATTGCCTTTTGTTTCAAATGATTTGGATTTTAACTTTCTTGATGTCTTTTTATATTCCTCCTTCATATGGATTTATAAAAATAAACATGGGTGATAAAGTTGAATTTCATTTAAATTTTTGGGACTTGGTTGCTAAGAGAGAGAACTTTAAAGAGCATGGTGTCTAGGAGTCTCATAAATTTAGGTGAAATAAAAATGTTATCTTGAATTCAACCTTGTTTTATCTAATGTGGAGTGAAAGGAAATGAAATCAAGAGGAATGAAACATGAAATAATTTGAATTACTTCAAATCATAAAAAAGTGTAATAAAGGGTGAAAAAGGGATACAATGATAGAAAAAGTGTGATTATTTATCATAAGAATGATGGAAATAGAGGAAAACATGATAACATATTTTTTTATAAAAAATTTATCAACAAAAGAAGCAAAAGCTAAAGTCAAGAAAAAAGATCAAGAACTTGTAACCATTTCTAAACACAGTCTAGAAAAAAGAATGATAAGAAGGTTATTTTATGAGGAAGGCTAGTTCCTATCCATGGTATTAAACTATAACTCATAAAAAATAAACCCAAAAGGGTGCCAAAAAGTAGCTAAAACAAATAAAAGGGATAAGAAAAAGATGGTACTTATGAGGAAGGCCAGGTCTTATCCATAGTCCTACAATATAACTCACAAAGGAAAAACCCAAGGGATGTCAAAAAGTGTTGGAAAAATAAATGGGATATAAGTACATCATGAGGAACACCGGGCCCCATCCATGGTTTTACAATGAAACCCATGAAAAAAGGGAAACCAAAAGACCAAAAGGAAGGACTAAAGTGTGTAAAAAGAGAGTGAACTAATGCAAAGGGTGAGACCCATGTAAATAACCTAAAAAAAGTGTTAAAGAGATAAAATATATGAAAATCATTAAAAATAAGGGAAGGATTTAGGCAAAATAGTTTTTGATAAATTTCACATTGGTGGGCTCTTTAAAAATATGGCCTTTATTGGTTTGAAGGTGATAGGTACTTAGACCAAGAATATCTTTGACTAAATAAGGCTGAGACCATTTTTGGGCGTATTTAAATTCTTTATCATGACTGTAGTCTAATTTAAGGTTAAGATCACTAATAATAATGTGTAGACTTTAACACATTTATTATGTTAGTTATCAATATGAACCTTATATTGGCAATTATGTTACAAGGCAAAAGATGGTGTTCATCAAGAAGATCGAGAGCATTAAGGTGAGCTTCACATAATTCTTCATTAGGTATGATACCATGAAGATATATATGAAGAGAGGGAATCTCAACTTCTAATGGAATAACTGATTCAGAACCATAGACTAGAGAAAATGACATTGCCCTAGTGGAAGTACATATGCTAGTGTGATAGGCCCCTAGAGCAAGATAAAGATAAATATGCCAATCCATGTAGGTTTCATGAATTATCTTTTAGAGAATTTATTTAATAATTTTGTGTTTGGCCTCAGATTTTCCACAAATTATGGATGATAGGTTGTGGATAATTTGTGATTGATTTTAAATTTAGCATATAACTATTTGATATCTCTATTTTTGAAATTACCACCATTATCTGAAATGATAATGAGGGACACCAAAACAAAAAAAGATTTTATTAAGGATAAATTTGGAGATGGTGGTACTAGTGACATTAACAAGTGGCATATCCTCAACTCATTTGGTAAAGTATTTAGTGTCTATGATTATAAATACATGCCCATATTAAGATTGAGGTAGTTTTCCTATGAGATCTAATCCCCACATGGAGAATGGCCAAGGAGTTTTGATAGTTTGAAGCTCGGCTGGAGATGAATGAATTAAATAACCATGAAATTGGAAAGGAGTAAATTTTTTGTAAAAATTTATGGCATACTTTTCAAGAGTGGGCCAAAATTATCCCATATGTAGGCATTTGTGGGTTGTAACATGTCCACTACAGTGGCCACTGCAAATGCCCTATGTGCTTGTTCAATAAGAGGAAGGACCTCATCTTCCATAACATAATGGATCAAGGTACCTTCAATATTAAGATAATAAAGGATGTTATATTGAAATACATACTTAAAATTTTATTTGTAACTGTGAGTATTTTCATAGGAGTCTAGGTTAGGAGGATAAGTTTGGTGTTCCAAAAATTGAATGATGTCTTTGTACATGGACTTTGTCAAATGGTGAAAGAATCAATGTGGTAGATAAGTGAATCATGTGGTTAAATACAGGATGGTTATTTCCTTATTTAAATAATAAAATTGGTATTGATAAGAACTTGGTGTGAATTAAAAAGAGATGTTAAAGAAGCAAGGGAATCAACAATAAAATTTTGATCTCGAAGGGTATGTTTGATGGTGAAAGAAATGAAATATTTGGTAAGAGTGGTTGAAATTTGATGATAATAAATGAATTTATCACTTTTTTAGTGGTAATCACCATTTACTTGGTGACAAATGAGTTTAGAATAACCTAAAGCATATAGGTATTGGATATCTAAAATGAGAGCAACTCTCATGCCTAAGATTAGAATTTCATATTCTACCATATTGTTAGTGATGTTAAATGTTAAGAGAAAATCTAGAGGGATGATTTTTAAAATAGGGATGGTAATAATACAACCTTACCCAACTCCTTGAAGGCATTTATCACCATCGAAGTGTAGGGTCCAAGTATCTTCATGTAATTTGACATTAATTTTAGGAAGTTATTTGATTATTACTTTTGGTTTAGTAATATCAAGGAAGATAGTAGATTTATCAAGATTACTTACTTCAAGATCAGTAGTGAAGTTATAAAAGTAATATTTAAGAGATGTGTCTTGATTGAGACCTTTAATATATAGAATATTATAATTTGAAAGACTATCTTGAAGGTGATTGGTAACATGCACAGGAGATGTGGCAAGTTGATCATCTATGATTTTTCCTTTGACAAATTTTTGAGTAATAATTTGGAGATAAAATTACATAAGGAGGACCATCTACTTAGCAATTCTATCTCCAGGAAGAAAGGCTTTGGAGAAGAAGTGATGAAGGGGGTTGGAATGAATGATGACATAAGTGGTCTGATAAATCATGTAATGTCCAATATTTTCAACTACAAAATATATGGTGAGGCAATAATGTTCAAATTTTATGTAACATTTTTCATAATTTATGAGGCCTTAGCTGATATAGTAGATAGCATACTCTCTTATGGTATCATCTTGTTGGGAAAGCATTACCCCAACTGATATGGGTTTGGAAAAAGTATACAAGATTAAAGTTTGATCATTTGAAGGAGGATAAAGCATAGGTGAGTGAAGAAATTATTATTATTGATATTTTGTCCCAAAAATATCAAAATATCAAATACCCTAAGGGAAAACCCATAATTTTTTAAGGAAATCCCTTAAGTTGACCATAAAACCCATTTTTCCTTTGCATTTCAAAATTCAAAACTCTAGATGCAATTTATAATTTTCAAATTAATTCATGGACTCCATTCCCATAATACACTAGTCTTCCAAAACTAGTATAATCTATAACTCGGCATGAAATTTACAATTAGCAAAATTGTATATTACATGCTGAGCTATGGATCTTGTGAAGCCATAAACTGGCATGATCTAAAATTCAACATGCAATTTACAATTTAGAAATTGCATGTCAAGATTTAAATATCATAAATCCAAAAAACCTTCCCCACAAGATCTATAACTCAAAGCATAATTTTTAATTTAAAAATTGCATCTTGGGTTTTGCTTCTTGCCAACTACCCAAGATGTAGGATGCAAAACTCCAGGAGCAATTTGTAATTTTGCAAAATTTCAAATTGCTCTAGGATTTCCACCTTCAACATATAAAAGACATTCAACCCCCCCCCCCAAATTTGGTAGACATTAGACTTTCTCCAAACACCTCAAGGTTATACCACCAACCACCATTAATGCATTATTAATTGTAGGGATTTTATATATAAGTAATGTAATTTGGGGGGGGGGGGTTTATTCATTATTTAAACTGTTAAGTTCATTTTTGAGCTCTGATCATGACCTTCACACATTAAACCTTGAGCCACATGCCAAGTGAGTACTTTTAAGTTTCAATCCATGTCTACAAACTAAGTACCACATCATTTTTACCAATACACATTATTCCCCTTGTGTTTTTTGCCATTATTCCTAAAAATTGAAGCTTTTTGAGTTTTTTATGTTTTTCATAAAGTTATTTCCAAAATTTTAGGGTTTCATTTGAGTTGTCTAGTTTAGGCTTTCTAGGTTGTCATTGTGGTTATCAGAAGATCATGTTTGTTATTTCTTTTAATTATCTTACTTAGCAAAAACCTAGGGTTATCTAGGGTTGATTCTACAAAGTTTTTATCATGAAATATTTAGGTTTTCCCTAAAGAGATTCACATTTGAATCTAGGGCTTCATCAAACTAGGTGAATATTCCCAACCTATTCCCCATTCAAACTTAATGAATATTCCTTACAAAGATCCTCCAAGGTCCCTACAAACATTGCACTTATTCAGAACACCTATTTTCGTGGGAAGTTATACCTGTTTCAAACACTTCCCATCCCTATTGGATTTCACATTGCTAATAACACCTTCCCTTCTTGATAGAGATCCATCTTGTTTGGAACACTTCTTAGCTCCATGGAGTTGTCACTTACTTAAAACACCTTTTAGTTCTACTAGACATTTTATCTGCATAGAGCACCTGACATCTTTACTAGAGATTACACTTGATTAAAATACCTACAAACCCTACCAACTAATGTAGTTGGTCTTTCACAAGCTTCCTATCTAGTTTCCATGTATTCAAAATAAATTAAGTTAAAATAAAAAGGCCCTAGAGTGACTCTTATCTTATAATCCAACACAATAGATATAACAGATATAGATTTAGGTCACATTGACCTAGGATAATTTTAGACTTGAATAGGTGAAAAGTTTTAAAATGATTAGATCCAAATCATTTATGACTCTAGATTACCAAAAGTTGTATCCTTTCCATTATTAGTCCAAATCCCTGAGTTGGTGCTAACACTAGCCTAACATTATGATCCTGACATGAGAAGTTATGAATGATAAAGGGGAAAGGATTTTGAATCTAGACCCTAACTTTATTAATTCATTATTTATAATTCTAGAATTTGAGAGTTATCTTGACATAATTTCACAAACATCCACATATTTATTTAAAGACAATAGATATGGATGTTAGAAGATGATTAATAAATATTGGCTTAAGTCCCCCAAGGCTACCTCCACTAGATTACCAAAGACCTTGTATAGGGTTAATTTCATTGATGAGGTAGGAGACATTATCATATTGGTACATAGGATCGCTAGCAGTCATGATGCCAATAGCTTCTAAGAGTAGATGTACCAGTACATCTGGATCATTTGAAAAAATATTCAATACATTCACTAGGCTCAACTTATAATTGATTCAATCCACAAGAAATTAATAGAGGTAAAAACCACTGGAAAGTTTTTCATGAATTACCTTTTATACATTTCACCCAAAGGGAGATATTTCCTAGACATTAACACAATACCTGGAGAGATAAGTAGAGTGTAAAACTACTATCCTGACCTCACATTAGAGGCCAATAGATAGAATTTCAAAAGAGTCAATGATGATTTCATCTATTTAATCATTACCATGTTTGATAAAGAACTAGGGAGAACAAGATTCTAACTAGAAGCAATTGAACAGATTAGCAAATGAAGCTCATACTTCATCCATTTCCCCACCTATTATTATATCAAGGTAGCTAGATTTAGTGGATGCCCTTATATACACTCCCAATATGTTAGTAACAAATGGGCATTGATGGAGCTAGTCAGGCAACTTTTGGAGACCCATAAGCTCCTTTCCAAAAGGCACAAGGTGGGAGTTCACTTCTCAATCAGTATTAGTAGATACATGTGCCCCTCCTTCCTCAAGGCTAAATGTGATGAAGCAAAAATGTGCCAAATAACCCTAAGGACATTGGAGTCTAGGCCATTCTTTGATGTTCATGGAAAGATCACCAACACAATAGTAGTTTCCACATATGCCCATGTTATATATTTTAAATATTATTAGGAGGAATTGGAGGATGAAGAGAAGGTTAGAATGAGGGATCATTCTAGAGTGACCCTACAATAGATCAAATATTATGAATTGGCACTAGTCCCAAATGACTTGGTGGATGATGAGTCCCTAGTAGACCCAAATTATTATAGACAAATCATCACTCAATCCGTATCACTAGTTATGTGGTTAGCTCCAAAATCCTTTTGTCTATTTGATATAATAGTGGGTGTGATAAAAAAACACTTAATTATTTGAGGAATAAGGGAGTACAAGTAATAAAGGAAATAATTAGTATTAGAGAAAAGCTTTTGAAGCTTAAGGAAGAAGGAATTCCTTTATCTATAGAGGATTCTAGTAGGACAAATAGTGAGCAACCAGAAGAGTTAGGGACCTCCAAGAAGAATAAGAAAAAGAATAAGGTTAAAAAGGGGTAATCTAGTAAAGAGGGGTCAACTACAGAGCAACCAATTGGATCTCATCTGAAGACATAGTTGTAGTAGGGGCATTCACATCTTTAGTTCCTATATTTATCATAGTGATAACCCTAATTTCTATTAGTCACAATCCAATTGTGTACATTATTATAGAGGATCCAACACCTTGAACCTTAGGTTTCCATTTCCCTCACACCTCAAGTCTCCATTCCCCCTCTCATTCCTACCATCTCACCTACCATAATAATTTCATTAAAACTTATGCAATCAATCTAAGTGGACATGCAGAGTCCTTCATTAATGGATTCTCAAGTATACAATTTAATTTCCCACCATCCATTTTCACTCCCTCCTTATTTTTCACTTCCATTTTCCATTCCATTGATAATTCCTTCCATTCCATCCCCAATTATTTCCAACACCACTCAAAATTACATTGGTGTGGACTCAATCATCATGATTTCAGTTCTATAGGCCATTCCAACTCTTGAGGTAAGAACTATTTCACCTTCATCCCTATTCACTTTCCTTAAATCACCAAACCTAAGTGGTCTAACACATTTGATTGATTGATTCAATTCCTTGGCTTCCACCCTCCCACCTATTCCCAAATTTATAATCCTTGTGTTTACTCCATCTTCCACACCCCCAATAGAAATAGTTGTTCCCATTATCCCCACCTCTTCCAATTCCATAGTTTTTATTATAAATTAAATTGATATTTTAAAAACATAAGTTATTTATGTGAATTTATATTTTCAATCAACTAATGGAGATGAAATCTCACAGACACCTCTCGAGCAATCAATGGTAACTATTGACCAAATTTGACTTTTAAGTCAAATTAGGGAACCCCTAGTAAAAACATGAATTCTTAGGTTTATATGGGGTGAAATATCATGTAATGAGATGTTTAATAGGTCATTTGATTCCATTAAATGTTATATTATCCTTGGTCACTTATTTCATTAGTCTCTCATGTTATTTTGGGTTATTTTAAGGGTAAAAATAGTGCATTTAATGCTTTATATAGGTTTATTTGGAAATGTGAAAGTTTTAAAATGTGATTTAATACCCCATTTGTTTTTAAAACTCTTATATAATTGACACTACTTAAAATATAATAGTTTGTTCAAAGAAAAGGTAGTTTTCTTGGCAAAAAGGGAGAAAATGACACATGTATAGTCTCCTTGGGAAGTATGACACTTGTAAAATATTGAAATGTGAATATTAATATACCATATAATAATATCCATGCTTGAATTTATATTTAAGTTCCATTTATTTCTCAAAACCATTCTATTCCATTTTGGCTTTCCTAGACATGCAAAAATGACTTTTAGTTTTTTGCTTGGTATGTCCAACAGGAAGAGTTTTAGGTCAAACACTTTTGAGAGGTGGTAGTAAACTAAAAGATATTAATTTTAATAAAAATATTTATCAAATTTTCTTTATGAATCATTTATTTGAAGTTGATTGTTCAAATCTACCTATCAATATGTGCACCCTTCAGGTTTTGGTCTTGTTTGGGAAGGTCCATATAATCTAGTTATTAAGATTGCATATAGAGAATTTTTACTTCATTTCACAATTATACACACACTTGGTTTCATGTTTCATAAGTTTTTATATACTAATCATCTCAATTTGTAGGAAGATATAATTTTATGAGTTATGGGTAGTTTTCACCATTTTTAGGAGTTTTATGCTTTGTCAATGGATTCAAAGGGTTGTGTTAGATCAATATACATGTTTTAAAAGTATAATTTACTTTGATTTTCAAATTTCATAAAATTATACTTTATTTTCATAGTTACAACCCATTCATCACACCAACTAGTCATTCTAGAGACCCCTGCTTGCTCTTTTTCAAGTGTATACACTTAGTTTTCACATTGGACTAATGTTATGGAGCTTGTATAAAGATATCATTGATAAAAAATATGCATTTTAAATGTTTTACAATATGTTTGAATTTTTTTGAGGGCATTCATATAACCTTGTTGTTTCATTTCATGCTCATTGTCCATATATATAGTCAGATAACATATACAGGCCACTGATGACCTCATCCTGATGTAAATGGCTTGGTGATGATTTTAGGAATTTGAAAAATGAAGGATGCACTTGAGGTTTTGAGATAGATATACAATTACTAAGATTCTAAGTCAATTCTCATTGCCTAGATTATACTTTATTGCATGCACACCTGAGGATCACCACCTATAGGTGGTCAGAATAGAGTTTAGAATCCATTTTGAAAGATTGAAATATGTTTTGACATCTTACTTAAGGTTTTAACATGAAAAATTCCATGGTAGACCTCATATGAAGGGCTAGGTAGCAAGAACGAGTTTCAACCTCAAGCATGAAATGGCTGTGTTCAAGCTTATTTTCCCTAAATGGGCAAAATAGAAGCCTAAGGGATTTTTGTGGACCTTATAAAACATGCCTATAAAGTGTTAAAAACCATAAAATTAGGTAAATAATGTTTATTCTAGTATATGTAGGATAGATTCAAAGTTAGAGGAGAAAAGAGTGAGTAAAAGATAGCTATTGAGGAACCTAAAGTGGCCTCTAAAAGCACTAAAATCCTGTAATAATATCCACAAGACTAAGTCTATAAGGAGCTTTTCATTCATAGTATAGACAATGGTCTTTCCCATTTTGTTAAATATTCCAAATGGTTTAAAGTATATTAAGTGAGTATAAATATCATCAAGTGGAGGTGATAGGTGATTTTCAACCCATCTACACACCTACCAGTTCATACAAAATACCTAAATGTGCATCTATAACTAGCCAAGGGTAAGGTTAGAGAGGATGATCCTTTCATAGGAACTAAAGCATGGTTTGAGACTTATTAACAATGAAGACTAAAAATATGTTCAAAAAAATCATCACCCACCTCTAAAGGCTCAAATGGAGATCTTCATAAGCCCAATACACCCCTCCAAGGCAAAACATAGTTGACTGTGTTATCTCAGTCAATAGGCAGTAAGCAAAAAGGTGTTATCAATGTGAATAGGAAATGAGCATGGAAAAAATTAATATATATCATCACCATATATATTTATAAATTTAATGAGACTTTCAAGAATCGTCCCCAATTCCTATTCATGGAAAGTGGACCTAAAAGTACACCAAACAGGTGGAAACACAATCAGTCATGATAAAGCTTAGCCATGGAATAGAATTCAAGCTTAGTGAAATCATATTGGTAATTTAAGGAGAGATAAAAATGATAATATAATACCAATGGATTTTATAAGGTATATAGCATAGTTTTCATAAGAAAATAACACCCACATGACCCTAAAGATTCCCTCACAGTCAGTTGAATGGTGATAGGACAATGAGCAAGGTTTTGAGTCCTAAAATGATGAAAATGCTATAAAAAGTAAAAAAATGAGTCCAAATACTTGTAAAATTACCATGGTAATTTTATTTTATTATTTTTAATACCTAAAATATGCTATTACACCTATAGATGCCCCTTATATGAGTAGAAACGCAATCAAGATAAGAAACTCAGTCTTGTGAGTTCAAGTGTATAGAGATATGTGTGAAAGGTTGGCAAAGAAAATAGAGACTATAATCACATTAAACATGGTAAATATCACTTAAAAACACTCTCATGAACACAAACCAAGCATAGGGGAAGGCACTTTTAAGTGCACACATAGTTTACATAAAGAAAACCCACATAGTCTAACTTGTTAAGAGACGAGTTTTGAAATTTGAGGGTTTGGAAGGTCATATGAGATGACCAAGTGATTAAATTTTGTGATAAGAGTAATAAATAATTTATTAATCCCATGATATACTCAATTTATCTGAGAGAGTAGGGGAAGTACCCCCTCTTTTATCTCAAATAGGGGATACTTCCTCTTATGCAAACTTGGTAGGTTTTAGGTAAATGGAGATGGAAGGGAGTATTCAGGTGATGAGTTATATTTATAAGAGGTTTATAAGGCTAAGTGACACCTAGAAAAATCTTTGAAATCAAATAAGGAGGGAACAAAAATAGAAAAGACCTAAACCTACAAAGTTGTAGACTGGGTAGTTAAGCAAGGTGCACGCCTAACATCCAAATGAGAAGTCACCATCAATTCTAGACCTAGGTGAGATTTAAAATGAATAAAACCATGTGTATGGGATGGATAAATATGTTTTTGAACCATAAAAAGGTAAATAAAACCATGAAATTACATTTTGAGATTCAAAGTCAAAACAAGCCTACTAGACATAACTAGGCCTAGAAGTCAAATGGAGGATCACTTCTACTTGTGACATAAGATGAACATCACTATAGATTGGGATATGTTTGGGAATTCAAATAAGAGGTGATTAGTATATTTATATGTAGGTAAATCCATCAAAGGCTTGTTTGGGCTTAGGTTGTAGTTAGGCCTAAAGGGCATACAGTAATCCTAAGGTCTAAATGGAAAGTCAAATCCAATTTTAGGATAAAGTGAAACTTCTAAAATATTAATACATGTTTATGAGTTCATTAAATATATGTATAATATTTTATAATTTAGGGGAAATACAAATGGAATTTTATTTATCTCAAAATTAACTTAAGCCTATTTGAAATGGAAGAAAGGGATCGAATGAGAAACTTTGAATGATCATATATCCTCTAAGTATTTGCATGTGAGTATAAGGAATTTGGAGATGTTATAAGGGTCCTTAAACACCACTTTTTTGGAATTTTTTGGAAACTTTGATGTCCAAACCTTATGAACAATCCTTAAGATGAAAAATAAGTCTAAAACCCTTGAAAACCCTTGCCAAGGACCAATTTTGGGAAGTGGAGTTGGATATATGATAAAATATAATATATTGTCTATAATTATGATTTTAAGTTGTATAAGACTCCCTCAATCTACTTCACACCAATATGAGTTGCATGAATGGGGTGTAAAATAGGGTCCTTTTTTACCATTTTTTGTGGTTTATAGGTTATATAAGGATTCAAGAGTTAAAACAACATTTGGGTGAATATTAAAACTTAAGATAACTCCAAATATTATTTTCATGTCTTTAATAAACTTTTAAGTACCCCAACTAGGTGTTTCAACTCAACTAGTCAAATCTAACATATTGGACAAGCTAGTTAAGTAGATGGAAAACTTCAAGTGAGCTGAATTTAAGGTGTCCCTAATAATTATAAGTCAATGTATGGTATTTAAACTTTTCATTAATTTCATCCCATGTATTTTCATGGGAAAATAAATCCAATTTGGAGGCCAAGTGGGCAGGGTGCATGGAAGAGCAGTTTTCTAGATAATAGATGACGATTGCTTCTCTCTAGGTGATTACAAAAGACCAAGCATGAAATTAATGAATATAAAGGGATGTATAATGTCTCTAAATTGAATTAAAATAATAATACATAGTATTAATTAGTTACAATGCATTCAAATAGGCCTAATCATTAAGGTCATTTTTTGTGCAAAATAGAGAGTTTTATGCCACTTTTCATCAAGTTGGTGACTTGGATTGACATTTTTACTTCATTAAATTACATGGTTAGACCCATAAATTATTATCATGCATGCATAACTAATTTTATTATCTTGACAAGTGTCTTTATGACTCTTGGATTTCTCTCTTTCTCTCTCTCTCAAACTCTATAAGAATTAGCCATTTTGGCATTATATTGCATGCTCCACCTAAGTATGGTGAATCCCTGATCATTTGCATAAATTTTGATAAATAAAATTACTAATTTTTACCTCTTACATGAATTTTAATAGTATGATTTACTTGAAGGTTGAATTTTCTTAGTGAAGACTATGGATTCCTTAGCAAGTTATCACATTATCACACTTATTTACAGCTTCTTCTTGCAGGTCATGTGATGTGTTCAAGGATATGTCAAATTTTAAGTGAGTTAGTATCTTCATTATTTCCATTAAATTCCTCTTGCATATTCCTCCTAGATTTTCAAATACATCCATAACCCCATAATATAACATTGATGCAAGAAGACTTAGATTGGAGAGTGTATGTTTAGTTGTCCTTTGATTTCAAGTGTAATATGCATAAGGTTGGATATCATCAATATATTTGGTGTATAAAATCCATTAGGTTAGTTTTATTTCAATTATCTCTCTCCCTTTTCACTCCCCAAATTTAGTATTATTTGCAATCCTAAGTGGTACATCAAGGGAGCTAACCCTATTTAAAGACTCGCCTCATTCCTTAGGTTGCCCACAAGCCTAGAGATGATTATATTATACCACTTAGATGAGGAGATATTTTAATCTCCTCAAAGGGTTCAAATCTAAGTGACAATAATAACATCTACACATGATTATATAATTATCATAGTGTCTACTAGTGTAGCAACATCAGTTACTAATTCTTAGGTGATGGTATCCACATAATTAGATGCTACCCCCAATTGGCTAGCACAATCAATGGGAAAGAATTAGAAGTAAATGATTTCCCCCAACACACTAGACTTTAGACTATCAAAAGTAAAGGATAAGTCCATTTCTATTCTTTGGACCTGCTCCAAAATACTTACTAATGATAAAGGGGAAAGTTGTGTTGAAATTTTAATACCCCCATTAAGAAAATAAAAATAAAATATTGTGGTGGGATAATATTATATTTCAAAGATATACCTTAGATGGTCAATAAGAGAAGGGTTAAAATATGATGTCCAATCTAGCATCAAATCCCTATTTGAAAGAATAGATCATGATAAGGACACCAAGGATGAATTGAAGAACAAAGTTGATTAACTTACATCTACATTAAATAAGTTCATAGATCCCAATGGATCATCAAAACAACCATAGTTGGCATAGCTAGTTAGCTAAATTCTATATCAAGCAATAATTAATATGGCAATTAAGATTGGTAATATGGGAAGTGTAATCAAACAATGGTCAAAATAACTCATTTCTAAGGGTAATAAGGTTATTGCCATAATAATAGAGCATTATGAAGTTATCAGAGACAAATAATGTCTTAGGAAAATAAGTCAATGAATATGAGGGAGAGATACAAATGTTGAATATATATTATCCCAAGTTGATAGCTATAGATTCTATCACCATAGATATCCTCCTTGCTGAGAAGATATTGAACAATTATTTAGATCAAGAGGAGTTGCATAGAGTAGTTCCATTTTGGATAAGGATACTCATAAAAGATACTCACAAAGCTAAGGTGGCATATGACAAAGCTATTGATATTTTGTATGACATTGAAGTAATGATGAATATGATGTCATGCCAGCTAGCAGATGATGTAGATAACCTATTTTAGATAGAAGATGTTTAGAATAAGTTCAAGGAAGTGGTTGAAAAAGAATCTAAAAATATTATAGTCTTCACCCTGAATTTTATCCATCACATTATTAGGTATGAGAATGCACTAGATAAGATGAGAATAAAAATGCAGAGAATCAAGACTTTCAGGAAGGAATTATTTGAAATAGTAATAGATTGTGTATCCTCTAACCTTTACTCCTTCAGACTAGATGAAGAAAGAATTCAAGAAAATTTTAAGGCATTTGATGCATATGTTCAAAATCTATAGGTTGAGAAAGACAATAAGGTTGAATAAGTTTTAGATATTGATTAATTTCTTTCTACTGAATTATTTCTATATGTTGTATTTAAAAAATTATAGTTTTTTTGAAAGGTTACAACTATATTTTAACTCTTTTTGAGAAAGTGACACATGTATTTTACACTTTATATTTTTAACAAGGTGAATGCTGTAAGAATCACAATTACAAATTATACTTTCTATTTTTACAAGTTATAATTGTTAAAAGTGTAAAAGCATGTATTGAAAATTCCATTTTTGACAAGGTGATGTGACTTGAAAGTTGTAAAAGTATCACTTGTAAATTATAAGTTAGGATTTTGAAAAAGTAACTTTTCAAATTTATCTTTGTAAATTAAAAGCTAGGATTTTGCAAAAGCAACTTTTCAAAGTTATCTTTGATGAAGCATTGAGTTCTATTTTATGTGTCATCCATTTGCATAAAGATTTATCTATAGCTACATAAAGGAGGATAAGTATTGCATGAAGATATTTTAGTTCCATCCATGCCATTCCAAGCTAAGGATCACACCTAGCTCTTACATGCTACTCTCCAAACCATTTTACAAAGTCAAGGATGCCATAAATATAAGATCATGCCTCTTTTCATAGAGTTCTAGATTTGCATGGTTTATACTGCTGGGAATTTAAGTTTTGATAATTACATCTCATCTATGGGATATATTTGTATAAATATGGGCAGACCCCGTGGTCCAATCTATATTTTTGTTGTTACCGATATATTTTTACATTTTGAATGTATTATCTACAAGTTGTAACCTTAAGAACAAAAATAAATTGAATATATACTTTTGTTTTTTGAGAATTCCTTGTGTATGTAGAGCTATTTTATTACTTGTGGATGTTATATTTCTTATTTTAGTCACAAGAAATTTTATTGTGGTATTTTACCCTTCTAAAATATTGTTTGATGAAAATAAATGAATCTTGTCCCTTCTACGAAAATAACAAATATTGACTTTGATTTCCCATTTATATGAGTCAGTGCTATAAAACATCTCCATCTATTTTCTATTTTTTTGTGCTTATCAAGAAATAATTAAGACCCAATAAAATATCTGGCCCAATCACCATTTTAGTTTTACAAATTTCATTCTTAACTCTTTTCCTAGTCAAAATCTAGTTTAGGAGAAAAACACTAAAAATGAGTGGAATTTCTATAGAACTAATATATTATCAGTTGGATCAGATTTAGTGAAAAAAATATATCATTCTTTTAAGGTTAACCTCAATTTTCCAATGTCCCACAACTTGGAGGTTTTCCCTTTGTATCGTTAGGTATTACATAATGATCTATTTTACATCAAGAAACAAGTGCAAAACGTATGTGATACTGGTTTTTGGCATGCCTAATGGGACATGAAAATTACAAATAGATTGGTGATATCTTTGGAGAACATTACATAATATCTAGACACATTTCAAAGGCACCTGACAACTCCATTGTTTTATAGTTTTAAGATTTCAATGTTTATGTATGCCAAGCAAACAAACAAGGTTAACTATAAAAGGTAGGAAAACTAATTTTTTAGAGTCCACTTAAAAAGAGATAGAAATTTTTTTACCTCATTATAAATTATATCCATAAAATTTATTTTCATCCCTTTAAGTAATCCTACTCTTATCAATTTCATTCCTCCTATAATAGCCATAAATTTGAATTTCATGGCTTTTAATGGGTCCAACCGTCTCCAGTTCACTCAATATGATGACATAACCACCTTAGCTTTAAAAAACCTCCCATATTAGTGAAACTTCCACTACTCTTATGAAACACATACAAGATATTTCCAATTTTTGTGTAGTCCACATTGTGGTACAAGACAATGTTGCAATTAGACTCCTTGTTTCCTCTTTCAAAAGTAAAGCCTAGCAATGGTACAAAAGTCTTGATCCCAACTCTATTCAAGTTTGGGATGAGCTAGGTTATACACTATGTGCTCAATTTGAAGATAAGAGTGACCACCTTTCCTTGGTTGAACAAATAACTACCATTCAATGAGTTCCTCATGAACTCATGACTGATTTTAATTTCTATTTTAAAAAGACCTAGAATATAATTCTAGTGTTGGTCAAGCCAATTGAAAATAATGTTTTCCTATATTACTTGAGAGCCCTAAATAGTGACATAGCTATTATGATTTAGTATATGGGCATCACCACACTCCCCAATGTTTATGAAATTTTAATAAGGGTAGATAATTATTTAATCCAATCCAAAAAAATTATTTTAAAGCCACCAATGCCTCTATTTCCAAAAATAGACCCTACACTACCTGCAATTGCTCTAATTATTGATATAAAATGGAGGAGCTTCTGCACGATAATATCCAAACATAAATTATATAAAACTCATTATATTATTCAAGATACATTACCCTACTAAAATAGAGGCTAATAAATAGCCATTCAATATGAGAAATAAAATCCTATAAAGGAGGAATAAACCACCTAGATTAGATAACAACCATACGGGAATATATTTCCCATATCACAACCATATAACTGAATACTATTTGAATAATATCTCTAACATTAACTACCCTAGTGTGAACATGGGGAGAATGTATCCCTATATTGTAACTGACCCATACTCATGATCTCTTATGAAGGTTTTCAATGTGGTAAACCTATAACCATGACAATAAATGGTTTTCAATTTGGTGAACCATCAACCACAAAATCATGAAGTTATATTATTTATTTTATCTTCATCACAAACATTCTACAAGAGCAAATATAAGGATAGAAGTTCACGTTTTACACTCTTTGAATAGGCATGTATCATTTGTTCTTATTTTAGAAATACACATAGATGAAATAAAACACAACATAAAAAAAAATATCACACTATATAAATGTGCCACTAAAGCAAAAATGGCCTCTTCATTAGTGGCTTTCAAGAGGATATGAAACCTCTAGCCTCATATGCCTCCTTCCTCTAGTCGAAGAAGTTGATTACTCAAGAACTGATAAAATTAGTGACAACCTTGGTGCCTTTAGAAATGGAATGTTTAGCAATTTTTTGTGGAAAAATATGATGTACAGTTATTTAGATTTCCTTGGATGTGATAAGTGAATTTTTTTGTGACGAGCAAGCTTGGATGCCTCTTGAGCCAATTTTTTAAAGATATCATTAACAAAAGATTTTATTATATGCATACATTTGATATAAATATCAAGATCTAGGTGCACTTATTTTAGCACCTTAAATATGTAGATCTTATAGATTTCTTCATTTTTCTCTACATTTTTATTGTTTGTGTCTTTTTTTTTTACTCATTTTAACCAATATTCCTTTCTTATATTTTTTTGTCAAATCAAGGACGTCAGCTTACACTGATAATGCATCTGTACAAATAATTTGGGAAAATTTTAATAATAATCATGTAAATAAGACCCTAATATTTAACTAAATAAAAAGACTCAAGACTTTCAACATAAAAAATAACTTTCACTCATTTTTATTTTGACAATAAACTCTCAAAATTGAATTTTTTTTATAATGGTCCCAAACTTTGACACTTTAAAAACCATGACTCACAACTATACTAAGGGAATAGCATGACTTAAAAATAATAATTAAAGTTTATTTTTTCAATAAATAAGATGGACCTAAAGAATTAATACATTCTCATTTCAAATGACAAGAATAAAAAATTACTAATTATATATCCACTTTTAGCTTAATGACTGATCTAAATGATAATGACTACAGACTCAAAAAATTAACTATTATGAAAAAAGATACTTTTAATGACATGACTCCTTATATCCTTAGACTATAAAAACTCATATAAGAACCTAAATTATGAAGGATAGAACTTAAAAATTATACATTTACAGCGGCATCGATTGATTATTAAATGCTAAACTAATAAATAAATTATACAGACTGGCAGGACTGATAGATCTATTTTGCATGGGCTATGTTTGGCATAGGAAGATTACTATCATATGCCACCGCTATTGAACAAAATTATCTATTGGCATAGGCATTAGATGGTTGTTGATACTTTCAACAAATTTCATCGAACAATTGGTATGATGCATAGGTGTGGCTAAGCAAAACATGTTTAGATCTCACATTAATGAAAATCTTTGACCAATTTTTAGTGGTACAGTCATCAGATAGATGACATGGAATGATCAGTTCATTATCAATCCTAGGTAACTTAGAGTTGAAGAGGGTATCATGGAAGTAATGGCATCAGATTTGAGCAATAATAATAAAAAAGAAAACATGTAACTTTACATATCTTTCATTCCAAATTGATAACATTGTTTTGCACTATCACCAGATTATGTAAAATGTAATGCAAATGGAAGAAGTATGGAATCAAAGTACAAGATCATGCATGGATATATGTCTAAAAAATTATATCACCAAAATTATTTTATAAGACTCTCATGGATCTCCACTCTGATACCAATGACATCAAATGGAGAAACTTATACACGATAAGAGATGAACACAGATTAAATAAAAACTCACTATATTATTCAAGATACATTAACTTGATACAAAAGAGACTAATAAATATCCATTCAATATGAGAAAAAAACTCCTATAAGTGAGTAATAAACCACTCATATTAGATAAAAATCATACGAGAATATATTTCCCATATCACAACCATGTAACTGACTACCATGTGAATACTACCTATAAGAATTCCCACCATGTACAAGGTATTGGTTTTCACCCCCACTCTTATAAATGAGCTATATGATGTCAATTCAGCACTCAAAAGTTTTGGAAATGAGTTAGTAGCAATGAAGAAGCAACAATCTCAAAATTATAAGCCTTACCAATAGGCTAACCCAATGCACCATCCCAATAGGTAGCCATATCAAGGAGATAGGAAAAAATATAAAGGAAATTAGTAGCTTTATGGTTAAAATGCATATCCAAAGCCTCCAAATGTCTATGCCTTTCATAAACCAAATACTTCCAAATCCATTATACATATTCAAAATAATTTGGTTTAAGACTATGAGTGGTGTTATCCTTATTCATAGCCACACAATCAAAATACTTGTCCCAATGATGTCATTATTCAAGATTTGATGGTGTAAATAATGACAAGTACATAGGGATAAATATAATAATCCACTTCCCAAAAATTAGATACACAACAACTTGCTCAAGGAGAGGCTACTCTTCTAAACTGGCAAAAGGAGGACTTTTGTGGGGTAAATCAAGAGGATGTAATTTTTAATGGTGGAGGTATAATGGAAATTAATACATGATAAAATAAAATATAAATAAATATTTATCATCCCCCTAGGTTTAAATAAGCTACAAATTCCAAATTTGTACCAAAACCTACAAAAAACAACACATTATAAAGGCCACCCTTTATACCCACTAGCCAGCCAAAAGTGAAAGTGTCGACTCCAAATCTTGTGAAAGAGGATATAACACCCATAAAGGCACCAAAAAATGTTATGAATATTCCTTTGAGTATATTTTAACAAATTAATAATACCAATATAAGTGTTATTATGTGGGAGGCACTCTCTATACCAGCACAAAGAGATTTTCTATAAGAGGCTTTGAAGAATTTCTAGATAGCAGATAAGGTTCCATAAAAGGGGCATAATATTTTAATTAGTTTATGTCAAACAAAACCTAAAGATAAGATAGGAAAAATTGGTAAGCCTCCCCATTTATATCTGTCACTTATAGTAGGGAAGCATCTAGTTCATAATTGCATGGTAGATTCAGGGGCTAGTAGTTTTGTTATGCCCAAAAAGATAGCTGATGATCTTGGCATAAAATATACACTTGTGAATAAAGGAGTGGTTTATTTGGATGGGAATACTATTTATACATTAATAAAAATAAAATATTTAAATCTCACTTTCCATGCTTTTCCAAGTTTGTCAATTTCTCAAGATATCTTAGTTATCAATCTTCCCCCTTATTTGCCATTTTCCTTTCATGAGATTTTACGATGAAAATGGGAGGATATTTGTATATGAATTGGTCTCAAATGTTGTTTAAGATGAGTTATGGGATAATATTAACAATAATATCTAAGCCAATAGTTAAGGACCATATTGAACCATACACTCCTCCTCCCATAGACATGAATTATATATTATAAGATCAAGAAGAAGAAATTGATCATGAAGATGCAACCACCATAGAAGATATTCAAAAAATTCACTTAGATGAATGAGATCTATAGTTTTATTTTTATGATTATGTATAAGAAAAATGGCTGGGTACATTTTACATACATGAAAATGATGCAATCATTCCTAATATTATAAAACTAGCTGAAGATATTCAAGGAATATGGAAACTATTCTTCGATGGATTGAGAACTAGAAATGGGGAAGGTGTAGGTGTTGTCTTGATCTCTCCCTAAAAGGAGAGATATTTCTATTCTTTTATACTTTAGTTTAGCTACATTAATAATGTAGCTGAATATGAAGCTTTTGTTGACACCGTGGATTGCACCCGGGGTAGGAGGCCAAGCTCTTGCCTCTCCACATGCAACAATGGAAACTCCTCTCTCACCTATGGGATCGGTGAAGCTGGAGGGGAGAGTCTCTAGATAAGGGCTAGCTCCCTCTAATGTATCTTTTAGGCCCTGGTTTCTCCTACTATTAACAAACAAAATGAAAAGGGGAGGAATGAAAAGGGAGAGAGAGATGCTGAAAATAGAACCTAAGCCTAAAAAATGAAAAGGTGATACACCAAAAAAGGTTGATCTAATCCACCTGAGCATACACTTTCCACCAAGAACCAACTCCCATACACTTCATCTAACATGATAAAACCTTCTACATCAGTGGGTCATGGGTCCGTGGAGATACAGGGAGGAAATAACTACTAGAGGCATTCTAAGACACACTACAGTAGCCTATCCACTTCACCTATACTCCTCTAGAGACACTTCTAATAGACCTATAAAAGGAGACTCAAAAAATGCACCAAAAATGCTAAAATCATTCTACAAAAGCATTAATAAAATGAATTAACATAGAATCAAGGCATAGACACATACTAAAGATGCAAAACTCAAAATGAAGGTAAAAATGCTATGTTTCAATTCAAGGTAAAATTTTGGTAGAGCTCTGCCTTACAAGCTCGATAGATTTTTGGGCAGAGTTTTGCCTTAAGGCTGAGAGTCGATCCCTTTCTCAAAAGAGAAGTTTAAAATATATAGGAAGAGGAAGAAAACTTGGCACCTCCTAGGAACATTTTAGCACTCATTTTTGCAAGTGGCCCATGTGCATTCTGAACCTTGGGAAGAAGAAGCCACTATTACTGATGTCATTCTTTAGAAAAGGCCTGCTAGAACCATGTTGTACAATCACCAAAATTGACTTTGGAATTCAAACATTAATGTAAGAACATGGCCATGCCTCTTTTCTATAAATAGACTACATTTTGTCCCCTCTTAAATGCCAACTTGGAGAAAAATAGGCCACACCGCTCGTCTGGCAATAACTCACCTTCCCTTCACCACTTGAATTGCTTTGTCTTTTCTGCTCCTTGTCTTCTTCCTGCTCATTCAACCCTCAGAGGTGATCTTTTGGTGGGTCGCTACATTCCTTGGGCTCTTTCCATGGTTGGCACTCAGATAGTTCAAAAACAAATGACTACCTCACTGTGTTAAAATTGACATTCACATGGCCGTCACCCAACAGCTAGTTCATCTCTTTGAAAATGATAGCTTTTAGGACATCACCGTCCTTGGCAAAATGTCGTTGGGTCTTTTATGTGGGCTTCTATGCTTTGAGCTTTTCCCTGTGGACAAAAAGTCTGTGGGAATTGGCCACTTTGTCTTTTCCCTGTGTTGGCAACCTTTTTGAACTAAGCTTCCCCTGAAGGGCAGTGCTGGGTTCAGAGGTCCTTGCGGAGGGAAAGAAAAGTTTTAAAGGGTAACCAAAGGGATTTAAAGGATAAAAGACTTAAGCGATGGGCTGAATTCCTTCAAGATTTTTGTCTAAAGGAATTCCTTTAGATAAAAGTCTAAAAGAATTCATCCCATTGTTTAAGTCTTTTGTCCTTTAAATCCCTTCATCTGCCATTTGAAAGTCTTTCTTTCCCTCCGCAAGGGCCTCTGAACCCAGCACTACCCTTTGGCTTTAGGACACACCCTTGAACCAATCCATTGAACCAACCCATTGAACCAAAATTGGTTCAACGGTTTAATCAGTTCAATGGTTCAACACTGCATGCCGAGCCAAGTGATTAAACCAAACATTGACCCAAATGATTGAACTAATCACGTTGAACCAATGCATTAAACCAACACATTAAACCACTCGTTGAACTTTGCTGATGAACCTACCGATTGCACTCAGGCTAATTGAACTAGGCATTGAACCAATGAATTAAACCAAGTGTGTTGAACCAAAAGTGGTTCAATGTTGTGCACCGATCCCCTTTGAACTATTCATTGAATCTCCTCATTGAACTGTCCATTGAATCGAAGTGATTGAACCAAAGCATTGAACCAATGCCGAAGCGTTAAACCAACATTGAATTAAACCAAGGCTAATGAACCTTGCATTCAACTTGAAACTGCTTGAACCTAAGCTCGATGAGCTCGTGCAATCAGAAATGAATTGGCCTAGGACAATAGGGGAAGAAGGGGACCAATTTTTGGCCTATTGGGCAAAAAATGGTCAATAAATTGGTGACTCCCAAGGGAAACATCCCTGTTATGCTTAGAAACTAGTTGCCTTGTAGTCCATTAGGCACAGAGTTAGATGCAACTTGAATAAAGATTAGCAACAACCTTAAAAGATCCAAGAATCAAACATGAATATTTTTACCCCACATATAAAGGAAAACACACATAAGGATAAAAAAACTACCTGTTTAAATTACACTTAGGGAAAGCAAGAAAATAAACTAGAAGCAAACTAATATATACAGCTAACCAGGAATGTTCGCCTCCCTCTTGGATCAAAGGGAAAATTTCTTAAGTCCCCTTCTTGGCAAGAAGACTTATGGTGCGAGGCAAGTAGCTGAATGAAAAAGAGAGTTGGTGACCTGCTCCTCTTGCCTGTCACCTAGATTAGCTAGTATCTGAGTGGATCAAATTCAAACATACCTCCAACATACATGTATTTTTCTTGTCCTTGGAGGCTTGTTGAATTATATTCCTTCATACTGGTACATTTCACAAAGAAATCAATGGTTGTTGGCTCATCACCATAAGCTTTTTGATATGTATAGCTCCCTTGCAGTGCATCATGGTCTTGCCCATTTCCTTCTACTTCATTGCAGACTCTGTCAAACTCATCCTCTACTCCCTCTTGGCCCTCTTGAAGAAGGGTGACTATTGTGATGTTGGAAATGGACTCACAAAATTATTTCTCATCCCATATAGCATCGCCTCTTTGTTTAAAGCATTATTCTTCAAGGCATTCCTCTAGGAAGACAGACCTCTTCTTTTCCTCCTTGATGATCAGGGTCTCTAAATGTTCAAAGGTATCCTCCTAATCCTCCTCCAACTTAGGCTCCCTAGCATAGTCATCCTCCTCATCGAAGCAACAAGGAAGTTCATCGAACAAGCTAGAGAGAGAGCTCACCATGCTTTTGTTCCTCCTCGTATTGTTGGAACATCTACATATATGCAAGACATACATCTTCTCCATTGCTGATGAGGTCTTCACAAGGATCCTCCATGATGATTCCACCTTCATTGTTGCTCATGATATCCCCTTGGGAAACTATAGCTTAGATCTTCTGCTCCTCACTCACCTCGTGCAGAATAGGCTCCTCCTTGAGAATGGGTGAAGTGGGAAAACCATGTGGAAGAGGAGGCAGTCCTTGAGCTAGAATCAAATGATTCTCCTCCTTCCACTTGGCCAGTTTTTCATTAATAACAAGTGTAGCCTAATATCTCTCTTGGAAATGTGTAGGTGGGGTGTGTTCAGACATGGAATGTGTCATTGGGTCTGAACCATCCATCACACACTAGCTAAGGAATCTCTCTTTAGATTCCAACTCTGTAATTCTCCTGGCTAGATCCTCTTGGAAGAACCTTTCTTGGAGGTCACTAGTGTCATCATGAGTAGGAATAGCCTCATCTTCTTGAAGGTTTTGAGAAAAACCTTGCTTTTCTTCCTTCCTACCCCATGATTCTACCATTTTCCCCCAGTTCAGGATCTCAAAATTAGAATTTTGCTCCTGTGAATAGGCAGCAACTTTATTTTCTCCAAGGTCCTAGGGCTCCTCCATAAGGTCTAGATGTTTGAACTCTCTTTCATGAAGCAAACTCATCCTACCCTCTAAATCTTTAATTTTTTTGGCTAGATTATCTTGAAAGAGTCTTTCTTGGAGGTCACCAATATCATCATGTTGAATAAGAGCAATTTTGAGAGAGATGTGTTGGTTCGTAAAGTTTTCCCCAAAATAAGATTCACAATCTAAGGAGTTTAGAAGGTTCATCTCCATGGGAGGTTGTTTCAATTCCATTTGATGCTTGAAGGCTAGGTGTAAAGGGTCAAGAGCAGGGTTGATTGATGCATCGGATGAGCCAGAATGGGCAAGTGCCATCTAGTAGAAAGGATTTGGTGCATAAGAGGGGGCTTTATTTAGGATAGGAGGAGGTGCACAAGGCTGACTGCCTTGAATGAATGGATTCCTCCATTTTTCTACCTCCTCCTCTATGGATTGTAAGGCTTGAGCTTTTCTAAACAAATACACCTCTTTATACATCAGCTCCTGCTGATAATCATATTGCTCATCTAGTCTATTTATTTCCATTACCTGCTTCTCAAACTCCAGTGCCACCTCCATTATCATTGAAGGATAACTAGGAGGGCTGGTTGAGGTGATTCTCTGAATATCTTGAGTTTGATTGAATTCATATAAAGGAAAACAAGGTCCATGATTTTGTGTAAAGGAATTATACATTAAAAAAATATGATTTCTTAGTGGCACTAGGGCTGCTTAACCAGCTGATTCAACTTGGAGTCACTATTGGTGTTGATGAAAAGCCTCCAAAGGCTGGTTGGTTGAAGAACACACCAAAAATTCTTCAACTCTTTAGAAAAAACATGTCCTAGTTGGTCCCACCGGGCATGCCAAAAACTGTTGACGCTATGGATTGCACCTGGGGTAGGAGGCTGAGTTCTTGCCTCTCCACACACAACAATGGAAACTCCCCTCTCACCTATGGGACCAGTGAAGTTGGAGGGGAGAGTCTTTAGATAAGGGCTAGCTCCCTCTGATGTATCTTTTAGGCCCTGGTTTCTCCTACTGCTAACAAATAAAATGAAAAAGGGGGGGATGAAAAGGGAGAGAGAGATGCTGAAAACAGAACCTAAGCCTAAAAAATGAAAATGTGATACACCAAAAAAAGTTGATCTACTCTACCTAAACATACACTTTCCACTGAGAACTAGCTCCCATACACTTCATCTGACATGAGAAAACCTTCTACATCAGTGGGTCAAGGGTCCGTGGAGATACAGGGAGGAGATAACTACTAGAGGCATTATGAGACACACTACAATAGCCTATCCACTTCACCTATACTCCTCTAGAGACACTTCTAATAGACCTTTAAAAGGAGACTCAAAAAATGCACCAAACATGCTGAAATCATTTTGCAAAAGCATTAAGAAAATGACTTAACATAGAATCAAGGCATAGACACATACTAAAGATGCAAAACTTAGAATGAAGGTAAAAATGTTATGTTTCGATTCAAGGTAAATTTTTGGTAGAGCTCTACCTTACAAGCCTGAGAGATTTTTAGGCAGAGTTTTGCCTTAAGGCTGAGAGTCGATCCCTTTCTCAAAAGAGAAGTTTAAAATATATAGGAAGAGGAAGAAAACTTGGTGCCTCTTAGGAAGATTTTGGCACTCATTTTTGCAAGTGACCCATGTGCATTCTGAACCTTGGGAAAAGGAAGCCACTATTACTGATGTCATTCTTCAGAAAAGGCATGCTGGAACCATGTTGTATAATCACCAAAATTGACTTTGGCATTCAAACATTAATGTAAGAACATGGCTGCACCTCTTTTCTGCAAATAGACTACAATTTATACCCTCTTAAATGCCAACTTGGAGAAAAATAGGCCACACCACTCATCTGGCAATAAATCATCTTCCCTTCACCACTTGAATTGCTGTCTTTTTTGCTCCTTGCCTTCTTCTTGCTCTTTCAGCCCTCAGAGGTGATCTTCTATCGAGTCGCTACATTCCTTGGGCTCTTTCCATGGTTGGCACTCAGACAGTTCAAAAACAAATGACTACCTCACTGTGTTAAAATTGACATTCACATGGCTATCACCCAATGACTAGTTCATCTCCTTGAAAATGATGACTTTCAGGATGTCACCATCCTTGGCAAAATGTCATCGGGTCTTTTCTGTGGGCTTCTGTGCTTCAGGCTTTTCCCCACAGATAAAAAGTTTGCGAGAATTGGCCACTTTGTTTTTTCTTTATGCTGGCGGCCTATTTGAACTAAGCTTCCCCCAAATTCCTTCAAGCTTTTTTTCTGAAGGAATTCCTTTAGACAAAAGTCTGAAAGAATTCATCCCATCACTTAAGTCTTTTGTCCTTTAAATCCCTTCGACTACCCTTTGAAACTCTTTCTTTCCCTCCACAAGGGCCTTTGAACCCAACACTACCCTTCGGCTTTGGGACACACCCTTGAACGAAGCTATTAAACCAACCCATTAAACCAAAATTGGTTCAATGGTTTAATCAATTCAACGGTTCAACACTACATGCTGAGCCAAGTGGTTGAACCAAACATTGAACTGAATGATTAAACTACTTGCATTGAACCAACACATTGAATCACTCATTGAACTGTGCCAATGAACCCATCGATTACACTTAGGCTGATTGAAATAGGCATCAAACCAATGAATTGAACCAAGTGCATTGAACCAAAATTGGTTCAACGATGTGCATCGAGCCCCTCTAAACTATTCACTAAATCTCCTCATTGAATCATCTATTGAACCAAAGCGATTGAACCAAAGCATTGAACCAACGCCGAAGTGTTGAACCAATGTTGAATTGAACCAAGGCTGATGAACCTTGCATTGAACTTGAAACTACTCGAACCTAAGCTCAATGAGCTCATGTAATCAAAAATGAATTGGCCTAGGACAGTAAGGGAAGAAGGGGACTGACTTTTGGCCTGTTGGGCAAAAAATGGTCAACAACTTTGATTTGAGGACTATAGTTAGCTAAAGAGAGAGGGATAAAATGCTTACAGATATTTAGTGATATTAAATTGATTGTTGACCAAGTAAGATCTATAAGCATGACTAAGAACAATTTATTGAGATGTTATAAACATAGGTTTTGGGACCTATTTAAATATTTTATTTCTCTAAATATTCAATTAGTGTTAAGATCATGAAACAAAGATACAAATCATATGGCCTTGTTGGGCTCCCAACATAAACTACTTGAGGCAATAAAGAGAGAAAATAGCTAGCATGTGAAATTAGTAGTAAGACCATATATTGGCAAGTCTTTGATAATGATCAATATATTATCAAATTCTTGAGAGAAGAATCTGAATTCTTAGATAGGAATCAACCAAAACTCTAGGATCAATATAGAGATCAAATCATCTAGTTAAAGACAAATAAACTACCTATAGGTCTTGTTATGATGGAGAACATCTTCAATTCTGATGACTATCTAAAGGGAGAAAAGAAGAACATTATGTATACACATAATATTTTCAAAATTTTATCACTTACTGACATGTTGTATCTTATAAGAACCCATCTATTCTCAATCTCTCTAAGTGCATGCCTTAAGGGGTGTACTAGGGTTGGGCAAACCATTGGTGCTTCATAAGATTGTTGTCCCTTTTTCCACTTTTCATATACACACTTGTCTCCTAAAACCATTTACCCTAAGCTTATTCTTCTCTATTGTACCTATTTTAAACATTTGCCATATAATTATCCTCTTTTTTCTTATCTTGAACCTCTTTCACCAGTTGATTGTATTAAGTCAACTGGGTCGACCCTATATTATTTTTTTGGTATTTTTCACATGGAATTTTGTTATCCCTTTAGCTGACATGACTTGGGACCTAGGAATTTATCTCTTGGAAACATACAAGGTTGATTAGTTTGACCCTATATAGCCAACATATTCAAAAGGATTTAGGACAAGATTTTCCCATGTATACAAGTTTATTTCCAACCATTGAGAATAGAGAAGAGAAGAATAATAAGTGTAAACAAACATATGTTTATTAACCATTATACTTGAGGAATAAATCTTAGGGTTTAATACTTTCTTTGGAGATATGGTGTAGACACCAAAAATCCAAAAAAATATGATTCTAAATGTCAAAAATACCACTACACCATCTCAAGACCCCCTTAAACCCAACCTTCATCTTTTGACCTCTAACCTAACCCACCTAGCTTAAGTTAGTTTGACCTTCTAAATTAACTTGCCTTTTTTAACCCAAACATTACCTTTGACCTTCAACCATTGATGATCACCCTAACCATCAACCTTGACCATCGATGATCAACTTGACTGTCGACAATCAGCCTACCCATCAATAGTCAAGTTTCCATTGATAGTAACCATCAATGGTCAAGTTTCCACTGATAATAATCATCAATGATGAGGTTTCCAATGACAATAACCATCAACAGTTAGGTTTTCACTACCTAAACATTGAACATGTGACCATCCACTGAGCTTTTCTAAATATAACTCATCTAAATCTTATTGTAAGCCTTTAAATGGCCTAGTTACACCTTCACTTTCACCTCTTTCTTATGACAATAATAGAAAGAGGCCTGGGAGGTTAAATACATCTATAATTATTATCAAGAGCTCATGTATTCAAGATTTTCTTTTGTGAGTCAAACAACTTGTTATGTAGGTATCTCTTCATGAGCAATCATTTTCAACAAGCTCCAAAACTTCTCCAAGCCATCAACCATCAACTATAAAATCATGAGCTAAGTATATTGTTCTTTATTTCAAGTTTCAATTATTTAGTTTAGAATTCCACCCATAACCTCTTTTTAATCATCTAAATGAATAACCCTTGAATTATACACCTCTGAGTCTTACCCTCTACCTCATAATCAATATCTGACCAAAACCCACCTTTTAGAATCATTCTAATACGTTGACCAAGTAACCTTCTTGACCCAAACTAAAACTGATAGTAGCCATCAATGATTACCCTGACCGTTGATGGTCAACCTAACTACTAACAATCACTATGTAAAACTAAACACCCAAAATTAGAGAGCATAAACCACTTCTCAACCTCAACCAAAATCCTATTTTCTCAATTTTTGTCATAATATAGACCAGAAACAATACCTTGACCATACCTAAACCATATTTTGATAGTTTGACATTCACCTTAATTTTATCTTGTTAATCTAAGATTTTTTTCTGAATAATATTTATTTCACCTAAATTAAGTACTTTAATTTATGTTATGCAACCTTTTTTTATTATCATTAATTTGTCTTAAAGGGTAGATTGACATCCTCCAAGGAATTCATGTACTTCTTGGATCTATCTTACTAGGTGAACCACCTTCTTACCTAACTAATCAACCATTTCTTTAGTGATTTCTTATTTGTAGGTCATCCTCACAAGCTAAAGAGGAGTTCTTCATAGTCTTCTTATTCAATGAACACACAAACAAATAGTTTTTTCAACCATACCCATATCGAGTTTATTTTCTCTATTTCCTAAAACTTAAGTTAAAATTTACATGAAACATTCTGGCACACCCAGTGGGACCCAGAGTCTTTACTCATGTTTTCTTCACATTTATATGCTCTTCACTCTATCTATGCTCATAATTGAAATTGAAATTTCTTTTGGTCTTAAAATCAACTAAATCCATTACTTTCTTTCTACATTAGTTCACTTTGAATTAAAGCACAATAATCTTAGCATATCACCACTTTTGTTGCACACACTAATCAAATCACTTTCATCAATTAAACATCAAAACAATTTGAGACAAGATATAACTACGATTTCATCACCTAGCAGTCACCTTACCCTTTCTCGATAATTCCACTTAGAGGTCATTACCAAGGGGAGAACCAACTAAGCTCTTTGGTTGAGTATATACTTTATAATTTGGTATATGTTAGCAAAGCACCTAACACCCTTATCACTATGGTGTGTGAAGTGAGGGGGTAGGCCCCAATACCAAGCCATATATTGATTCCAATACAAATTATTGTGAGCACCTAAACAACTTGAAACCAACCATAGACTACTTATATAGTGCCTAATCTACAAGCCAAATTCTATCACACTTTCATATAACTTAAGGCATAATCCAAAAGTGAGATTAAAATTAACCACATGATTTAATGTAATCTAATGTGTTTCTAGATTTATTTGATCATTTTCTTTCTTTCTCTTTGTTTGAGTTGTGAGTAATCTAACTCTTCTTGGTAACCTTCTACCATTTTACCTTCACCTACCTCATCTCCATTATCTTGTTCAATGAGGAGCCCATCTATATTCTCTCCAGGAGATCCTAACTTTATTAGACTCTTATAATACAACACTCTTGCCTTATAAGCTACCTTACATCAAGATCCACTTATACCCCCAACCCTACCTATAACCAACCCAACCTTACCTATAATCAACCTAACCTTGCCTATAATCAGCCTAACCTCACTTATAACCAATCCAACCATGCTAACAATCCTTCAACAACCACTTGATCATCACATCAACCAACCAATAACCTTTCAAACTTTATTATGCCCTTGTCATAACCCTCTTTAACTATCTCAACCTCACCAATCTTTGGGTTACCTATCCCAACCATCATATCAATTACCTCAACCACTTCAAACTTCTTATTACCTACCAAAACCATCATATCAATCATGTATACCCCCTTTGTGGCAACCTTCTTTATATCAAAACCAACACTTGGTTTATCCCTCTAGTCATACCACCAACAACTATTAACTTAGCCACTATCAACCTAGTTTATCAACCTCATCAAATCAAACCAATAATCATCCAACCAATAAATCTTATCACCCTTATCAATTTTATCAAACTTATAAATCCAACCTACCTTACCCACTTTCTTAACCTTCTCAACCCTCTCAACCCCATTAAATCCAACCAATAACTATCAACCTACCATATTGAACCAATCAAATAATTTAAACCACCCAACCATATCAAGCCTACCCACCATATCAAATATGTCAAAACTATCAAATACCTAAACCTTACCCAGCCTCTCAAATAAACCTACCTTGTCTACCTTATCCAACCAACCAAAATTTTTGAACCCACCAATTTTATTAAACTAGCCAACCTTACCAAATTAAACTAATAAATATAGACCAAATTTTTCCAACCTACCAACCTTATCAGGCATACCCAACTGATCAAATAACTCAAACTTGTCAAATCAACCAAAATTATTTAACCAACCAACTTTACCAAACCAGCCAACTAGCTCACAACCTCAAAATCCATTGGTGCACCCTCTTCTTATGTAGTATATCCTACTAGGGGAATAATATGCCTTGATCCTTGACAAGCTTTTAAGGTCTTATATCATTAGAATTCTTGAAATCAAACCCATCAATACTTCTCTTCCAAAACTTTTTTTGTTCATAGAAAATGAGTTTTGTATGTATCATCACACAAATGGACATGTAATAGACAAATCTGGGTCTTTTAAGATGAACATCCAAGACCTTGATAAAAAGGATGTTCCAAAGTATATTATCCACATTACCCCCAACCTAGCCTTGAATGTATTTAAGAAATAAATCATTGAACCTATTTATACACCTATTATTGTGCAAGTCCATGACCAAATCCCTCAACATAATAAGGTCCCTTCATTAGATTTGGTCCTTAATACATCTATAACTAGGGAAAATCTAATCAAAACCCAAAATGATCCACTTGTTAACCAAGTGCACCCTTTTTAACCTCCTTTTAAAATCATCACTAAGGAAGAATCAACCTTTAACCACCCATTTGTTGACCAAAAAGAGCCTTCTCAACTTTCCTTTAAACCCATCATTAAGGAAACCAACCCACCTCTTCCACTTAACATTTTAATGGAGTCAACCCAAGATTAAAAGACCTATTCTATAACTGAATCCAACCCAACCTTAATTAAAATCAAACCCATTCAACTCCTCTATAATCTACTAGTTTTCATCTACCTAATGACATTGTATTTAGTTTGATTCCCTTTTAAATAGGGTCAAATATTTGTCACCTTACCTTGCCAAACAAAACAAATAAACAAGAAAACCCAACCAATAATCTAGATTAACCACCCATCCTACCTCCCTAAACCAATCAAACCAACCTATAAACCAAATCAATCAACTATGGTCAACCCAACTTTTAATCTAACCATAAGCAATTTATTTATCAACATAAATCAACATCAACCCACCATTCAAGATTTCTTGAATCTCAACTACCATTTTATACAACCTACCCACACCTCACCAAAGCTCCCTCATTATGAAAATTGACACTCTTGTCTACCCCACCTATATTTTAGGATGATGTTCCCAACATCATTTCTGGACCTCAAACCTATCCAAATCTGACCCAATAATGTTTTCCTTGCCATAACAACATAATGGTGATCCTACTTGAAGCACCACCTACATACATAACCTACTGATCACTAAAAAATAATAACCCTTGGGAGGAAAATGAAGTCATATTCATCCTTACTAAACCCTCTTATTAAAAAAAATCTCACATAGGGATCATTTTCCCATCTTTGACCATTCATGGAAAGAGTAAAGTGGGGAAAATTTCCCTCCATATGGCTCTAACCAGTTATCAACCTAAACCATACCTTAAAAATTAACCAAACTAACCCATAACATTTTTATTTTTGGCCTCAACCTATTAACCAACCAACCCTAAACTATTGGAGATTACCTTTCTTCTTCACCCAACCAAACTTATTGGATATTACCCTTATCCACTAACCTATTTGGGATTCACCTTCTCCCCAACCTTTAGAGAGTATCTTCTCCATCAACCCAACCTAAACCAAATGGTATACCAAATTAATGAAATCAATTTAGACACCACCCAACCTATTTGAGATCCACTTTCTTCCCCAACAATTATATATTACCCTTTTCCTCCAACCAATGAACCATTAGATATTACCCTTCTCCACCAAACTATCACCTAACAAACCTCACCTTTTTGTCAACCCAAATAATTTCCACATCTCATCAAGTGTTGGAAAGTAACTGGGGGACATCTAATCTCCTAATTAATGTCAACCATTTATGCAAGAATGGATCTAGGGCATATAAGAACTTGAACCCCTAAATTCTTTGTGTTCACAACATGTTCTTTTGTTAAACCAAGTTCTTCATCCCCTTATGTCTAACTTAAAGTCATCCCTTGTTTTCAACTACATTCATCGTACTATTTGAGGGGCAACTAAATACAATTGAATCAAGTGATTATCCCTCATAGTCATAACCTAATCTTGAACTATGGGTACCATGGCTATATCCATGGCATGATTCTCATGGTACTTCCCATCTCTCTTTGGGATAAATTCTGATGGTCATTATCACCTAAACCCCTTTTTAACCTATTAAAAAATCTTGTGATCTTAGTTTTACCTTCATAAAGGTAACCCATTAAGCATGTTTAAGCAAGTATATGTTAAGCAAAATAAAAAAAAAAGCAAAAGGCAATATCAAAAGTAAAAAATAAATCATGGGTCATTCTTAGCATTCATAGATTGCTCCCTTGAAAGACATCTATTTAAAACTTAATTGAAATTTCAATTACCACTCCCTTGAAGGATGGATGAGTAAAGAATTTATCAAATCTATAAATTTCTTGGAATCTTCTCACATTGATTAGCTTTCCCAATTCTCCAAACAAAATCAAAATAAGCAAAAGACCCACAAGTAAAAACAAAACAATTTTTAAAATTCACAATCAGCTCTCATGAGTAGACTTCTCACATCAATTAGTCTACACTTTATATGACACAAATATTTTTACACTGACTCTTTAGAAATCTATAGAATAGGCATGCTAGTCTCATAAGAAAGTTCCATTTTCATCCATTTCTCCTTTTACATTATAAGCAATGGATTTTGATATTACTTGACACTATGTGATTAATCCACTTATTTTAACCAATGAACTAACACCAATGCAATGCATGAAATGGGATTATGTTCATAAGCTCACCCATCTTACCATTATGGTCCCTTCTAATTCCAGCATTTAGCCTACTCTTTCTACTTTCATGATAGGCTTATCAAGACATATATCTTCCTTTTTCAAGTTTATTAACTCCCATGACTACCTATTTTTCACCCATTTACCAATAAATGGGGTACATTTTTACCAAACCAAGTGATACCCCAAATTGGTAAACCAATTTGAACACCACCAACCATTGGATATTGCCTTTCTCCATAAGCTACCAACTAAAGATCACCTTTCTCTATAACCCAACCTTACTTTTTTTGTACCATTATCTAAACTATCTATTGGAGATCACCTTTCTCCACTAACCATCACCCACCCGTGGATTTACCTTCTCCACCTATCCCAACCACCTCATCAACTTACTATTGGTCCATTTTGGCATAACTAACATGCATTTTATGATGACTTTTACTTGGTATTTTGACCGCAAAAACAACATTGAAACATTGATCACTTTTTTGTGCCACCTCATGCATTTTATACCCACTTATGTCTTTTCAGGAGCACTTCCTACCTAAGATACCCATGATACTTGACCAGTTTATGTTTTCACTAGGAGCACTTCCTACCTTGGATACCCATCAAATCATATATCTTTCTTAAGAGACTTACATTTATGAGTGTTCCTAGCTATTATGCCTAAATGCAGTCATTTGTTCCATTTGTCACTTGTCCTTCTAGCATCGACCTTTATTTTTTTACCAAATATGGTAACCTATTCTATGTACAATCTTGGCTATCACATCTTTTATCATATTTTGTGCACTTATTTATTTCAGTGCCAACCTATCATTCACCCATTTTTATCATCAACTACCCACTTATCAAACCCTTACCCACTTCTATTTTACCTCATCAACTCTTTGTTTGAGTGGAAACACATCCTCTTACTTTTGGGGTAACCCGACCATTGACCCATACTCCATTTTTGTTTTACATCCTATTGATTCACGCTGCATAACAAAAAGGGGAAAAATATAGACATCAAAAATCTTCACACTATGATTTCAAATGTCAAAAATACTCTTAGAACCCTTGGACCCAACCTTGATCTTTTTACCCCTAACCTAACCCACCTAGCCTAAAGTTAGTTTGACCTTCTAACTTAACCTACCCTTTTAACCCAAACTTTACCTTTAACCTTTGACCATCGATGATCACCCTAATTTTCAACCCTAACCATTGATGATCAGTATAACCATCAATTATCATCCTAACAATCGGCGATTGGGTTTCTATTGATAATAACCATCAATAGTCAAGTTTCCACTAATAGTAACTATCGATGGTTAGGTTTCCATTGACATTAATCATTGACAGTCAAGTTTCCAATGATAGTAACTATTGATGGTCAAATTTCCACTGCTTGAACATTGAACATGCAACCATTCTCTAAGATTTTATAAATATAACTCATCTAAATCTTGTTTTGAGCCTTTGCATGGACAATTTATATTTAGATGGCCTAGTTACACCTTCACTTCCACCTCTTTCTTATGCCTATAAGAGAAAGAAGCTTGGGAGGTCAAATCCATTTTCAATTATTATCAAGAGATCATGTATTTAGGAGTTTATTTTGTAGGTAAAGCAACTTGTTATGTAGGTATCTCTTCATGAGAAATCATCTTTAGTAATCTCTAAAACTTCTCCAATCCATCAACCATCAACTATCAAATCATGAGCTAAGTATATTGTAATTTATTTTAATTTTCAATTATTTAGTTTAAAATTCTTCCCATAACCTATTTTCAATCATCTAAATGAATAACCCTTGAACTATCCACCTCTAATTCTTACCCTCTATGTCACAATCAATATCTAGCCTAAACCCACCTTTTAGAATCATTCTGCAGCCTCAACCAAGTAACCTTATTGATCCAAACTAGCATTGATAGTAATCATCGATGACTACCTTGACCATCAACAGTCACTATGTAAAACCAAACACCAAAAATCAGCAATCATAAACCACTTCTCACCCTCAACCAAAACCCTATTTTCTTGATTTCTATCAAAATACAGACTACAAAAAATACCTTGACCATCCCTAAACCATATTTTGATAGTTTGACATTCACCTTAATTTTATCTTGTTAATCTAAGAATTTATTTTGAATAATTTTTATTTCACCTAAATTAAGTACTTTCATTTATGTTATGCAACCTTCTTTTATTAGCATTAATTTGTCTTAAAAGGTGGATTGATAGCCTCCAAGGAAGTAATGCACTTCTTAGATATAGCTTGTTAGGCAATCCACCTTCCTACCTAACTAATAAACCATTTATTTATTGCTTTCTTATTTGTAGGTCATCCTCCCAAGCTAAAGAGGAGATATTCACAGTCTTCTAATTCAATGTGTAGACAAACAAATAAGTTTTTCAACCATACCCATATCGAGTTTCTTTTCTCTCATTCCTAAAACTTAAGTCAAAAATTATATGAAACATATGGATTTCATCTTGTGGAGAATAATATTAGATGCATAGATAGGTTATGTAACCTAGATATGATTTATCTTTGTTATCCTTACATACCATAATAATCTCTTATGAAACACCCTAGCCAAGGGAAAGATTTAAGCTCGACGGGTTCATCTTTAAGGTAAGTATTCTTAACTTTATTTATCCTTTGTGAGAGTAGATAGATAATGAAGTTGTGATTATATTATATGCATTAGGATTATATATACATTGACATGAGTATATGCCTTCTATTCATGTTTAGTTTAGTTTATTTTGTTTATAACCCCCTGTTTGTGCCATAAGCTTTGGTGTGCATTAGATTAGATTTACTTTATTGTTTATTAGAATAGAGTGAACATTAGAACTAGGACTCTTTTAGGGTTTTTTCATAATTGTGTTAGATTTTAGGATTTGGAAACCTTTCTAGCATGGTTTATTGTGACAAGCAATCCTCTAATTAGATCTAGAGAATCCCTATATTGGTCATGCTCCTGATTACAAATGTATTCTCAATCAAAAGTGTAGGTATGCTCTATCTTCTCCAAGCTAAGATTAATTTATAAACATGATGCATTTATGATTGCATACATTCTGGTGAACCTAATGTGAACTAACCCTTGTAAGATTTTTTCACCTTCTTTCATTATTTTCATCATATATTTTCCATACTGGGTTGACTGCATCAACCCAACTCTACTTTTAATGTGTAGGTTTTCAAGTATAGGTTTTTGGATCGACTCAGGTGACCCAGTATAGGTTTTTAGCTTTTCAAAATTCTATTCCAGAATACTAGGTTGACCTAGTCAAAATTATACATTTTTAGGCATATTGTTGATCATATTAGGTTAACCTAGTCAATGTTGTACATTTTAGACACTCAATAATAGGTTTTTACAAAGCTTGATCAACCTAGTCGACCTAGTTAGAAGAATTTTCAAACATATATCAAGGTTATTAAAAAATAATATTCATTCTCTACATCTCTGATCCATTAAGGTTCCTTTCTATCTCTCTATATATTTATTTACATTATTTCCTTTTATAGTTTGTATTCTTTAAAACTACCCTTGCACGATCAACTGGATCGACCCTATCAACCCAATTCTATGTTTTCTGTGTTGTTTGGATAAATAGGTCGATGATGTTGACCCTATTCATTTTCAAACCTTGATTCTCTAGTATAAGATTGACCCTATCAACTCTATTCTATATTTTGTTTATACACTATTAACTATATGAACATTGTACATTGTTTTAAATTTGGAATTAACCTTATATATGCTAGTAATTAGCTCGCACTTTATTTTTTGTTGCTTATATTCTTAGAATAGATTACATGGATTAAATAGGTGGTTTCTAATTAGCCATTTAATTTCACTATTTTTTATTTTATGCACACATGAACAAATCACAAAATCTAAACAAGCATTTTAACATTTATCTACCCAAATCCAACCTACTTAGATCTCATTACCAAGGGGGAAGATGACTTGATGTTGTAGTCAAGTATAAAGCATGGTTAATGGTATATTATAGCAAAGCACCTGATACCCTTATCACTATGGTGTGTGAAGTGAGGGGTAGGCCCCAATACCAAGCCTATATCATTACCACTATAGATCCATTTCAACCCAAACTAGCTGAAGCCATCCTTAGATTTCTTTCTAGTTCCTTGCTTATATCCAACTTCACATAAAATTTAAAAACATATCTTAATAATCTAATAAACACTCAGGTTTACCAATTAGTTAGATATTTACTTTCCAAGTTGATTTCTTGCTCTTTGCTCAATTATATTTTGTATAGGCAAAAATTACATTAGCCAATGTTGGTGTAAGGTTTCGTGTTGTGTTCTTCAATTACATTGGCCAATGTTAATCCAATTGATTGTTTGTCTCCCTTATATTCTTCTCAAAAGTATTTGCAAAAATTATCTTATTTCAATTTGCAATATATTTTAGACTTTATAATTTTCCTATTTGTTATGCTAGGTTGACCTAGTCGACCCTGTACACTTTCTCAACCTCTATTTGTTGTACTGGGTTAACCCAATTGACCTTGTACTATTTTTAGGCCCTATTTTCTATGCTAAGTTGACCTAGTCAACCCTATACTATTTTTTTCCCTATTTTTCAATTTTGTCCCTATTTTTCCTTCTAGCCTTTTGATATCCACTCTTGCTTGGTATCATGAAGCTTCTTATCAAATTCTTTCTTGATAGTCTCAACCCTTTCTGAATGTCCATGAGTTATTCTCTCCTAACTCAACTATCCACCATATAATACAACTTTTTATGGTGCATATATTCATCACATGGTTCTAAATCTTATCAATCTCAATCTACCCCATATCGTATAGTAGATCAAGAGAATCCTATTAGATGAATCCCAAACCACATACCTTATACCTCTTTTACACCTTATAAACCTATAATTCATAAAATATTCAACCCATCTACATCAAAAGTCAGAACCTCACATTATGTTCCACCTATTAATACCAATATTTACAATCCTCTTGTTACACCCATAACAAGAGCACCTAGTATTATCACTTCGCAAATTAACATGGTTGAAACCACTCAAATTGGTAATCTGGATGGTTCCCAATTATTCAAAAACCTTGATGATAATATTATTTATAATCTTAACAAGAATGGTGGCTTTACTAAGATTCCTTCTTCTTCTACCACACTTAAGATGACTAACACTAATATTGAGAATCCTCCTCCCACCAACACTACCAATAACCCTGTTACAAATACCAACCCACCTATTGATACAAATCAACTTCTTGCACAAGTCATACATCAAATTAACATCATGTAAACAACCAATAAATCTCAACTGATGAACATGAAATTTTTTTTATTAAACATGACTAATCAACCACCTCAAGTCATCATGTCTCAACCCAATCCAAATTTTTTCCCTCCTCCTCTAAGAGATGCCAATGGGAATATCATCCCTCAACCTCTAATGAATAAAAAAATGATTCAATGTCTTAAAAATGAACCTTTATCCCCATTTATTACATCCATATATATTGGAAACATTTCTCCAACTATCACATATAATGGGACTAAGGACCCTACTATCTTTCTTAAGTCTTTTGGTAATCTCTGTAAAGAATGGGTCAAAACTAACACCTTTACTACCACCAAGATCTTATCCAAAACTTTTATTGATGATGCACTTGAATGGTAAAACCAACTTCTTAGACATTCCATCCCATAATTAGAGGTTTTAGTCAATTCTCTAGTGAAGGATTTCCAACATGATGACCTTCTTGAAAATTACCTTAGCCATTTCATCAATGCCAAGCAACTTCCTAATGAATTTGATCATACTTTCTTCAAATGATGGAAGTATATCACTCATAAAGTGGATCACAAAATGAATGATGACACTCTTTAAAACATTTATCACTATTCTTAAACCTGCCATTCAATATAAAGCTCAAATTTTTCACCTCAAACTCTAGACGAAACCTTAGACCAAGAAAAAAGGCAAAACTTTATTATGACTCAATTTGAAACACCTAAAACAACTATTAAATAACAATTCCAATAATTTTCTCACAACATTGATTCATACATGCCTCTCTAACCTCAAAATGGAGCATCTAATTCCACTAATTTTAACCCAACCCACCCACCCTTGACTCTAGAACAACTTAAGAATAAATTGCCAACCTCTAAACCCATGAGCTTTGATCCTTCCAAACCTCCTCCAAAATGGTACAATCCTAATAATTTTTATTGGTGGCATGATATTATAGGTCATTCTCATGAGTCTTATTTTGATCTTCATTGATTATTCTTTCTTCCTTGGTTTACATTTCAATCTTGATACTCTAACAAAATAATGTTATCAAGACTATCTTCATGCTTCTCAAATTAAATTTCAAGAAACACAATCACATAAAAATAAACTATGTAATGATCAACAACAATCATCCCATACATACACCTCATCCACTAATTTTGTTCTAACATAATTGATCCTTATTCATAAACCAATAAATAAAGGATATCTAACATGAATAACTTTAAACATATCATTGCATCCATTGAACCTTAACCTCTTAAGTCACATTAACCAAAAGAGTACCTAGTTCAAATTTATAATCTAAAGCATATCATCCATGGTCCTCATTTATCTCCTCATACCTCTCCTACCCATCATATTTCACATTCAAACTCCTTAAAATCTAACAAACCAACACATTTTCCTAGCTTTGAATGCACTTACCAATCCAATGCAAACCATTTTAATATTTCAATGTTACCTCACTCCAACTCACATGTTGGGGCATCTTACGATGCCAATCCACATGTCCCTTTAGAATTTGGGGCATCTTAAGATGCCCATACCTACATCCACTTACCCATTGGGTAATCTTACAATGCCCACTCTTATTCTACAATGCATAATAGCAACCAAATTTAGCTTCAAGAAACCTTTCAAGACTTTTAAATGTGTATTTCACATGCTCATCTTTGATACAAATTTTAGCATAGATCTTACTTGTTATTTTTATCTCATGTTTTTGTGCACTTTATTTATTTTAATTTCACTTTATAATTCTCATTATCTTCCTTTATGTTCTTCGGTTTTATTTCACATTACATTTGGTATTTACTTTCATTTTTGTCCTCATATATTTATTTTATCATCTTATGTTATTCTTTGCCTTAGTATATTTATGATTATTTTTCCCCTTATTTATCATTCACCCCCATGGGTTTCTCATTTTTGAGTTTAAAATATAAGACCATGGATAGTGTAGACACTCAAAAAATACCCCATTTTTGATGTTGAAGCACCCTTGAACCCTTACCCCATATTGGATCTAGTTAACCACCTCGTTATCCTATCCAACTTTTTATCTTTATAACTTAAACTTTTTAACCCACTTTATTTTAACAACTTTTCACCCATTTTCCTCTCGGATCTCATTCGACACCAGTTAGCCTGACCGGTGCTAGTCAAGTTTCCTAGCCTGTTTTAAAATGACTTCTAGCTGTGAACAAGATAAACATCACACAATTTAGCAATTTATATATGTAAAAAAAATGTGTTTAAAGAATTAAAATTATAAAATTTTCCTCCACTCCATTTAGCAAATTATTCCTATAAAAGGAGAGCTACAGAAAGGATAACTGATCTAAAAATATATAAGTACATGTTGATAAAGTCTTTTTGTAGGTATCCACCCTTACCAAAACACTACCCAAAATCATTATTAGAGGTTGGAGTATTGTTATGCTGATGAATTTACTCCAGGTATTCTCTCACCCATTTTCCATTGCTCTTGATAATAGGTATTCTTCTCTTTTTTTTAGTTTTCCTTATTTATTTTCTAAGGTTTAAATACCTTGATCAAATTATTCTATTTGTATTTTGTCTTATACCCTCTAGACCTATATCAAACATTTGTTGACCTAAAACCCTTACCCAAACATTTTTTTGATCAATTACCCTATCTGCTACTAAACCCTCAACTAAACCTCAATCAAATCCTAATTTTTGTGTCCCTATTACCTTACCAGAAACATAATCAAATGCCCAACTACCTTAGCATAAACATCAATCAAAATTTTGATATAGTTAGTTGTTTTCTTTGAATAATAATTTTACCTTTCTTATATTAAATAAAATTTAACTTTATGTATTTATATGCAAGTTTCATTTCTTTTATTTGTATCAAACCTTTTATTAGAAAGGGGATTGACATCCATCCTAGCTAGTTGTTGCTTTCTTGGATCTAGTATATGATAGGCAATCCCCCCATCTTATTTTCTAATAAAAAAGTGTTTTTTAGGGATTTGTTATCTATAGGTATTCTTCCTTAGCCAAATAAGCATCCCCACTTCACCTAGATTTAATGTACACACTTTTTACTAGGTACCCATACACACCCCTCTCTTTTAGTTATAATACTTACTTTCAAATTAAGAAACAAGGAAAAATTTTGAGTAAAACATTTTGGTACACCTTCTAGGACCCAACACCTTTCTTTTCTTAGTTATCATTTATTTATTTTATCTCTCTCCCTCCCTATTATTTATTAATCTAAATAAATCCAACATTTCTATTGGGCTTAAAACAAACCCTACATCCATTGCTTGACTCCTTGCTTATCTTCAAACTCACTAAACTTAATTAAAAGTATCATAATTGAATCATAGTTCACTTATGTTACACAACCAAACCACATAATAAATCAATACACTATAACATACTTGAAATAAGGCCTGACTGGGATTTCACCACCTAGTAGATAACCTTACCCTACCTGGTAATCCCACTTGGATTTCATCACCAAAGGGAGATCCCACTCTATTATTTGGTGGAGTATAATCCCTATATAGATGGTATATCTTTGCTAAGTGACCCAACCTAGCTTTGAGATTGTGAAGTAGAGGGAGCAAGCCCCCAATAGCAGGCCATGTACCTTGTCTAGTACATATTCTCTTAAGCACCTAAAAATTACCCAAAAACATCCTTAGATTTCCTATATAATACCAAATTTTCAATCCAAAATACCTTCACACATTTTTAATTAAGGCATAAGACAACATGAGATAAAAGTTATCCTAAGAGCTAACACACTTAGTGTATGCATTGCTTTCTAGACTTCTTTCTTATTTTTTCTTTGTTTGAGTTATGAGGAATCAACCTTATACTATCAACCTTCCATCATTTTGACCTCATTTACCCTCCTCTCCATTACCTTGTTCGAATGGAGAGCCCTTCTATAACCTTTTCTAGAGATCCTAGATTTTTTAGAATCTTAGACCACAACCCTCTTGAATTTAAGCATTACCTACCATCTCAAGCTATATTTACTCCTTATATTACCTACCATCAACCTAACTCTACCCATCATCCATCAAACTTCAACCATAATCAACCCTCAAACTATCAACTACCACATAAACTAGTTATAATGTTAATGGATCAGATAATCAAAGTAGAGTTATCTATTTTTGCTACCCATGACCAATCAACCCTTACCTATAACCAATCAAATTTAAAATTCAACTAGCCAAAAACATATAAATGACCCTTTAACCATTAACTTACTCAACCAATAACCTATCAACATATACCACATCCATCACCCCAACCTTATCAAAACTTGGGCCATCTACCCCTTCTATTATGTCAATTACCTCAACCCATTTTATCAACCTTAACCAAATAAATCAATCAACAAACATATCAACCTATCAACCAACCACTATCAACCTACCTTATCAACTTTACCAAACCAAATGATCTTATCAACCTCAACCAACCCATCAAATCCACCTATTCAACCAACATTATCAAATGAAATCATTAACTACCAATCAAATTTTTTGAACCAACCAATTTTATCAAATCAACCCAACCCTTATCAATCAATACTACCCAACTATCAACCAAACCTACCCACCTTATCAAATTTACCCACCTTATCACCCTTATGAAAACCAACCAAACCTACTTAACCTATCAAACCTACCAAATCCATTAAAAAAACAAACTTCATCAAATTTACCATTTAGCTCAGAAACTCAAGAGCCATTAATGAACCTTCTTCCTAGGTAGTATACCCCATTATGGGAATCATATGCCTTAATCCTAGATAAACTCTTGGAGGCCTCTATCATTAACATTCCTCCAGTCAATCCCATCAATAATTCTCTTCCAAAACCAATTTGGTTCATAGAAGATGAATTTTGTGCCTATCATCACACCAATGGATATGGGATAGATAGATGTGGCTCTTTTAAGATGCTCATCTAAAACCTTATCAATCACAAGGAGGTTTTAAGGAAAATTCTCCATGTTCCTTCCAACCTAGCCTTAAATATCATCAAACAATCAATCATCAAACCTCTTCCTTCACTCATTGTTGAGGAAAACATGGTCCAAGCCTCAATTGAACCACTAGTCAACCAAGTGGACTCTTTTCAAATTTACTCTAAAAACACCTTCAAGGAACCAACCAACCTATTCCACTCACCTTTGTGAAGTCAACTTACCAACCTATTCAACTCACCTTTTTAGAACCAACCAACCAAACTATTCCAGTTACCTTTGTGGAATCAACCAACCTACCTTTACCACTTACCACCTCTATAGAAGCTATCAATCTAACCTTAACAAATATTGACCAAACCAATTCTACCATCAACTTAACCAAACTTACTATCAACCTAACCTTATCCATAACCATCCACTAAATCTTACCTCACCAACTAAACCAAACAATCAAATTGACCCAACCCATAAACCAACTCAATTATATATCTTACCTCTTTCACCCAATCACACCAACCTTTATACCAAATTAACCTACAATAATCAATCTACCTTTTAGTTCATCCATAACTAACCTACCTAACAACCCAGACCAATATCAACCCATCAAGCCTACCTTGACCTACCAAACTATGGCCTGACAGCTTTTCCTTCGCCTTGGTGCACTAGAGGAAATCCCACTTGAACCACCACCTATAAAATTGACCTACTAAATACTAACCAAACCTATAAAATTGACCTATTAAATACTAACCAATAATAACTAACAACTAAAAACCCTTCAAGAGGAGGATGAAGTCATCTTTCCCCCTCCTAAACCCTTGTATTAACTGACACCTTCACCTTGGGACCATTTTCCCATCTTTTGACCATTCATGAAAAGAGAAAAATGAGGGAAACATCCCCTCCATAAGGATTTTACCATTTATCAACCCCAAACCATACCTTAATAATTAACCCAATGAACCCTTGGTACTTTTGCCTAAAACTCATCTAACCAATCTACCTAACCTATCAAATTTACCCAACCTATCAAAACTATCCAGCCAACCAACACTATCCAACCTCTCTAAATTAATCTTATCAACCTGATTCACCTTATAACCTACCTATCAATTTATATAATCAACCTAACCTAACCTACCTAGCCAAATAATATTACCTAACATAACCCATAATAAATTAAACCTTACCTATCACCTATCAAACCAATAACCATCAAACCAAACTTTCAACCTTATCCAACCTATTTAACCAACCCACCTTATCAATCCTACCTAAGAAATCAAACCCAATTAACCAAACCAAGCCAACCCTTAAACCTATCAACCAAACCTAAACTTTTATAGATGACCTTTTTCCTATACCCAACCAAAAGTGTTGAAGAATCACCTTCTCCCTGAACCATTGGATATTTCCCTTCTCCATAAAACTATCACCTAAACCAACCTCACCTTTTTATCACTTTGAATACTTTCCACATCTAACCAAGTTTTGCAAAGTAACTAGGGTACATCTACCTTTTTGATTGACATTACACATCTATGCAAGCATTTATTTACGGCATATCAAGCTTGAACCTCTTAAATAGTTGGAATTCACATATATTCTTTGGTTAAACCAAGTTCCTTATCATTTTTTCTAACTTAAACTCATGCTTTTTTTTCAATCACCTTCATCTCCTTATCTTTAAGGACAACTAATTAAAAATAGGATCATGTGATTATCCATCACAAACTTTGCCTAATCCTAAACATGGATACCACAACTCTACCCATGGAATGATCCTCATGAATACTTTTAATCTCTAATCAGATGAAATCTTATGATTGTTATCACTTAAAACAACCTCTTCCACCCATCATTAGCCTTCTTGTGACATGGATTTGTCTATGTAAAGGAAAACCTTAGGCTTTTATAAATAGTCTATGTCTAAATAAATATATAAATATTTGGGATACTAAAATATCATTTGGGTTAACATCTTTAGTATGCAGACTACTCCCTTGAAGGATAACTGTTTCAAACAATCAAAAATTCTTGAACTTAACATAGACTACTTCCTTGAAGGACAACTATCCAATATGAATAAACCTAAACTTAGACTACTCCCTTGAAGGATGGATACGTTAAATTTTCCAAAATCAATCATTTGAAGCTTCATACATCGATCAACTTCACTAGCATATCAAAACAAGTAATATAAGACCATATAAAAAAAGCTATCCCAAGAACACCACAATTAGTTTTCATTAGTAGACTTCCTACATCAATCAGTCTACACCTTTAATATGACATGGACTTATCTATCATGATTCCTAGGTCACCTACATAAGAGGTATGCCCTCCCCATAGGAAGGTTTCCATACCTATCACCCACTACCTACCATCCATTTCCCCTTTTGTCCTTTACAAATCAAGGGATGTTGAGCTTACTTGACACTATGCATTCAAGATACCTTTTTTAACCATAAAAAAAAAAAAAAAATCAAAATAATGATAAGGTTTTTATGTTCATAAACCCACCCTTATTACCATCATGGTATTTTTCAATCAGAGCATTTAGCCTCCCCCTCATACTTTCATGATCACTTGAGAAGACATGTCTTCTCCCTTTGGAGTCATTGAAACCAAATCATCACCTAATCAACTAAATAACCCAAACTAAATTCAACCCATAAAACCTATAAAACCAACCTTATTTATCTTATCCAAACAAATTAATAACTACCACCCAAACCAGTAATTACCAATAACATTCACCCAACCCATCTAATCAAGTTAACATAACAAACTAACTAACTAATGAGGTAACTTGAATTTTTACCTTTAGGAGTCACTTTCTCCCTAAACCTTGGAGGTTAACTTTCTCTATAATCCTAGCCAACCAAAACCAAACAAAACCCAACCTTTAAAGGTTAATTTTCTTTGATAACCTCATTTTCCTCTATCAAACCCATCAAACATTGAATTGAAAGAACTACATTTGGCTTGAATTTCACGTTGGATCCATTGTCCATGGGACTATGTAGGTAGTATCCTCTTACCTAGCTCATTAGGAGTTAGCTTGGCCATCCCTTAATTAAATTAACCTAGGGAGATGTGTCTTCTTCTTTTTGATCCATTAAAACCACCCACTTATCCTAACCATTAAATCATTGGAGATTTCCTTCCCCCACAAACCTTCAACTTGACCAAACCAACACTACACTTTTGGATATTGTCCTTCTCCTACCTTTTCCAACCTTTTGACCATCATCTTACATAACCAATAACCCATCAATACAAACTTAACAATTATTTTTATCAATCTCAACTTCAACCTATCCAACCTCATCAACCATTGGGTTATCTACCTCCAATGACCATCCCAACCTACCTTGTCAACTTTACCCAACTAACCTAATATGTCGACCCAAATAACCTTATCAACTGAATCTACCTTATCAAACTAATACCATCACCCCAACCTATTGACATACTAACTCTAACCTATGAAACTTATCAAATCAAACCTATCAACCAAAAACAACCAACTAACTTTAGCTACCTTACCTAACCTATACAATCAATCCATCTTATCAACTTCATCAAACATATAAAATCAACCTATTCAACCAACCTTACCAAATCAAACCCTTACCTAACAATAAAACTTCTTAAACCTTACCTACCATTATTAAAAGACCTATCTACCCAACCACCTATCAACAAACTTCATCAACTCAACCTAACCTATCAAATCCAACTTTACCTATATTATCAGCTTTATCAACCCTATTAACCCAAACCAAACCAAGTAGTAACCCAAGTGGGGTACCTATTTAGACATACACCAACCTATTTGGGAGTCACCCTCTCCCTTAAATTATGGAGCTCACCCTTCTCCACCAACCTATTTGGGAGTTACCTCCCTTAAATTTTGGAGATTACCCTTCTCCACCAAACCACCCAATCATTCGACTTCATCCACCTTGACGTTGGTCCCCAACCTATTGCATAGTTTGTGATGACCTTGCCTTGGTACTTTTGACCATATAGATCAATTTTACCATGTTGACCATTTGAATTTTCACCACCTCATGCACAACTAGACCATTTGTGTTTTTCTCAGGAGTACTTCCTAACTTGGATACCTAAGTAAACACTAACTCTATCTAAGATACTTGATAAGACTAACTTGATCAACTATGACCAATGTTAGAGACTTAGTTGCATTTTGTGTACATGTTTGTATGTCATATTTCCAACCCTTTTTATATCACTCACCTTGTAACTACCCATTTACCATTTATCAAACTCTGACCTAGTTCTACTTTACCTCATCGACTCTTAGTCTGAGGGAGAATACCTTCTCCCATACTTAAGGAAATATAAAATTTTAGTGTTGACCATTTTTTGTAAACCTTTATCCAAACCAAACCATGTGATTCTTCAAATGAGGTAGCCTGGTTGAGTATCACTACCTTACCCTTGGAGCACACCTATTCTTTGTAACCCATCCATGAACCATTCAAGAACTACATTTGGCCTAAAGTTATTTTTGGATATTATGTCTATGGAACTATGTAGGTAGTGTCCTCTTGCCTAGTGCATCTAGAGTCATCTTGGCCATCATCCTTCACCTTTAACCTTGCCTAGCTTCTATTTTTGTTTTGAAGCTTATCAACCTAAAGTCACATAAAAAAGGGCAAAATGTAAACACTTAAAAATAACCTAGTTTTTTATATCAAAGCACCCTTGAACTCTTACCCCATATTGGATCTAGTTAAGCTAGCCCACTTTTTAGCTTGTTAACTTGAAATTTTTAATCCACTTCCTTTTAACCACTTTTCACCCGTTTTCCTCTTAAACCTTGATTAGTGCCAGTTAGACTGACTGGCTCTGGGTAGCTTGACCGATGCTGATCAGGTTTCCCAACCTATTTTAAAATGACTTCTAGATGTGAATAAGATAAACATCACACAATTTATAAATTTATTTATGAAAATCAAAATGACTTTAAAGCATTGAAATTAGAAACTCTTCCTCCACTCCATTTAGCAACTTCTTCCACTTATTATTGGCAACTTTTTCCTATAAAAAGAGGGCTGTAAAAAGGAGAACTGATCTAAAAATCTATAAGTACATACTACCAAAGTCTTTTTGTAGGTATCTACCCTTATTGTAATGCTACCCAAAATCATTCCCAGAGGCTAGAGTATTGTTATGCTAATGAATTTCCTATAGGTCTTCTCTACCCCTTTCTCTATTACTCTTGATAATGGGTATTCTTCTCTTTGTTTTCAATTTTCCTTATTTTTTTCCAAGGTTTAAATACCTTTATCAGATTATTCTAATTGAATTTTGTTTTATGCCCTCTAGACCTGTATCAAACCTCTATTGACCTAAAACCCTTACCCAAACATTTATCTGATCAATTACCCTATTTGTAACTAAACCCTCAACCAAACTGCAATCAAATCTTATTTTTTGTGTCCCTATTACCTTGCTAAAAACACAATCAAACCCCCAACTACATTAGCATAAACATCAACTGACATTTTGCTAGAGTTATGTGTTTTTTTTGAACAAGTATTTTACCTTTCTTATATTGAATAGCATTTACGTTTATGTTATTATATGCAAGTTTCATTTCTTTTATTTATATCAAACCTTTTATCAGAAAGGGGATTGACAACCATCCTAGCAAGCTATTACTTTCTTCAATCTAGCATATGTTAGGCAATCCCCCATTTTATTGTCTAATCAATAAGTGTCTTTTAGTGTTTTCTTATTTGTAGGTATTCTTCCCTAGTGAAAGAAGAGTCCCCACTTCATCTGTATTCAATGCATGCACTTTATACCAAGTACCCATACACACCCCTCTATTTCAATTTTATTACTTACTTTTAAATTAATAAATGAGGAGAAAATTTGAGTAAAATAGAAAGTACTTGGCCCTCCTCACAAAATACCACATTTACTTCTTTTCTCATTTTATTGTTTCACATTTTTGCTTTTTGTCACCCTCGTGGGTTTCTCTTTTATGAGTTGTAGTATAATACCATGGATAGGCCCTGACCCTTTTTATAAAATTTCCATTTTATCATTCCTTTTATTATAAAAATATCATTGATTCTTGTTCTCAAATTTATCTTTTGCTTATTTTGGTAGATGGAATTTGCATAACAATCTATATTAGCATGTTTTCCTCCATTTCCCTCATTCTTATGGTAAGGAATCAAGTTTTACTATCATTGTATTCCTTTTTTCCCTTTATCACATTTTTTGTGATTTGAAGTAATTTAAATTGTTCCATGTGTCATTCATCTTGAACTCCTTTCTTTTCTCTCCACGTTGGATAAAAAAGGTTGAAGTTAAGATAACACTTTTATTTTACCTAGATTTATGAGACTTTTAGACCCCATGCTATTTGAAGTTATCTCTCTTATAAACTAAGTCCCAAGTATTAAAATAAAAGTCATATTTAGCACCCATGTTTAGTTTTCCAAATATATATGGAGCAGAAATAGAAAAAGCCATCGAGAAAGATAAAATCCAAATCATTTGAATCAAAAGGTAATGATATATAAAAGGAAACATAAAAATCTCAAAATCAAACATCACACCAAAAGATGTGATTACAAGCACATCTACAATCTCAAATCAAATCTCAAACTCCAAAATTGGCCTCATATAGAGCTGAGGTCCATTGGGGTGCAGTAGGCCATTAGATTGAAATAGGAGAATTCAAAAAGATTTATGGAACTACCTACTTTTTCATGTAAGTACCCAATCTTCATAATATATCGATGACTTTGTAAGGGGTCTTGAGGAATGGGGAACACATTGTGGGAAAGTAAGTCCATTTTAATTTCATGCATATAGCCTTCATGGGATGATCTATATACTTCTTTTTTTGACCTGAGACTTGTGTAGCTAAGAGAAGTTCTTCAGAGTCCTTATGGTCAAAATTCCTCTTATTTTGACAAACCTAATTTGATTGTCTTAAATTTGATAACCTCTACCTTGGTTTTTCCTCCATTTTCCCCTCCACCCATTTCATTTCCCCCCTTTATAGGTAAATTATATTTCTAAATCTATTTCCCCTCTTCTCTTATTCCTTCTTCTTCACCTCTTAAAAACATGCTAGCACTACTTTATTTCAGTTTTATCTATTCTTAGAGAAAAACAACATGTTTTAATAACTATGGAATACACAATTACAAAATTTATTTACCTAACTACCTCATTATCATACTATTAATGTTATTAGGTGATTGCATTTTCTTACATTATATCTTTGAACAAGTATTAAGTTTGAGTCTTCATTCTTTAGAGGTTTTAATTCTTATTTCTCCATCATGTTCTTATTTGATTTTTGTGGACTTCACTTATCTTACATATGAAATTTGACATTATTACATGTTTCTCTTTATGTATGCCTTCTTCATGTTTATCTCACATCTTTAATTACATTTCATTTTCATTCTTTCATGCTTTTCTTTTTGCGTATCTTACATGAGCTTACTTTTCACTTTCTTACCTATCTTTGTTCAAGTTATCTTGCATGGATATTTGATTTATCATTTATGCTTTACATGCTTCCTAATGTGATTTATTATGTTCTACATTTCTTTTTACAATTTATGTGTTTCCATCCTTTCCAACATGATTTACTATATTTTACAATCATTTTATCCTTCATTTTCCAATCATTTTATCATTCATTTGCCAACCATTTTGTCATTTATTTGCCATCCTTTTGTCATATATTTTCCTTTAATATTCTATCCTAATCTTAAAATTCCAATTTACCAATTTTTCCTAATACCCTCATATCTTTTCACTATTATATGCCTATATTCTATTTTTTTGATTTTTGGCTATTTTTTACACAAACTTCTATAGGTTTTCCTAGTGTTATTCACATTAGATGACATCATTTATCTTACAGTCTACTTATTTATCTAAAATATGAAGGTACGTAAAGGTATGTGTTTTTCAATTTTGTCCTTTCATTTATCTTATTTGTTGCTTACAACACTTTACTTATCATCAGTGTTGTGTGTTATCATGTTCTATCATGAAGCACCATCCTATGTTGCCCTTACATGACACATGATGAGATTTGAGTGGAACATGTGTATACACATAATATTTTCAAAGTTTATCACTTAATGAAACTTTTTATCTCGCATGAACCCATCGATTCTCAATCTCTCTGAGTGCACACCTTAAGGATTCACCAAGAAAGGGTTGGGCAGACCATTGGTACTTCGTAATATTGTTATCCCTTTTATCACTTGACATATACACACTTTTCTCCCAAAACCATTTAACCTAAGATTATTTTTCTCTATTGTACCCATTCCAAACATGTATCATATCATTGTCCTCCTATTTCTTACCTTGACCCCCTTTCACCAGTTGATTGCACTAGGTCAATTATGTTGACCTTATATAGTTTTCAACCTTTGATTACTATATAAGGTTGACTAGGTTGACCCTATACTATTTTTGGGTATATTTCACTTGAATTTTTGTTATCCCTTTAACTATCCTACCTTAGGACCTAATGATTTACCTCCCAAAAGCATACAAGGTTAACTAGGTTGACCCTATAAAGCTGACATATTCAAAAAGATTTAGGGAAAGATATACCTATATATATAAGTTCATTTCTAACCATTTTAAAATAGATAAATGAAGAATAATAAGTACAAATGAACATCTGATTATTGACCATTCTACTTGAGGAATAAAGTTTAGGCTTCCATACTTTTTTGGAGATATAGATTTCATGTTGTGGAGAAGTATTTTGGATTCATATATAGGTTATGTAGCTTAGAGATGATTTGTATTTGTTATCCTTACATACCATAATAATCTCTTGGAAAGCACCTTGGCTAAGGGAGAGATTGAGGCTCGATGGGTTCATCTTTAAGGTATGTATTCCTAACTTTTTATGGATTTTAGGGACCTGAAGAATCATTATCCTCTCCTATCTATGGAGTATATTTTACAAACTATAACAATATCTAAAAGGTTTTCCATTCTAGATTGTCATTCTATTTATAACCAAATCCTGGTGCAAGAATCATACCAGTAGAAAAACTATTTCACCACAAAATAGGGCATGTATGCAGACAAAAATATGCCTTTTAGTGTGACTAATACTAGGGAAACATTTTAAAGATCCATGGATATGGCATTTAGATGTCTAATAATGAAATGATCCTAGTATATTTGGATGATATCACTATCTACTCAAATCATGTTGAAGCACACCTATACCACCTTACTAGTTTTTTTGAAAGATGTAGAGAATTTGAAGTTTCATTAAACCTAAAGAACTAAATTTTTTTGATACATGAAGGGAAGTTATTGGGACATATCATGTCAAAATAAGGTCTTGTAATAGACCCAAAGAGAGCTAGTTTTATATATACATTAGCACTACCAAGCCATAAGAAAGAATTATAGATTTTCCTTTGAAAGATTAATTTTGTGAGAAAATTTCTCCCAAAATTTTCCTCTTTAGAAAAACCCCTCACTACAATGCTAAAAAAGGGTACTATTTTTAGCTAGACAAAATGAGGAACCGATACCTTTGAGGCCATAAAACATGCTATCTCTTAGGCTCCTATGCTAGTCAACCCTAATTACAATAAAGATTTTATTTTTTATGCTTTTTGAGGGGAAGGAAACATCTTAGCTATTATAACCAAGTAAAATGAAGAAAAAAATAGAGTAACCAATATATTTATTTAGTCAATCCTTGAAAGGATATGAGGAAACTTATAGTTTTGAGGTAAAGTAGTTATATGTTATAATTAAGGCTCTCAAAAAATTTAGGCATATTCTCTCCAATAATAAGATTAATCTAATGATGAGTCACCCAAGTGTTAAAAAGTTTCTACTCAATCGAGAGATACATGAAAAAAGAGCAGGATAGATCACCAAAGTCATGGAGTATGATGTAGACATCAAAGTTACCAAGATGGTGAGAGGAAAGGGTTTGCGTAAATAGCTATTTTATGATATTATAATTATTGAAACAACATATGAAGTAATATATGCTCAAAATACATCTTAGCCAACCAACCCACCTATTTTCAATAATTGGATCCAAGACATGACCAACTTCCTACAGATATGTGAGTACCTGTATGATCTTCAATAGTCTAGGAAAAGGTATTACAGACTCCAATACATTACTTAAGTCCTTATTGATGGAATACTATTTAGAAAGGATATTAATGGAGTCATGTTATGATGTATTGATCATGATCAAGTTCCCAATGTGCTCGAAGAATTTCAAAATGGCCCATCAAGAGGAAATTTATCTTTAAGAACCTTAACCATCAAGATAATGAGAGGAGGCTATTATTGGCCTAAGTTATTTAAAGATGCCCATTAATGGGTAATAAATTCAAAAAATGTGCTTACTTCACTAGCAATCAAAGGTTAATAGTTTTTCCTCTTAGGCTAATTTAAGTAGATCAACCATTTTATCAATGGGGATTGGATTTCATTGGTATGGTCAATCCACAATTGAGTGAAGGCCACAAATGGATCCTCACAACAATAGATTATTTCATATGATAGACCAATGTAGTTACACTAAAAGATGCCAGGAGGCATCTATTTTGGCTCCATGGATGCTATAGTGTCAAGATTTGGTGTACCTCACATAATTATCTTTGATAACATTAAAGTATTTGTGGGCACTCAGGTGAATGAATGGGATATAAATCATAATGTGTATATGAGTAATTATTCTAATTATTACTCTTAGGGTAATGGCTTGGCTAATAAGAACCTTATCAAAATGATCAAAATAACAATGGATGATAACCAAATAACTTGGCACACAAAGTTGAAAACAACATTATGGGTTGATAGGATCACTCCTAAGAGAGCCATTGATAATTCCCCTTTTATGTTGGTATATGGAAGATAAACATGAGTCCTACAATCAACTGAGTTACCATAATTAAACCTCAATCACTAATTGGATTTGATCGACAATGATGCAATGACAGTAAGATTGGTTGAACTCATAGAACTCAAAGAAATCAAAACCCAATCAATGAAATTATTAGAAGTAAATTAGACTAAAAAAAGAAGACTTTTGATAAAGGGCATCTAAAAGGAGCTTCAATAAAGCAGACATGGTTCTCAAATGGGATGTAGACAAGGCTAAACTAGGCAAACACATAAAGTTTGATATAATATGGAGAGGTATATATATTATAACTCAGTATAAAGGAGCTAATGCATTCTAGTTCTCTAAGCTTGATGGATCAAAACTATCTATCCCAATCAATGGGATATACCTCAAAGCTTACTTTTGAGGCATGAATTCATTTTAAAAGTTAAAATTTTATGTATAATAGGGTTAGTTATGTTATCAAATAAGTGTTTCTTCACATGTAAACTCATTAGGAGTTTTTGTGTCCTTAGTTATGCTATTTTCCCCTATTTTTTTGGTCTATTTTTCCATATTTTTAAGGTAAATCCTAATTTATTATTCACTAGGTTAGATTTTGTTAAGCTAGATTGACTTCATGCCTAATAAACTAAAAGCCTACTAGATGAAAAATTATTAACATGAAATCACCCCATAGAGGTCACCAAAAATGTTGATATTTTTATCCCAAAATTTTCAAAATATCAAATACCCTGAGGGAGACCCCCTAATTTTAAGATAAAATACCTTAAGTTGACCAAAAACCCCATTTTCCCTTTACATTGTAGAATCTATAACTTTTGATGTAATTTGAAATTTGAAAATTGCTTCACAAAATCTAGATCATGTAATGCACTAGACTTACAAAACTGATAGAATCCAAAACTTAGCACACAATTTTCAATTTGTAAAATTATAAATTGCATGTTGACATCTGAATCATACAAAGCCATAAACTGGTAGAATCCAAAACTCAACACATAATTTATAATTTGAAAAATTATAAATTACATATTGAGCTCTAGATCTCAAGAAACTAAACAACCTTAACTATGGGATCTATAACTCAAAACATAATTTCAAAATTTGAAAATTACGATCTAGGTTCCACTTCCCACTAATTACCCAATAGATGGGATCTAGAACTCTAGGATCAATTTGTAATTTTTCAAAATTTCAAATTAATTTAGGATTTCTGCCTTCTACATATCAAATCAATTCAAACCCTCATCTTGTCAAACATTAGAATTTATCTAAATACCTTGGGGTTATACCACCAACTACCATTAGTGCATTAATTTTAGGGATTTTATATATAAGTAGTGCAATTTGGGGGATTTTTTATTCATTGTTTAAACCACTAAATGCATTTTTGAGCTCTAACCATGACCTTCATGTATTTGACCTCAAACCACATACCAAACAAGTACCTAAAAGTTTCAAGCCACATCTACAAACTAAGTTCCACATCATTTCACCATTGCATGGTATTACCCTTATATTTTCTACCATTATTCCTATGATTTCTAGCTTTTAGAGTTATTTATGGTTCTCACAAAGTTATTTCTAAAATTTTAGGGTTTCATTTGAATCGTTTAATTTAGAGTTTCCCAGTTATCATTATGGTTGTTAGTAGATCATTTTATTGTTTATTTCAAGTATATTGCTGAGCATAAATCTAAGGTTTTCTAGTGTTGATTATACAAAGTTTTTATCATGAAATCTTTAGGTTTTCCCCAAAGATATTCATAATCAAATCTAGGGATTCATTAAACTAGATGAATATTCCCAATATATTCCCCATTAAAACCTAAAAAATATTCCTTACAAAGATCCTCCAAGGTCCTTACAGACATTAGAATTATCTAGAACACCTTCAATTTCCATGGGAGGTTATACGTATTGTAAACACTTCTCATCCCTATAAGATTTCACATTGCTAAGACCACATTCCATTTTTTTAAGCTCTTGCTTGTTCAAAACACTTCCTATCCCCATGGATTTATCACCTAATTTCATCACCTTTTAGTTCCATCAGACATTTTATCTACATATAGCACCTTGCATCTTTGCCAAAGATTGCACTTGCTTAAAGTACTTGCAAACCCCACTAGTTATTGTAGTTGGTCTTTCACAATCTTCCTAGCCAATTTTTATGTCTCTATAAGAAATGAAGTTAAAATATAAAGGACCTATAGTAACTCTTAGCTTAAAGTCTAATACATTAGGGATAACAAATATAGATTTAGGTCACATTGACCTAGGAGACTTTTGTAATTAAATAGGTGTATAGTTTTAAAATGATTAGATATAGAGTACTCATGACTCTGGCTTACCACAATCTATGGATTTTCCATTATCATTCAAAATCACTAATTTAGTACTGACACTAGCCCAACATTATGATTCTAATAGAAGAGAATTCATGAATGACAAATGGAAAAGGATTTTAAATATAGACCTTGACTTTATTGATTCATTATTTAAAATTTCTAAATTTGAGAGTTATCTTGACATAAATCCATAGACATCCATATAATTATTTGAAAATAATAAAGATGGATGTTAAAAAATGATTAACAAATAGGATCACTGGTAGTCCTAATGCTAAGAGCTTCTAGGAGTGGATGTACCATTACATCTGGGCCATCTGGCAAAACATTTAGTACATTTATTGGGATTAGTTCATAAGTGATTCCATTCATAAGTAATTGATGGAGGTACAGACCAATGGCAAGTTTTTAGTGACTTCTTACATTGTATATATTTTGGCCAAAGGGAGAGCTTTCTTAGGCCTTAACATAGTACCTAGAGAGATAAGTAAAGTGTTCAACTACTATCCTAACCTCACATTGGAGGCCAGTAGATAACATTTCAAAATATTCAATGATGTTTTCATCTATTTCATCATTATCATGTTTGATAAAAAACTAGGGAGATCAATATTCTCACCATAAGGAGTTAAAAATATTAGTAAATGGGGCTCATACTTCATTCAATTCCCTACCTATTCTTTTAATAGGGTAGCCAATATTAGCATTTGCCCCTATACACTCCCTCAATATGTTAGTGATAAGTGGGCATTTGTGGAGCTGGTTAAGAAAATTATGGAGACCCATAAACTCCTTTTCAATAGGCACAAGGTAGGAATTCACTTCCTAATTAGTATTGGTAGATACACATTCTCCTCCCTCCTCAAGGCTAAATGTGTTGAGGCATAAATGTGTTAAATGACCCTAAGGACTTTGGAGTCTAGGCCATTATTGATGTTCAAGGAAAGATCACCAGCATGTTGGTAGTTGCCACATATGCTCATGTTTCATATTTTGAAGATTATTGGGAGGACTTTATGGATGAAGAGAATTTTATAATGAGGGATAATTCTAGAATGCCCCTAAAAGAGATCAAAGATTATGACTTGGCACTAGTCTCAAATGACTTGGTGGATGATGAGTCCCTAATAGACCAAAATTATTATAGATAAATCATCACTTAACCCCTACCACCAGTTATGTGGTTAGTTCTATAATCCTTTCCTCTATTTGATAGAATAATAGGTGTGATTATTATAAAAGTCAATTGGCTAAGGAATAAGGGAGTACAAGTAACAAAGTAAATAATAGGTATAAGAGAAAAGCTTTTAAATCTTAAGGAAGAAGGAATTCCTTTATCTATAGAGGGTCCCACTGGGATAGCTGGTGATAAACCAAAAGAGACAGGGACCTCCAAGAAGAAGAAGAAAAATACTAAGGATAAAAAAGGGGCAATCTAGTAAAGAGGGGTCATCTGTAGAGCAACCAATTAACATTTCCTCTAAAGACACAACTGCAATAGGCACTTCTATAAATTTAGTTCCCATATCTATCATAGTAACACCCCCAATTTCTATTATTCACCATACTCTTGTGTACATTATTATAGAGGCTCTAACACATCCACCTTAGGTTTCCATTTCCCTCACACCTCAACTCTACATTCCCCCTTTCCTTCCTACCATCTTACCTATCATAATAATTTCATTGCAACCTATGCAATCATTCTAAGTGGACACTATGGGGTCCCCCATTAATGGATTCTCAAGTTTACACTCCACTTTTCCTCCCTCTATTTTCAATCCCCCCTTATTTTTCACTTTTGTTTTCCACTCTATTGATAATTCCTTCCATTCCATCCCCATTTATTTACAACATCACTCAATAATACATTGTTTTAGAGTTAGTCATCATGAGTTTAGTTCCACTAGCCTTCCCAACTCATGGGGTAATCACTATTTCACCTTCATCCCCATTCAATTTACTTATATCACCAACTCTTATTGGTCTAACACATTTTATTGATTCAATCAATGCCTTGGCTTCCACCCTCCCACATTTTCCCAAATTTAGAATCCTTATGTCTAATATATCTTCCACACTCCCAATAGACATCATTGTTCTCATTATCCCTACCTCTTCCACTTTCATTTTTTACATAAAACCTTTAGTTTATATTGGATAAACACAAGTGATTGGTGTGAATGTAGATTTGCAACTATATGATGGAGATGAAATATCACAAGCACCTCTCGAGTAATCAATGGCAAAATCTACTCAAGATTATACAATTATCATAGTGTCTACTAGTGTATCAACATTAGTTACTAAATATTAGGTGATAATATACACATAATCAGATCTTACCCCTAGTTATCTATCATGATCGATGGGAAAGAAGTGGAAGAAAATGATTTCTCCTAGCACACTAGACTTTGGCCTATCAGAGGTAAACAAGAAGACCAAGTCTACTCCCTAAACCTTCTCTAGAATACTCAGTGATGGTAAAGGGGAAAAATATGTAAAAAATATAGTACCATCATCAGATAAATCAAAGGAAAATCTTGTCATGGGAGATTATCATATTTCAAGTATCCTCTTTGGATGGCCCAATAAGAGAAGGGTTAAAACATGATGTCCAATCTGACATTAAATCCCTTTTTAAAAGAATAGATCATGATAAATCCACCAAGGATGAATTTAAAAATAAATTTGATCAACTTATAACTACATTTAATAAGTTTATAGATCCTAGTGGATCATCAAAACAACCAAATTCTAGATCAAGCAATAATTGATGCGGTAACTAAGATTGTTATCATGGGAAGGGCAACTAAATAACGGTTAGAATAACTCATTTCTAAGGGAAATAAGGTTATTTCCATAATAATGGAGCATTATGAAGTTATCAAAGAGAGAAATAATGTCCTAAGAAAATAAGTCAATGAATATGAGGGAGAGATACAAACATTGAATCTATATTATCCCAAGTTAACAGTTGTAGATTCTATTGACATGGATATTCTCCTTGTTGAGAACATACTAAATAATGATGTAGAGCAAGAGGAGTTTCATATAGTAGCTAAGTTTTGGATAAGGATACTCACAGAAGCTGCTCACAAAGCTAAGGTGGTACATGATAAAGCTATTTATATGTTTTATGACATTAAATGAATGATGAATATGGTGTCATTCCAGCTAGTAAATGATGTTGATAACCTCTTTTAGGTAGAGTATGTTTATAATAAGTTCAAGGAAGTGGTTGAAAAATAATCTACAAAGACTACATTCTTCACCTTTAGTTCTATCCATTGGTTTATCAGGTATGAGAATAAAAATACAAAGAATCAAGACTTTTAGGAAGGAATTATTTAAAATAGTAGTATATTGTGAAACCTTTAACCGTTACTCCTTTAAACTAGATGAAGAAAGAATTCAAGAAAATTTTAAGGCATTTGATGCATATATTCAAAAGCTACTGGTCATGAAAGACAAGAAGGCTAAATAAGTTTTATATATTGATTAATTTATTTCTATTGAAATATTTTCATATGTTGTAATTTCATTATTGAAAAAACATTGTAAACTTTCAACTATCTTTTAACTCCTTTTGAGAAAGAGACACATGTATTTTACACTTTATATTTTTGATAGGGTGAAAGTTGTAAAAAGCACAATTTCAAATTATACTTTCTATTTTGATAAGTTATAATTGTTAAAAGTGTAAAATCATGTATTGAAAATTGAAAATTCCATTTTTGACAAGGTGATGTGACTTGAAAGTTGTAAAAGTCTCACTTGTAAATTATAAGTTAGGGTTTTGCAAAAGTAACTTTTTAAAGTTATCTTTGATGAAGCATTGAATTCCCATTTGGGTGCCATCCATTTTCATGAAGACATATATCTAGCTACATGAATAAGGAGAAGCATTGCATGAATATCCTCTAGTTCCATCCATGTCTTTCCAAGCTAACAATCACACCCAACTCTTGCATGCTACTTTCCAAACCATTTTATAAAGTCAAGGATACCAAAAATAGAAGATCATGCCTCTTTTCATGGAGTTTTAGATATGTATGGTTTCAACTACTAAGATTTGAAGTTTTGGTAACTACATCTCATCTATGGGATATTTTTGTATAAATATGGGTAGATGCCTTGGCCCAATATCTCATTTTGCTATTAGTGATATATTTTCGCATTTTGAATGTATTGTCTACAAGTTGTAACCTTGAGAATGAAAATAATTGAATATTTACCTTTCTTATTTGAGAGATCCTTGTGTATGCAAAGTTATTTGAGTATTTTTGGATGTTATATTTATTATTTTAGTCATAATAAATTCATTTTTGTTATTTTACTCTTCTAAAATATTTTTTCATGAAAATAAATGAATGTTGTCCCTTTTATAAAAATAACAAATATTGAATTTGATTTCCCATTTGTATGAGCTTGTGCTAAAATAAATCTCAATCTATTTTTTATTCTATGGTGTTTATCAAAAAATCATTAAAACCCCCTAAAATATTTGGTTTAATCACCATTTTAGTTTTGCAAATTTCATTCTTAACTATTTTCCTAGTCAAAATGTAGTCTAGGAGAAAGAACACTAAAAATGAATGGAATTGATATAGAATTGATATCTTATTAGTTGCATCAGATTTAGTGAAATGAATTTGACCTTCTCTAGAGGTTAACCTCAATTTTACAAAGTCTTACAACTTAGAGGTTTCCCAATTGTATCATTAGGTATTCCACAGTGAGCTATTTTACATCAAGGAATGAGTGTAAAACCTTTGTGATAATAATTTTTGGCATGCTTGATGGGACACAAAAATTACAAAGAGATTGGTCTCATTCTTGAATAACATTGAAAAATGTCCAGACACATTCCAAAGGCACCTGGTGACTCCACTAGTTTACAATTTCAAGATTTCAAGGGTTACATATGCCAAGCAAACAAACAAGGTCAACTACAAAAGGTAACAAAACTGATTTCTTAGAGTTGTCATTTATACTTAAAAAGAGATGGAAATTAATTATACATCATTATAAATTATATCCAATAAGTTTATTTGAATATTTTTTAAGTAATCCTACTCCCATCAATTTCACTCCTATAATGGCAAAAAATTTGAATTTTGTAGATTTTAATGGGGCCAGCCTTAGTCTGTTGGCTCAATATGATGACATACCCACCTCAACTTTAAAAAACCTCCCATTTTTCTCTATTGAAACTTACACTACTCCTATGAAACACATATAAGATATTGCCAATCTAGTACAGTCCATAATGTGGTACAAGATAATGTTTCAATCAAACTCTTAGTTTCTTCTTTCAAGGGTAAAGCCTTGCAATGGTACACAAGTCTTGATCCAAACTCTATTCAAGTTTGGGATGAGATAGGTTTGGAACTATGTGTTCAATTTGAATATAATATTCACCACCTTTCCTTAGTTGAATAACTAACTACCATTCAATGGGCTCCTCATGAACTCATGACTGATTTCAATTTCCATTTCCAAAAGATCTAGAATATAATTTTAGTGTTGGCCAATCCAACTGAAAATGATGCTTTCCTATATTAATTGAAAGCCTTGAATAGTGATAGAGATATTATGATTTAGTTTATAGGTGGAAACACACTCCCCGGTCTTACGAAATTCCAAAAGGGTATATAATTATTTAATCTAAGTTAGAAAAATGCCCCAAGGCCACCAATGCCTTTATTTATAAAAATAATTTCTACACCACTTGTAATTTCTCTAATTCCCACCACAAGTAGGGCATTGGCTTTGACCCCACTCTTACGAATGAACTATATGATCTCAAGTCACTACTCAAAAGTTTTGGCAATGAGTTAGTATCAATAAATAGGTAGTAATCTCAGAATTATAAGCCTTACCAGTAGGTTAACCTAGCATACTAGCTCAATAGGTAGACATATCAAGGAGATAGGCAATAATATCAAGGAAATCAGTAGTTATAAGGTCAAAATGTGCATTTAAATCCTCCAAATATATGTTCCTTACCTACACCAAATACTTTCAAAGACATTGTATGTATTCAAAATAATCTGGTTTAGGACTATGAATGGTGTTACCTTGTTCATAGCCACACAATTAGAATACTTGTCCCAATGGAATCATCATTCAATATTTGATAGTGAAAGGCATGACAAGTACATAGGGACAACAAGAATAATCCACTTCCCAACAAGAAGATACATAATAACTTCCTCAAGGAGAGGCTACTCTTATGAACTAGCAAGAGGAAGACTTTTGTGGGCTAAATCAAGAGGAGGTATAGATATATGGTGATAGTGAATTTATTTTTGACCAAGTAAGATCTAGAAGCATGAATAAGAAAAATTTATTGAGATCTTATAAACACAAGGTTTGGGACCCATTTGAAGATTTCACCACTCTAAATATTCAATTAGTACTAAGATCATAGAATAAAGATGTAGATTGTATGGCCTCGATAGGTTCCCAGTATAACCTACCTAAGGGAATAAAGAGAGAAAATATCTAGCATGTGAGTAGTAAGAATGTATGTAACTAATTGGAAAGTATTTTACAATGATCAATATATTATCTTCTTTAGAGAAGAAGTTAAATTTTTAGATAGGAATAAGCCAAAACTCTAGGATCAATATGGAGATCAGATCATCTAGTTGAAGACAAATAAACTACCTATGGGTCTTGTTATTCTAGATAAAATATTTAATTTTGATGACCAACTAAAGGGTGAAAATAAGAACATTATGGCCAATGAATAAGATTACAAACATGTGGTTATTTTAGAAGGCAAAAATCTAAAGCTAGGAAAGGTATGAAATGACTTTGAGAAACAAGATTTTATTAAATTGTGCCAAAAATTTAATGATAAATTCACTTGAATTTATCATTATCTAAAGGTATTTGACCCTAGTTTATCCCAACATATAATAGAGCTTGATCCAAATACAAAGCCTATTAGACAAAAGTAGAGACCAATTAATCGAAAGTTATAACCCCTGATGAAAAGAGATCTATCCAAATTTATAAAAGCTAATATTATTTTTCCTATCAAACACTCATCTTGGGTTGTAAATTTGGTCCCTATAAGGAAGAATAATGGTGAGATAAAACTTTATGTGGATTTTAGAGACCTGAATAAAGCATCTCTAAGGGATCATTATCTTCTCCTATCTATGGAGTAGATTTTACAAACTATAGTAGGATCTAAAAGGTTTTCCCTTATAAATGGTTATTCTAGCTATAACCAAATATTGGTGCAAGAATTAGACTAGTAAAAAATTACATTCACCACAAAATGGGGCACATATGCATAAAAAAATATGCCTTTCAGTTTGACTAATGTTAGGGAAACATTTTAGAGAGACATGGATGTAGTGTTTATAGGTCTAATAAATGAAATGGTCCTAGTATATTCGGATGATATCACTATCTACTCAAAGCATGTCGAATCGCACCTACACCACTTTATAATTTTTTAAAAAGATGTAGAGAATTCAAATTTTATTTAAACCCAAATAATTTCATTTTCACGATCCATGAAAGGAAGCTATTGGGATATATTATTTCAAAAGAAGGTCTTGAAATAGAACCATAAAGACTTAGTTCTATATCTACATTAGCACTACCAAGCCATGAGAAAGGATTATAGAGTTTCCTTGGAAATATTAATTTTGTGAGAAGATTTGTCCCAAATTTTTCCTCTTTATCAAAATCCCTCACTGCAATGCTTAAAAAGGGTACCATTTTTAGCTGGACACAAGAAGAGATAGCTTTGAGGTCATCAAACATGTTATCTCTTAGGATCCTACCCTAGTCAACCCCAATTATGATAAAGATTTTATTATTTATGATTTTGGAGGGGAAGGTAGCATCTCAACTATTCTAACCTAGCAAAATGAAGAATAATTAGATCAACCAATATCTTTCTTTAGTCAATCCTTGAAAGGATAAGAGGAAAATTATAGTTTTTTGGAGAAGTAGGTATTTGTTATAATTAAGGATCTTAATAAATTTAGGCATATGCTCTCCAATAATAATATTTATCTAATGGTAATTCAATAAAGTGTTAAAGAGTTTCTATTCAGTTCGGAGATAAATGAAAAAAGAGCATGACATATCACTAAGGTCATAGAGTATGATGTAGACATCAAAGTTACAAAGCTGGAAAGAGGAAAGGGTTTGTGTGAAAAATTATCTTCTAATATTATAACTATTGAAACAACATCTAAATTAGTATATTCTCAAAATTCACCTTAGCCAACCAAACCACCTATTTTATATAGCTGGATCCAAGACATGACCATCTTCCTAGAGATAGGTAAGTACCTGTATGATATTTAATAGTTTAAAAAAAGATATTATAGACTCCAGTTCATTCCTTATGTCGTTATTGATGGAATACTGTTTAGAAAGGATATGAATGGAGTCATATTAAGATGCATTGAGCACGATCAAGATCCCAAGGTGCTTAAAGAATTTCATGATGGCCCATTAAGAGAAAATTTCTCTACAAGAACCATGGACATAAATATAATGAGAGGAGGCCATTATTGTCTTGATTTGTTCAAATATGCACATCAATGGGTAAAAAATTGTGAGAAATGTGCTTACTTTACTAGTAATTAAAGGTAAGTAGCCTTTCCTCTCAGGGAAATTCAAGTAGATCAACCATTTTCTCAATGGGGATTGAATTTAATTAGTATGATCAATCCACCATTGAGTGTAGGCAAAAAATGGGTCCTCATAGAAATATATTATTTCACATGATGGACCAAGGTATTTATATTAAAATATGCCATGGAGGGATCTATTCTGGACTTCATGGATGGTATAGTGTCAAGATTCAATGTACCTCACACCATTATCTCTGATAGCACTAAAGAATTCATGGTCACTTAGGTGAGTGAATGGGTTGTAAAGAATAATGTGTATTTGATTACTTATTATAATTATTACCCTTAGGGTAATGGCTTATCTGAGTCAACCAATAAGAACCTTATCATAATTATCAAAAGAATAATGGAAGATAACCAAAGAACTTGGCACACAAAGTTGAAATCAACATTGTGGGAAAATAGGATCATTCCTAAGAGATCCATTGGTAGTTTCCATTTCATGTTGGTATATATAAGAGAATAATGAGTCCCAATATCAATTAATTTACCATCTCTAGACCTCAATCACCAATTAGATTTAATTAAAAATGATGTAATGATATTAAGATTGGCTAAACTCATGAAACTCAAAGAAATTAGGAACCAATCAATGAAAGTCTTGGAAACAAATAAAGATCAATTGAAGAAGACTTTAGACAAAATGGAATTTGAAAGAAGCTTTAATGAAGAATACATGGTTCTCAAATGGGATGCAAATAAGGTTAAACTAGGCAAACACACCAAGTTTGATGTAATATAGAGTGGTCCATATATTATAAGTCAATGCAAAGGAGCTAAAGGATTCCATCTCTCCAAGATTGATTTTTCATAATTACCTATCCTACTCAATGGGTTATAACTCAAATCTTGCTTTTGAGGTAGGAATTATTCCAAAATTTAATTTTTTTATATAATAGAGTTAGTTGTGTTTTCAAATAAGTGCTTCTGCATAGGCCAACTTAGTAGGAATTTTTGTATCTTTAGTTATGTTTTTTTATCCTTTTTTAGGAAAATCCTAGTTTGTTATTCACTAGGTTAGAGTTTGTTAAGACAAATTAACTCCATGCCCAATGAACTGAAAGGATACCAGATGAAAACTAATTAGTAGGAAATCACCCCATAGAGGTCACCAAAAATGTTGATATTTTTGTTCCAATAATATCAAAATACCAAACACCTTGAGAGAACCCTATATTTTTGATAAAATCCCTTAAGTTGACCAAAAAACCCATTTTCCCTTGGCATTGTAGAATCTAGAATTCTAGATGCAATTTATAATTTGTAAATTGTTTCACAAACTTTAAATCTTGTAATACACTAGCCTTCTAAAACTAGTAGAATCTAGAACTTGACACAATTTGTAAATTGTAAAATTGAAAATTGCATGTCGAGAACTATATCCCATAAAGCCATAAACTGGTAGAATTTGGAACTCAACACATAATTTACAATTTGCAAAATTACAAATTTCATTCCAAGCTCTAGATCCCATGAAACCAAACAACCCTCCCCTTAGGATTCATAACTTTAATCACAATTTTTAATTTGAAAATTGTGCCCCAATTTTTACTTCCCACCAGCTACCCAACCCATGGGATCTAAAACTCTAGAAGCAATTTACAAGTTTGTAAAATTACAAATTACTCCATAATTTTTGCCTTCTACATATTAAAGCCATTCAAACCCCCCAACTTGGTAGACATTAGACTTGCTTCAAACACCTCTATGTTCTACAACTAACCACCATTATTTCATTAATTGTAGGGGTTTTATATATAATAAATGAAATTTGAGGGATTTTTAATTTATTGTTTAAACTACTAAGTGCATTTTTGATCTCTAACCATAGCCTTCAAGCAAGTACCTACAAGTTTCAAGCCACATCTATGAACCAAGTGCCATGGCATTTTCACCATATGGTATTCCCCTTGTGTTTTCCACCATTATCCCTATAGTTTGAAGAATTTCAATTTATTTAAATTTCTCATAAAGTTATTTATAGAATTTTAGGGTTTCATTTGAGTCATCTAATTTAAGGTTTCCCTATTGTCATTATGGTTGTCAGAGGATTATGTTTGTTATTTATTTCAAGTATCTTGCTTAGAAAAAATTTAGGGTTTTATAGGGTTGATTCTACAAAGTTTTTACAATGAAAGCTTTAGGTTTCCCCAAAGAGATTCACATTTAAATCTAGGACTTCATCGAACTAGTGAATATTCCTAGCATATTACTCATTCAAACCTAGTGAATATTAAATATAAAGATCCTTCAAGGTCCTTTCAAAAATTAAACTTGTCTAGAACACCTTCCATTTCCATGGGAGGTTAAACCTATTTCAAACACTTCCCATTCTTGGGGTATTTCACATTGCTAAGAACACCTTCCCTTTCCACTAGACATCTAGCTTCCTCAGAACACTTCTTAGCTCTACAAAGTTGTCACCTAATTTAAACATCTTTTAGTTATATTAGACATTTTATTTATATAGATCACCTCACATACCTATTAGAGATTACACTTTCTTAAAGTACCTACAAACCCCATCAACTATTGCAGTTGGTCTTTCACAAGCTTCCTCACTAGTTTTCATGTCTCTAAAAGAAATGAAGTTAAAATTAAAAGGCCCTGGAGTGACTCTTAGCTTAGAGTCCAACACAATAGAGATAACAAATAAAAATTTAGGTCACATTGACCTAGGATACTTTTGGACTTGAATAGGTGCAGAGTTTAAAAATAATTAGATCCAAAGTATTTATGACTCTATCTTGCCACTAGTTGTAGCCTTTTCATTATTAGTCCAAAGCACCAACTTGGTGTTGAATCTAGCCCAACGTTATTATCTTGATATAAGATAAGTCATGAATGATAAAGGAGAAAGGATTTTGAATCTAGACCCTAAATTTATTGATTTAGTATTTGAAATTATAGAATACAAGAGTTATCTTAACATAACTCCACAAACATCTAAAAAATTATTTGAAGATAATAGATATGGATGTCAGAATATGATTAAAAAATAGTGGCTTAAGCCCCTCAAGGCTACCTCCACTAGATTACCAAATACCTTGTATAGGGTTGATTTCATTGATGAGGTGGAAGACATTATCATATTATTTTACAAGATCACTAGAAATCTTGATGCCAAGAGCTTCCAAGAGTGGATGTACTAGTACATCTGGGTCATCTAATAAAACATTCAATACATTCACTAGGATTAACTCATAAGTGATTCCCTCCATAAGTAACTAATGGAGGTATAAACCACTAGGAATTTTTCATGACTTCTTACCTTATATACATTTTGGCCAAAGGGATATCTTTCTCAAGCCTTAACACAGTACCTAAAGAGATAAGTAGAGTGTATAACTACTATCCCAACCTCACATTGGATTCTAGTAGATAATATCTTAGAAGAGTTAATGATTATTTCATCTATTACATATTTATCATGTTTGATAAATAACTATGGAGAATAATATTCTCATTAGTAGTAGTTGTAAAGATTAGAAAATAGGGATCATACTTCATTTAGTTCCCCACCTATTCTTATATCAAGGTAGTTAGATTTAGTGGATGCCCCTATATACTCCCCTGATATGTTATTGATAAGTGGGAATTTATGGAGTTTGTTAGGGAACTTATGGAGACCTGTAATATCATTTCTAACATGCACAAGGTGGGAATTCACTTTCCAATTAGTATTGGTAGATATATGTGCCCCTCCCTCTTCAAGGCTAAATATGATAAAGCATATATGTCGCAAATGACCCTAAGGAATTTTGAGTCTAGGCCATTCTTTGATGTTCATGGAAAGATCACCAGCATGTTAGTAGTTTCCACATATGCTCATGTTCCATATTTTGAAGATTATCGGGAGGATTTGGAGGATGAAGAGAAGGTAAGAATGAGGTATAATTCTAGAATGACCCTACAAGAGATCAAATATTATGACTTGACACTAGTCCTAGATGACTTGGTGGATGATGAGTAGTGGACCCAAATTATTAAATACAAATCATCACTCAACCCCAACCATGAGTTAGGTGGTCAGCTCCAAAATCCTTTTCTTTGTTTGTTATCACAATATGTGTTATTAATAGAACAATCAATTGGCTGAGGATAAATGGAGTATAAGTAAAAAATGAAGTAATAGGTATCATAGAAAATATTTTAAAACTTAAGGAAGAAATAATTCCTTTATCTATAGAGTGTCCTAGTGGGATAGCTAGTGAGTAACCAGAAGAGCCAGGGACCTCTAAAAAGAAAAAGAAAAAGATTGAGGATAAAAAGGGGAAATCCAATAAAGATGGTTTAATTGCAAAGCAACCAATTGACATCTCTTATTAAGACACAACTATATTAGGGGCTTCCACAGCTTCATTTCCCATATCTATCATAGTGATAACCCTAATTTATATTTTTTAGCCTCCTCTTGTATACATTGATCTAGAGGTTAAAACATTTCCACCTTAGATTTCCATTTTCCCCACACCTCAAGTCTTCATTCCCCCTCTCATTACTACCATCACACCTACCATAACAAGTTCATTATAACTTATGTAATCAGTCCAAGTGGACACTTAGGATCCCCCATCAGTGGATTCTCAATATTCCACTCCACTTTCCCTCCCTCTTTTTTCACTTCCCTTTTCCATTCCATTAATAATTCCTTCTATTTCATCCCCATTGATTTCCAACACCACTCAATAGTACATTATTACAAATTTAGTCTTCATGACTTCAATTCTACAATCCATCCCAACTCTTGGGGTATGTACTATTTCAACTTCATCCCTTGAATGGTTCAAGATATTTGATTGATTGATTCAATATCTTAGATTTCACCCTCCCAACTACTCCTAAATTTAGAATCCCTATGTCTATTCCATCTTCCACACCCCCAATAGACACAGTTGTTCCCATTGTCCCCACCTATTCCACTTCCATATTTTCTATATAACCTTTACTTGAGATTGGAGAAACACAAGTTCTTGGTGTGAATGTATATTTATAACCAACTAATGGATATGAAATCTCACAGGCACCTCATGAGTAATTAATGGTAACATATACTCAAGATTATCTAATTATCATAGTGTCTACTAGTGTAGCAACATAGGTTATTAATTTTTAAGTGATGATATCCATACAATAAAATACTTCCCCTAATTAGCTAACATGATCACTAAGATAGAAGTGGAAGCAAATGATTTCCCCCAGTACACTAGACTTTAACCTATCAAAGGTAAATAAAAAGTTTGAGTCTATTACTTGGACCTTTTCTAGAACACTCAGTGATGATAAATGGGAAAGATATGTTGAAATTATAATACCCCCACTAAAAAAGTCACAAGAAAATATTTCAGTGGGAGATTACCAAATTTCAAATATCCACCTTGTATGACCAACAAGAGAAGGTTTAAAACATGATGTTCAATCTAGTATCAAATCCCTCTTTGAAAGAATAGATCATGATAAGACCACCAAGGGTGAATTTAAAAATAAATTTGATCAACTTATATCTACATTGAACAAGTTCATAGAGCCTAGTGGATCATTGGAATAACCAAAGTTAGTATAACTAGTTATCCAAATTCTAGATTAAGAAATAATTGATGCAGTGACTAAGATTGCTAATATGTGAAGGGTAACAAAAGAATGGCCAAAATAACTAATTTATAAGGGCAATAAGTTTATTTCCATAATAATGGACCATTATGAAGTTATCAAAGAGAGAAAGAATGTCCTAATAAAACAAGTCAATAAATATGAGGGAGAGATACAAACATTAAATATATATTATCTAGATTTGAAAGATGTAGATTCTATCAACATGGATATCCTCCTTAATAAGAAGATACTTAAGAATTATGTAGAGCAAGAGGATTTTCATTGAGAAACTTAGTTTTAGATAAGTATACTCACAGAAGTTGCTCACAAAGTTAAAGTGACACATGACAAAGCTATTGATATGTTGTATGACATTAAAGGAATGATGAATATGATGTCATGATAGCTAGTATATGATAAAAATAACCTATTTTAATTAAACGATGTTTAGAGTAAGATGAAGTAAGTGGTTTAAAAATAATTTTCATAAACTATAGTCTTCACCCTGAGTTCTATCCATCACTTTATTAGGTATGAGAATGCACTAGATAAGATGAAAATAGAAATGCAGGGAATCAAGACTTTTAGGAAGGAATTATTTGAAATAATATAAGATTGTGTAGCCTCTAACCTTTACTCTTTAAGACCATATGAAGAAATAATTCAAGAAAATTTCAAAGCATTTGATTCATATGTTCAAAAGCTATAGGTCGAGGAAAACAAGAAGGCTAAAAAAAATTTATATATTGATTAATTTATTTATATTTAAATATTTCCATATGTTTTAGTCTAATTATTGTAAAAATATTATAAATTTGAAACTATATTTTAACTCTTTTTGAGAAAGAGACACATGTATTTTACACTTTGTATTTTTGAAAGGGTGAAAGTTTTAAAAAGAACAATTGCAAATTACACTTTCTATTTTGACAAGTTATAATTTTTAAAGTGTAAAAGCATGTATTAAAAATCAAAATTTTCATTTTTAACAAGGTGATGTGACTTGCAAGTTGTAAAAGTATCACTTTTAAATTGAAAGTTAGGGTTTTGTAAAAGTAACTTTTCAAAGTTATCTTTGATAAAGCATTGAGTTCCATTTTGGGCACCATCCATTTGCATGAAGAGCTATATCCAACTACATAAAGAAGGAGAAGCATTACATGAAAGTATTATAGTTCCATCTATGCCATTCTAAGCTAAGGATCTCACCCAGCTCTTACATGCTAATTTACAAACTATTTTACAAAGTCAAGGATGCCAAAAATAGAAGATCATGCCTTTTTACATGGAGTTCTAGATCTACATGGTTTCTACTACTAGGCATTGAATTTTTGATAACTACATCTCATATATGGGTTATTTTTGTATAAATATGGGTAGACCCCTTGGTCCAATCTATCTTTTTTATGTTAGTGATATATTTTTGCATTTTTAATGTATTGTCTACAAGTTGTAACCTTGATAATGAAAATAAATTAAAGATTTGTTTTTTTTAGTCTGAGAGACCCTTGTGTATATAGAGTTATTCAAGTATTTTTGGATGTTACAATTCTTATTTTAGTCAAAAGAAATTCATTTGTGGTATTTTAGCCTTTTAAAATATGTTTTGATGAAAATTATTGAATCTTCTCCCTTCTATAGAAATATCAAATATTTCCTTTGATTTCCCATTTATATGAGTCTGTGCTAAGACAAATATAAATCTATCTTCTATTCTATTATGTTTATCAAGAAAGCATTAAGACCTACTAAAATATTTGGTGTAATCGCCATTTTAGTTTTAAAATTTTCATTCTTAACTCTTTTTCCAATCAAAATCTAGCTTAGGAGAAAGAACCCTAAAAATGAGCGGAATTTTTTTAGAATTGATATATTATTAGTTGCATCAAATTTAGTGAAAGGAATTCAGCCTTCTTTGGAGGTTAAGTTCAAGTTTTCAAAGTCCCATAGCTTGGAGTGTTTCTCATTGTATAATTAGGTATTACAAAATGAGATATTTTACATCAAAAAATGAGTGAAAAACCTATATGATAACAATTATTTCATGTTATCAAATACTTTTTTATAAGGAATAATCCATTCAAGAACATTAACTTTCTTAAGAAGAGAATTGATGGAGTGGATATGATAAGCCATTTTGAGGATAAAACATCTAATTACCCTAAGTTTACCAAGATAAGTGTGAATGTTTGGAATGGAATGAGGGATGGGCATGTTGATGATAGAACTAATTTTGGGAGGGTCAACATTAATGTCATAGAGAAAGATTAAGAATCTTAACATTTTCTAGATATGACACTAAAGATGCACTTTTAAGGATTTAGTCTAAATTTATATTTGAGAAGATATTTAAAGATGATGAGAAGATCATAAAGATGAGTCTTAAAACTTTTAGATTTATCAATGAGGCATCTGCATAGGTTTTGAAAATTTTGTGGATAAGATATTAAAAGATATGACTCATTGCTCATTGATAAGTAGCTCTAGCATTTTTGAGGTCGAATGTAATTCTAACATAGAAATAAGTGCACCATTTTATGGTGAAAATTGTCTTATGTTGGTCTTTATGGGTGATTTTAATTTGATTTTAGCTCGATAAGCCATCCATAAGAGATAACATTTCATAATCAGTTGTGGAATCGATAGTGGCATCTATTGAAAGTAAAGGGAAATTATCATTGGGATAAGCAAGATTAAGATTATGGAAATCAATACAAATGTGAATGACCATCGTGAACTTTTTTTGAATGAGAAATGTTGATGATGTAAATTACACCATCAATGAATCAATTATTTCACCTATCATGAAGGTTAATGTGGAATCATACCCGTCTAATTGTGGGATTATAAAGGTTCAACTATGATTCTAAAGATATGAGGGTTTTTTTATATGTTCTAAGAAATAATAAATAAGTCATGTAACATATTCCATTATAACAATCAAAAATCTAATTTATCAAATCATGAATCAGTTTAAATAAGAATCTATAATATATTTTATCCAATAGATAAAACCTATTATTTAGATAATCTCTTAAAGAATATAAACCTGATTTAGTAAATATATGTATATTCTAAGTAATATCTTGCTTCTTGCTATAATATTATCCAAGTTAACCTCAAAAAGACAAACCAAAAATATAAGAAATAGATTTGAGATAAGATAAATAAGTATTCAATCAAGTTAAAGGTCAACCAAAGAAAACACAAAAAACACAACAAATAACAACTAAAAAACTAACTAAAAGAAAAGAGAACATAAAAAACTAAGCCAAGAAATAGACAATAAACTATTTAAAAAAACTAAGTCTAAACTAAGAAACAACCTTAAATCAGAAAAAGACCAAAGACTAAAGATAAAGTAAACTAATCTAAGATTAAACTTAGAATCAAAATAATCTAACTATGAATCAACTAGTAAATAAATAAGTAACAAGTCTAATACTAAAACAAACATAAAACTATAATCTGAAATCTAAATAGGCTTAGAATCTAATCTATGACTAAGACTAGCAACTAATAATAACTTAAAACTATAACAAAAATAGGAGAAAAGAAATAATCAAAATAATGATCTATTATACTTTTTAATCTAAGAAAAAGAACAAAGTATAAATTTAAGAAGCAAATTAAGAACTAAAATAGAAGAGAAAACTAAATAGATAAAAGATAGATATAAATTAAGAAACAAAAATAAAAACTGAATTAAGAAAATCTAAAAGATAAAACTATATTAAAATTAGCATCAATATAAAGTACACTAAAGTGTGTGAGTCTCAAAGGAGAGTCGTTTTAGTAGAAAAGATAGATTTTATTAAGAAAATCAACATCTTTATTTACAATAACTTGAGTGAAAATTTTATAATCAAAATAGATCAATGAAATGTCATAAAATAGCAAAGTCTTTATCATTATTTAGGTTGAATACTTGGAATCTATGCATAGGATTGAAAATAACAATCATCAAAGATGTTAACCTTGGTAATCTTTAGTTAGTTTATCATAAATGATAACAAAAATTGGATATACCTATAATGCCTAAGTAATTACTCAACCATCAGATAAACTACCATTGGGTTTATCTGTAAAAATTGTACTATCTTAGAGAAGTTGCATAGAAAAAAGAGAGATGTATCATTGACTTCATAAAATGTATAAGTCTTCAATACCTATGTTGTTCTTCTATCTTCAATACTTATGTTGGTATTCTATCTTCAAATGAATCATTGATCTCTTTTTATGCTCCAAACTTAGTTTAAAAATAAGTTATAACTAACTATAGTTACTTATTAGTTGAAATTAACTATTTGACTTTTAAAAGTCAATTAATTATAAACAATTATTGGTTAAATAAATATTTAATTAAGACTTTAAAAGTCTTAATTGATCAAGTTTTTAAATATAGATCGAGTACTAATTTTAATGGGTGGGGACCCTCATCAAATCATAATAAAATTGAAAACATATATCAATAATAAAATGGATAAGTCAAAGATTAACAAAATTTCATTTATATTAAACTATAATGCATGTCCAAAATTAATTTAGGAATATATATATATATATATATATATATATATATATATATATATATATATATATATATATATATATATATATATATATAATTTTGTTGTACTTCCAAAATATTATCATCAAAAATATCAAAATCTAAAGTTAAAATATCAAAATAAAAGTCTAAAGTTTTGTCATGCAAAAAGTTTAGCTGAAAACAAATTTTATCTTGTGGACATCCAATAAGCATCTGAATTTGAAGGCACTTCAATCACTGGTTTGTCTTGTAAATTAAGACATACATTATATTTCATTTTTGTTGTAGGAAAATGTATGAATTTCATTCTAGAATCACATGTATCATCATTAATTTCCAACTTGATCCACTTTAGCACTTTGAATTTAATAGGTGAATCTATATCATTCTAACTTTTTGATCTTTTTTATGAAGTAGACGAGTGAATTTCAAGTGTTCTCTTTCTACCAACTAAAACAAATTTATCCAAGCTCAACTTCTTACATCCCATGATGGATTCACTAATGGAAGATGCCAAATCCAACCTCTTACTTATCAAAATAGACTCCCTATGAGAAGATTAAGGTTCATTGGAAACTGAAGGAAGATAAAGATTAATATAGTTTTTAATATAGACAACTTTATCATCAAATTGGGTAACCTAGTTGGTAAGATTAGGTTCAATAGATAGATGCACTCTTTCAGGAAATTGAATGGATAGGTGTTGTGGGTTATTTTCTAAATGGTAAGAAGAATTAATTTGTGAGGGAGTTCTAGATCTGAACCTATGATCGTAAAAATCTATGTTTCCTCGATGATTTATTGGATTGAAAGGCAAGTTGTTAAGGAAATTTTAAAATTTGAGATCTGAGGCATCAAAACATATGGATATCTTAGTACCTCTATGGAACCTAGGGCCAAATATTTTGGCATAGAAACCACCCCTAGAAATGTTTTTATTAAGATTTGGCTAATTTACATCATTACCAAAATTTTGTCCCAAACACCTATCATGATTACTCTTAGCTGACCCAAGCTGGTCCCATCTGAACATTTTGAAATAATCTATGATATATCAAAATTTAAGATTGAAAATCAACATATGTCTATCCAAAATAAAATAGAACTAATCTCGATACATAGTCATACCTCAATGAAATTGAATGTACCAAGTATCTAACATTATTTAAAAAAATCCATTGATCCATCAATAAATGTCACTTAAATCAACTATAATCTCAAAAAAAATTATAAGAATATAATTTTATATCAAAATAACTTAATATATCTCGATAAAACCTCAATCCTCATCAAATCAATTGAGAGACCACTAAATTTTTAAGGAACTATAATTTAAATATCCAATTTTAAAATGAAACCCATGACTTCAATTTTAAGATGTAAATTAAACAAAAACTTCATATCTTACTCAATCCTATTTTAGAGTCAATACTTATGATTGAAATTGATAAATGAGACTCATGATCATAGACCATCCATATATATTTTTTTATAATTTCATGTCATATATATTTTATAATATCCAACTATATCCATTCAAATATCATCTATATAAAACCAATTTATATCTTCTTAAACAAATAGAAATTGCCTTTAAGAAACCAAAACTTGGGTTTCTCAAAAACAACCAAAATCTCATGAACCCAAAATCATTTAAATTTTTATAGGATAATCACATCATACAAGATCAACAACTTATGAATAAATGACCAAAACCAAAAAATAAATTTTTGTTACATCAAAACCTTCACACTTCTCAATCCTTCATAATATGCATGCACCATAGTTCTTCAGATATTATACACAGAGATGTATAAAGTTTATCCATAAAACTGAGACTCCAACAAAACCCTTTTGAAGATATTTCAAAAGATATCAAATATTCATGTCAAACCATGCATGAGTATTCAAAAAATCATCAAGAAAAAATTATTTCCAAAATTTCAAAGAACCCAACAAATCTAGAAAAATGACCAAATTTTTTTGCTTTGTTTCAATTTGATAATATTTATTTCATAATATGTATGTGACCACCCTATCAAGATTTAATTCCAGAAGTAAATGCATCATAATCCCTTTCTTCTAATGAATTTAATAAAACTTTTGACATAAAATTTAATTTTAAAACCATTTATTTCATGCACTGAAATCCCACAAATTCTAATAGCTTTAAAATTTCCAAGCATCTAGTTTTGAATATAATCAACTCTACAAAAGATCAGGTATTTAGAAAATGAGAACTAGTATTTATCATTATCAGTGCATGAGAAAAGATATTAAAACTGAGTAACTATTCATCTTCAGAGTATTAACACACAAGGGAAACCTTTTGATCATATATTCACATAATCAAACATGCCAAGACATTCTCAAAAACTCAAGGTTCAAAACAAAAATCCCATAATAATGGCATACTATATCTCATTTATAAACTAAAATCTTAATGAAAATTTGTTTGAGATTATGTATACTACATAGAAATTCAACACTATATAATTTTAATATCAACATAAACATTCAAAACACTAACATGCAGATAAATTTATAAAATCATCTTATACTAGAGCTCATCTTTCACCATGAAACAAAGACAACCATTCAAAAGTAATTCAAACCTTAAATGAATATCCATGCAAATCAAAACTTACTTCTTTCATGAAACTAATAAAATCATTTCTTTCATGTAAATACAATATTTTCTAAACCACCATGAATATTTTCTAAATTTATCCAAAAATATAGGAATCATACTTGGTAATGCACCTTTAAAATCTTCTTACCTGAAGTCCTCAACAAATCTTTCTTTACTACTCAAAAATCACCTATCCAAAGCTCTACTTCCATAAGAAGCTTTCCAAAATGAATAAAATTTGAGAAAAGTGACCTACTTATTTCTACCACCTTCTGCTATAACCAAATCGACAAAATGCTTGCTTCTTATTGGCTCACAAAACTAGAGTGTACTTTAGTGATCCTGCTATCTTTGTTATTGGCACAACTAAACTTAGTCATTACTAATTCTTCATACTAAATCATAATAAACTTCCATCATTCAAGTTAGATGTGATCTATATTAACTCTACCTTGATATCAAATCTTTAGCATATCTCAAAACTTCATGAATATGTTTTCACATTAAATGTTTATGCCAACTCACCATGCCACAGTGTCCATCGGTCACCTACCATCTTCAAACTTGGCATTTTACGTCATGCAAATTCAAATTCAAAATAAGTGATGAACATTATTGATAGAACTTTGAATTTATTTTAACCCCCTTGAGATAATAAAATTAGGTTTTTAAAAAATATACATGATGATGAAGGTTTAGAAATGTTTAACTTCAAAAGAACACCTTGGGCCATTGAAAACATCCCATGAAATAAATCTTAGGTCAAAAGTTAATCTACATTATATAAAGCTTCTATGCCAAATGGGACATAATAAACATGCCATCCTTATGCTTCTAGAATCATGTTTCAAAACATAAAATTTGAGTAATTATTAAGATTTGAAGATTTTAACAAAGAACTTAGGATAAAGGTCTTAGGGTAGGACCATAAGATAAAATCTTTTGAATAAATTTTGAACATTTTCAACAATGAAACACTTATGACATATTTAAAATAAAATTTGAATAAGTTCTCCTTTTGATAACTATATTCAAAACTCATAGTAAGAATTCAAACCAACATAAATCATGCTTTTGTTTTTGAAATTGGATATTGCATGAAAGTAATCTATGAAACAATGAATTTGTAATAATGATCATGATTATATTTAACTACAATGATTATATCCAATTCAACTAAATATTCACAATTAGCTGAAAACAAGATGAGATAAAAATCATTCTATCTAATTCAAAAATCATTTTGATCTGTTCTGAATCCAACCTCATATTACCAATGAAAACCACACCAAAAACTGTTATAACTATTCAAGTTATCAAAACTAAAGATGTAATCTAAAAACCATTTGAGAAGCAAAATGATTGATCACAAGTGATATATAAACATGCATTTTATTAATTAATCCACTATGATTTTTGAAACCACTCATAAATATAAACATGAATTCATCAATTAATTCCTATCAATTTATAATTAAAAAATGCATTTAAATATACCATTAATTGACTAGGACCCCAACACCATAACAGAGTCATCTCTATGGTAGAAAGTTTTAATTTAAAAAAAAATAAGGGGGTGTGAAAAATAGGCATAACACTAGTGACCTTGCTAGTCATATTTTGTGTAATGAAATTGAGTAGAAATAAATTGCCTATTGATAAAGACAATCTTAAGAACGTGATCCATGGAAATAATTTCTTAAGTAGATAAGCATGAACACATTTAATAATGAATTTCATTAAGAGATGGATTGTTTAGCTAGTGTGGTATGTAGAAAGGGAATGATATAACAAAAAATTTTGGGTTGGATGCATAATCTAATATAAATGACTTAAGTACAATATCTTAAAATGAAGTAATACATAGAAAACCAAATATGACCCAATATATATTATTAATTTATTACAAAAATTGAATTTTTAAGAGTAACTTCTAAAAATTATTGATACTTACAGTAAATTTTCATCTTCCTTGTACTCTTCCTTCAAAATGTGACATTTTTCCATTAATAACCTTCATTGATCTTTTCAAAAGTAAAGTAGTAATATAAAATAACAAACTAGAAATAGAAATAGAAAACAAAAATAACAAAGAAAGGAACAATAAATCAAAAAGAAAGCAAGAAATAAATCAAACCAAAAAGAAAGCAGAAAACAAAGCAATAAACAAATTGAAAAGTAACTAGTCATGAAACAATTTTAAATGATGGCCATTAACTAAGTAACACAATCAATTTCCTTCAAGATTTTTTAAATAAAAATCATTATTTTCAAGAACTGTGACAATTCTATAAGGCCCAAGTCATAATGAATCAAACTTGTGATGTTTTTAAATATCTTCATGGGATTTATCCTAATATAAGACTAAATATCCAACATTAAAATTTTTAAAAAAAACCCTTTTATTATTATTTTTTTAAATTTTTTGATTATTTTTTAATTTATACAATATTGTCACTTTAGATTCATCAATAACTACTAAATTATGTAATCTTTGTTCAATTAAATTTATTTCTTTAGCTACATATTGTAAAGCAATCCTAGCTGAAGAAATATGAAGTTCTATTGGCAAGGTATCCTCAAATACATATGCTAACATAAAAATAAATTAACCAATTTTTGCCTTAAAAATAGTCCTATCAACCCATAAAGCTTTAAAAAAAATGTGATATTAATTTATTTTTTTATAATTGAAATCAGATTTTTATTTATGGACTCAACTTGTCCATTACCTTGAGGATAATACTTAGATGAATGACTAGATATAATTGAGTATTTTCCTAAAATTTTTATAAATTCATTAGAAATAAATTGAGGTTAATTATCTAAAATAATTTTTTAAGGGACTCCAAGTCTATAAAAAATATGATTTTCTAGGAAAGAGATCACTTCACTTGTTACCAAACTCTTAAGTGCCTTGGCTTTAGGTCACTTAGTGAAATAAACTATGGCTGTTAAAATATATATATGACCTAAAAATGAAGGTGGATGAATATTTGAAATAAATTTAATGCCCTGTTTTGTAAATTTTTTTTAGGAATAACAAGGTTCAAAGGCATTGTAGGGAATTTATCTCTTCAAACAAATAATTAACAAGGCATGCAAAAATGAACTAATTTATAACCATCTTGAAATAAAGTAGGCTAATAATAACCTAATCTTAAAATATTATAAGTGGTTGTTTTCATAGCATAATATCCACAATAATTTTCTTCCTGATAGTCTCTAAGAAATTTTTGTGTCTGATTCTGTGTAAGACATTCAACAAAACTCTACCTCTATTATGATAAAACAAAAAAAATTATATCTAGAAATTTAAAGCTTTTAATAGTAAAGAACATATTTTTTTATCTAAGTTATTATAATAAGCTTGAATTTAAAAATAATAAACTAAATTATGGTACCAATCATATTTAACCAGCAAAGAGTCTCATTCATTCATTTCAAGATCAAACTTAATTTTTTTTTAAATTTATCAATCTTCATGGTATTTAAATTTGGCTTTGTATTCAAATTTTTATCAAATAAAAAAAGTAAAACATTAATATATAAGGAACTATTTTCAGTTAAATATTTTTCTAATTCGCTACTTTTAATTATTTTAGAAGTTTTAAATTTAAGATCAAACTCTTGAATGCATAAAATCTACTTAGCAAGCCTTCTCTTAATAGTTGGTTGATTTAAAAGATAAGATATAATAGTCACATTAGATTTCATAAAGACTTTACTTCCTATTAAAAAATAATGAAACTTAATCAAAAAGGAAATTAATGAGAAAATAGATTTCTCAATAAGGGGATACCTAGTTTTTGCATCTTTTAAAATTTAACTGATGCAATCGATTGGTTTTTCTTCATTGTTTTCAAATTCTTGAGTAATTACATGTCCAATAGTTTTTTATAGTATTAACATAAAGAATGAATAATTTCTTCAAATCAAATTTAGAAAGAATAGGAGCACTTGCAATGGCATCTTTAACACAATTAATAGTTAACTTAACACTCTTATCCCAATTATATATCTTATCTTTCTTAAGCAATATTTGTAATTGATTATATTTTTCATCAAAATCTGAAATTAATTTCTTAAAAAAATTTATCTAACCAAAGAAAGACCTCAAACTAGATTGATCCTTGGGAGGAGGTAGTTCTTTAATTGCTTTAACACATTCAGGGTTAATAGAAATACCATCTTTTGAGATTATGTGTCCTAACAACTTACCCTTGATAGCACCAAAAACTAATTTCTTTAGATTCAAAAAAATGTCAAATTTTATACATCTTGTAAATACTTCATAAAGTTGGTCTAAATGATTTTTCCTCTTTTTAGAATGAACAGTGAGATCATTTAAATAAACTTGAATAACAACATCAATCATATCATAAAAAATAGCATGCATATCTATATAAAAAAATAGCTCTTGCATTCATCAATCCAAAAGACATTTTGTTATAAGAGAAAATATCTCGACAAGTAGTAAAAGTAGTTTTATGTCTATCTTCAAGATTTACAACAATTTGATTATAATCAGAAAATCCATCCAATAAAGACATCATTTTTGATCCCATAATTTTTTATAAAATTTGTTCTATGCTTGGTAGAGGAAAAGCATCCTTAACTTTAGATTTATTTAGATCTCTAAAATCAACACATAGCCTAATGTCACCATTTTTATTCCTAATCAAAACTAGGTTAGCTACCGATTCTAAATATGTTATATAGAAGATGACACTAGTATCAATCATCTTGTCCAACTCTTTGTTAATGATATCTTCTTATAAAGGGCTGATTTTTCATATTTTCTACCTAATATGTTTGATATCAGGTTTAATAGGTATGTTATGTCTAATAATTTCAGTATTATAACCTTTAAGATCTTTATATGATCAAGCAAAAATATCAATGAATTATTTAAACAATTTAATGAATTTAACATTCTCATTTATAGTAATCTAAATTCCTAAATAGACATATTTTAAATCTTTTTCAGTGCCTAAATTGATAAGAATAGTCTCACCTATGATTCTCTTCGATGACTCTTCTGTTCTAGAGACTTTAGGCTAATCATTAGACGTGAGCATAGATTATAAACTTATCAAACTAGCAGGTAATATATTAACACTTAATTATAAATAATCTCCACAATTTAGCATATAATCATCATGATCAAAATAATTGATTTTAATAAAAGAATCTATATGTTTTTCAAAACTAAATATATGCCAACTATCATTTAAATCAAGAATTTGAGGATGCAAAATTTCAACATAAGAGAAGTCTGTAATAGGTTCAATCTCACTCAAATTTAGATTATTTACAAAACCATCAATTTTATCAGCTCTAACATTATATTATCTAAGAATATGTGTGATGTTAAAAGCTTTAAATTTTTTAAGTAATGATCAAATATTCTACGTATAATGGTGTAGATGAGTTTGATTAGTCTTATAAATCTTACAAACTTATCTAACAACTAATTATGAATCCTTAAAGACTTTTAAATTCCTAATGTTCATATCTATGGACTTTTCCAATCCTAAACATAATGCCTCAAACTCTATTATATTATTATTATTCTCAAAGGACAATCTGAAGGCATAACGAAAAATTTTACCTATAGGAGAAATTAGACAAACTCCAACACCATTACCTTGTTGAGAACAAGCTCCATCAAAGTAAAATTACCATAAAATGTTCTTTTCAAATAATTCTTCATGCTATTTTTTTAGTTCATCTAAATTTAACAATTTATATGCCCCAATTCCAATTTTAACATAAGAAATATTTGAAGGTGACTCAATCGATGTACTAGACCAATCTTTTCATTTTATGAATTTTTTTTAATTATTAATAGGAACCCATGTTATATCTTTCCCAAAAAAAATCTCAGTTACCTTAGACCAATCTCTTCCTAATAATATTGTGTAATTACTAATAATATCTAACACTTGGACATTAGTCATGAATCTAATTCTTTCATCTTGTGAAATTTTAATGACTATATCTTGAAATTTACCACAACCCTTAGTTTATCTGGAATCAAAACCAATAAGTTTTTTACTATCCATTTCATAAGATGTGTCTAACTAATCTATAATGGACTTAGGTATAATATAGGCACCTATATCTAAAATACAATTATAGATTATTTTGTTAGCAATTTTAACTATAACTTAAAAAGGAGGAATGTAATTAATAGGGGGATCATAATGTTGAGCATAAATATGTTCATTATTATCTTCTTCTTGTATACCGACATCAGCCTTAGAATTTTTAACAACCTCATTAATCTTATCAAGTTGCCTTAGAAGACTAGCTACCTATAGTAAAGAGAATTCTATTTTAATTATTGGAAAATCATCAATTATGTTATAAGTTTTAGCATCATTTTGTCTAAAATTTTGAAGCTTATAATGTTGATAGTGACTATTATTATATCCAATTGAGAAAGGAATATTTTGTGTAGTATTATCATTTGAATTATTAGCATTATTCTGAACTATTTTTCTTTTATCATCAGAAAAAGATTTATCATTTACTATTTTATTATTTTAAGAACTATAATATTTATTTATAGTATTCAAACCATAAGCATTCTCATTTTTTGATGGATCATCAAGAGTGTTTATATTGTATACTAGATCTTCAGATATTAGATCTTTTTCTTGAAGAAATTTTTTGAACTTAAGAACAAGACATGAATTTGGATTATGATCCAATTCTCAAATATTGTAGTAATAAGCAATATATTTATTTTTATCTTCTTTATTAATTTTATTTGAGAAAGAAGCTTTATCATTTAGATGTCTTTTAAAAATGAGCAACGCATTACCTAAACTATATATGGCTTTTAGAATTTTAAATTATCTGAATTTAAGCATGTCAAAGACCTATTTTTAAATCTAATGCATTTAAGCTTCTTTTCATATTAAATAAAAAATGTTATAGTTTTATTATATTCTATAATATCTCTATCTTCTAGTCATTCTATATTTTAAAGGTAAAACATTATAAAGATAAAGTCTAGATAATTTTTTATAAGGTCTAAGATTATGTGGGATCTTTTGATACAGCTTAGTGAATTTTGAAATAAAATGATAAATGGTCTCACCTGGATCAAGATAAAAACTCACAAAGTCATTGACTAGATCAAAATCTTCTTTAGCTTTTCCAATGGATAACTCTAACTAATTTTCAATGTCTTTTCATGTATCAATAACCTTGGTAGGTATAATAAATGTTAGGTAAGCTTTTCCTTCAAGTGTCTAGGTAAAAACTCTTTAAACACTTTTTTTACTTGTTATTCAAAAAGTAGTACAAACTAATCTAAAAGCTTCTAAATGATCTTCCCAAGACTATCTAGAAGCACCAAAAACAATTATTATATTCAATCCTTTAAGAGAAGTTAACTTACCAAGATGGTTTTCAATATTAATTGGATTTGTAGAAATCCATAGAGTTATAGCTATTTATTGTTCTAATTGAACTTATTCTTCATCTTCACCTTTAGTGAGATCATATTACTCTTTATTGTTTTAAAACCTACAAATCAAATTCTATTTCCTCTGCTCTACTTATAGTTTTTTTTCATTGAAAGTTTTAGAAGTTTAAACCTAAATAGATTGATTATTTTGAACTGATGTACTTGATTTAATTGCATATTTGTAATAGTAGTTTTAACAGGTAAAACAAAATCACTAAATGAAAAAGAATAAAAAATAAAACAAGTTTTAGGCCTAAGATTAGTAGCTAAAACTCTATCCCTATCTTCTTGAATTATTTTATTATAATTAAGAATGTCTCGTTGAGTTTCACATGTAATATTTGAATACCAATCAATTTCTAATTTTACAATCTCTTCTTCTTGGTTTATAACTTGAATGACTTTATGAAGATTTTTATGATGATTATACCATGCATATCACATTAGTTTTAAAGAAACATCAACTAGATTATCTTTAATATTTATTCTAGGTTGAATAATAGGAGGCTCTTATCTTCCAAGTACCATGAGCAAGAAGAAAACAAAAATTAAAAAAATCATATTTCTAAAGGAATATCCCCAGTAGAGTCACCAAATTTGTTGATGATGAAAAATATACCATCATTGAATCAAACTTTTCACCTATCATGAAGGTCAAAGTCAAATCATACTAGTCTAATTGTGGGGTTTTAAAGGTTCAACTATGATCCTAAATATGCAAGGGTTTTTTATAAGTTTTGAAAAATAATCAATAAGTCATGTAACATATTCTATTATAAAAATAAGAATTACAATTAATCAAATCATGAATTAGTTTAAATAAGAATATGTAATATATTATATCTAATAAAGAAAAATTATGAATTAGATAATATCTTAAAGAATAGAAATCTGTTTCATTAAATAAATATATATCCCAAGTAATATCTTGCTTCTTATTGTAATATTCTCCAAATTAACCTCAAAAAGACAAACCAAAAATATAAGAAATAGATTTGAAATAAGATAAATAAGTATTCAATCAAGTAAAAGGTCAAGCAAAGTAAACACAAGAAACACAACAAATAACAACTAACAAACTAACTAAAAGAAAAGAGAACATAAAATAACTAAGCTAAGAAATGGACAATAAACTATTTACAACAACTAAAAAACAACTTTAAATAAGGAAAAGACCAAAGACTAAAGATCAAATAAACTAATCTAAGACTAAACTTGGACTCAAATTAATCTATCTATAAATCAACTAGTAAATAAATAAATAATAAGACTAACACTAAAACAAAAATAAAACTTTAACCTAAAATCTAAATAAACTTAGAATCTAATCTATGATTAAGGCTAACAACTAACAAGAACTTAAAACTTTAATAGAAATATGAGAAAAGAAATAATCAAAAGAATGATCTATTATACTATTTAATCTAAGAAAGAGAACAAAGTATTAATTTAAGAAGCAAATTAAAGAACTAAAATAGAATAGAAAACTAAACAAATAAAAGATAAATATAAACTAAGAAATAGAAATAAAAATTAAATTAAAAAAAATTAAAAGATAAAATTATATTAAAATTAGAGTCAATATAAAGTATAATAAAGTCTGCAAGTCTCAAAGGAGAGTCATCTTAGCATAAAATATAGATTTTATTGAGAAAAGTAACACATTTCTTTAAATTAAATTAAGTGACAACTGTATAATCAAAATAGATAAATAAAATATCACAAAATATTGAAGTGTTCATCATTATTCGGGTTGAATACTTGGAATATTTACATAAGACCATAAATAACAATCATAAAATATTTTAAAATTAACAATTTTCAGATAATCTATCATATTTAATAATAAAAATTAGATATATCTACATTGCCTAAGCAATTATGTAACTATCAGATAAAGTATCATTGAGTCTATCTAAAAAAATTGTACTATCTCAGAGAAGTTAAATATAAAGAAGAGAGATGAATGATTGACTTCATAAAATATGTCTTCAATACATGTGTTGTTTTTCTATCTTTAAATGAATCTTTGGTTTATTTTTATGCTCCAAACTTAATTGAAAAATAAGGTATAACTAACTTTAGGTAGTTAAAATTCAATAGTTATAAATAATTATTAGTTAAAGAAATATTTAATTAAGACTTTAAAAGTCTTAATTGATCAAGTTTTTAAATATAGACTGGGTACTAATCTTATCAAGTAGGGGCCCTCAATAATTAATAATAAAATAGAATACATATATCAATCATAAAATACATAAGTCAAAGATTAATAAAATTCTATTTATATTAAACGATAAGGCATGTCTAAAATTTACTTAGGCATATATATATATATATATATATATATATATATATATATATATATATATATATATATATATATATATATATATATATATATATATATATATATATATATATGTTGTACTTCCATGATATTATCATAAAAAAATACCAAAATCTAAAGTTAAAGTATCAAACTAAAAGTGTAAAGTTATGTCATGTAAAATTTTTAACTAAAAACAAAGTCTATCTTGTGGACATCTAATAATCATCTGAATCCAAAATCACGTCAATCACTAATTTGTCTTGTAAATTAAGTCATACATTATATTCTATTTTTATTGTAGGAAATTGCATGAATTTCATTCAAGAATCACTTATATCATCATCAATTTTTAACTTGATCTATTTTAGTAATCTAACTTCAACATGTGAATCTATATCATTCTAACTTTTTGATCTCTTTTCTGAAGTAGAAGGGTGTATTTCAAGTGTCCTCTTTCTACCAACTAAAATATATTTATCCAAGCTAAACTTTTTACATCTCATGATGGGTTTACAATGTGAAGATGGTAAACCCAACCTCTTACTTCCCAAAATAGTCTCTCTATGAGAAGATGAAGGTTCACTGGAAACTAAAGGAAGATCAAGATTAACATAATTTTTTACATATGCAACTTCAATATCAAATTGGGTAACTTGATTAGTAGGATTAATTTCAATAGTTGGCTAAACTCTTTTAAGAGACTAAATGGATAGGTGTTATGGGTTATTTTCTAAATGGAAGGAAGAAATACTTTGTGAGGGAGTTCTGGCTTTGAACCTATGACTATAAAAACCTTTATTTTCTTGATTATTTGTAGGATTTAAAGGTAGGTTGTTAAGGACATTATAAAATTTGGGATATGAGGCATCAAAATGTATGAACATCCTAGTACCTATATGGATCCTATGGACAAATCTTCTGACATGGAAACCATCCCTAGGAATGTTTTTATTAGGATTTGGTTGATTTACATTATTACCAAAATTCTACCCCCAACCCCTATCATCATTACTCCTAGCTAACCTAGGTTGGTCCCATCTAGACATTTTGAAATAATCTAAAATATATAAAAATTTAATACTTAAAATTAACATGTCTATTTAGAATTAAATATAAATAATCTCAATACGTAGTCATATCTCAAGCAAACTAAATGTACCAAGTATCTGACATTACTTAAAATACTCCACTAATCCATCAACAAATTTCACTTAAATCAACTAAAATCTCAAAAAATAAAATTACAAGAACATAATTTTATTTTAAAATATCTTGATATATCTCAATAAAACCTCAATCATCATCAAATCAACTGAGAGACAGCTGATTTTTTAAGGAACTGTAATTTCAATATCCAAATTTAAAATGAAACCCATGAATTCAATTCTGAGATGTAAATTCAACAAAAACTTCATATCTTACTCAATCCTCTTTTATAGTCAATACTTATGACTAAAACTAATAGATGAAACTTTTGATCACAAACCCCACACACACACACACACACATATAATTTCTTGACATATCTTTTGCATAATAACTAACTGTATCCATTCAAATATCATCTATATAAAACCAATTTATATCTTCCTAAACAAATAGAAACTACCTTTAAGAAACCAAAACCCAAGTTTATCAAAAACAACCAAAACCTCATAAACTGAAAATCCTTTAAATTTTTCTAGGATAATCATAGCATACAAGATCAAAAACTTATACATAAATGACCAAAACCAAAAATTGATTTATGTTACATCAAAACCTTGACACTTCTCAATCCTTCATAATATGCATGCAACATAGTTCTTCAAATATTATACATAGGGATGTACAAAGTTTATCCATAAAAATGAGAATCCAACAAAACCATTTTGAATCTATTTCAAATACTATCAAATATTCATGTCAAACCATGCATGAATATACACAAAATCATCAAGCAAAAATTATTTCCAAAATTTCAAAGAACCCAACAAATCTAGAAAAATGACCAAAAAAACTTGCTTTCCTTCAACTTGATAATATTTATTTCATAATATGTATGTGATCACCTTGTTAGGATTTAAAATTGGATACACACGTACTATAATCCATTTCTTCTAAGGACTTTAATAAAACCTTTGACATAAAACTTAATTTTGGAACCATTTATATCTTGCACTAAAAACCCATAGATTTTAACAACTTTAAAATTGCCAAGCACCTAATTTTGAATATAATCAACTCTATAAAAGACCAAGTATATAGAAAATGAGAACCCATCTTTTCCATTATCATTGCATGATAAAATATATTCAAACTAAGAAACTATTCATCTTCAGAGTATTAACACACAAGGGAAACTTTTTTGATCATATATTCATAGAATAAAACATGCCAAGCCATTCTCAAAAACTCAAGGTCCAAAACAAAACTCCCATTGTAATGACGTATTATCTCTCATTTATAAACTAAAATCTTAATGAAAATCTATTTGAGACTCTGTATACTATATATAAATTTAACACTATATAATTTAAATATCAAGAGAAACCTTTAAAACACTAACATGCAGATAGATTTATAAAATCATATTATACTAGAGCTTGTCTTTCACAATGAAACAAAGACAACCATTCAAAATTAATTCAAACCTTAAATGAATATCCATGCAAACCAAAACTCACTTCTTTCATGTAACTGAAATGTTTTCTAAACCACCATGAATATTTTCCAAATTTATCCAAAATTATAGGAATCATATCTGGTAATGCACCTTTGAAATATTTTTACCCAAATTCCTTAATAAATCTTTCTTTGTAACTCAAAAATCACCTAGTTAGACCTCCAATTCTATGATAATATTTCCCAAATGAACAAAAACAAATAAAAGTGACCTACTTATTTCTACCACTCTCTACTATAACCAACTTGACTAGATGCTTGCTTCCTATTGGCTCATCAAAACTAGAGTGTAATTTAGTGAACCTTCTATCTTTGATATCAGCACATCCAAACTTTTTCATTTCTAATTATTCATACCAAATCATAACCAACTTCCATCATTCATGGTAGACATGCTTTGAATTAACTCTATGTTGCTTCCAAATCTTTGGCATATCTTAAAACTTCTTGAATATGATTTCACATTAAATGTTTATGCCAACTCACCATGCCATGACATCCATCAGTCACCTAACATCTACCAACTTGGAATCTCATGTCATGTGGATTCAAATTCAAAACAAGTCATGCACATTATTGATAAGCCTTTAAATTTATTTCAACCCCCTTGAGATAAGAAAATTAGGTTTTTAAAAAATATATGTGATGATGAATGTTTATAAATGTCTTAACTTCAAAATAACACCTTGTGCCATCAAAAATATCCCATGAAACAAATCTTAGGTCGGAAAGTTAATCTACATTATATAAATCTTCTATTCCAAATGAGATACAATAAACATTCCATCCTTATGCTTTAGGACTTATGTTTCAAAACATTGATTTGAGTAATTACTAGGATTTTAAGATTGTAACAAAGGACTTAGGATAAAGATTTTAGGTTAGGACCATGAGATGACATATCTTAAACATATCCTAAACCTTTTCATCAATGAAACACATATGACATATTCAAAATAAAATTTGAATAAGTTCTCTATTTGATAACTATATTTAAAACTCATAATAAGAATTCAAACCAACATAAATCATGCCATTATCTTTCAAATTGGATATTGCATCAAGTTAATATATGAAACAATGAATTTTTAACAATGATCATGCTTATATTTAACTATAATGATTATATCCAATCTAATTGAATATTCATAATTATTTAAAAATAAGCTAAGAGGGGAAAATCATTTTGATCTATTCTGAATCCAACCTCATATTAACAATGCAAACCATGCCAAAATTTCTATAATTGTTCAAGTTTTTAAAACTAAAAATGCTAAGATATAATATGAAAACCATCTGAGAAATAAAATGACTGATCACAAGTGATATATAAATGTAGATATTATTCATTAATCCACTATGCTTTTTGAAACCACTCATAAATATAAACATGATTTCATAAATTAATCATTATCAATTTATAATTAAAAACATGTATTTAAAAATATTATTAATTAATTAGTTCCCTGAAATAATTTTAAATTTCATGGCAGAGTCATCTCTATAGTGGAAAGTAATAATTTTGGAAAAATTGAGGAGGTGTGAAAAATATGCATAATAGGAACTATGTTAGAAACCCATTCAGAATAGTCCACTAGTTTGATAAACTTAGCATTGATAAGTTTGATTAATTCTTCATGATATAAGGTGGAAACCTCATGTGGAAATTTCAATTATTTTTGATGCACACATTTGGCATCAAGATAAGTGATGATATTGTGCACCATAATGCTAGGGCCAATGAACCACAATGCTAGGGTCAATACTAGGCATGTCCTCATAGGATCAGGTAAATATCTCATGATATTTATCAAAAAATAGACTAAAATTTTCATTTTAGTAGGTGAGAGTTCATGAGATATGGTAATTGGTCAAGGGAATAAATGAGCACCATATTTAATGTGAGTATTATATTTGATGAGCATAACATTACCATCTTGGAAGTGGTATGGCTCATCAAGTAAAGAATAAATTGGATTAGCTTTAGGATCTATGATAGAAATAAAGTTGTTGAATAAGGGGTTTTATTTTTGAAATTCCTAAGTTTGTGATGTTACTAAGGAAGTTAAGTTTCTTAGGGATGAAGTAATTCAATAATAGCTTCATCACTAGGTAAAGTGTGAAGAGGACCGTAATACTCAACATCTACTTTGAGGTCAAGAATTTGATTACCATGGAGATCATACTCAAAATGTATTTGATGGACATCTATGGCCTTAGAATCTACTATAATCACAAGAGTAGGAGGAGTAGATAGATCAGAAGAGATTGGTGTATTGTTAGTTTCTTTAATGGGGGAAGAATTGGATGTAGTGATGGGATCTTTAGGTGATAGAGAAGATGTAATAATATCCATAGGTTTAAATGGTATTATGTGTTCTACAACTCAAAGATTATGAAGAATTAGAGTATTATCAAGAGGTACATGACCTTTAGGGCCTTATTTAAAATCCATGAAAATGGTATGAACATCCTAATTGAAATTATGTATTTGAAATAAGATTTTTTGATAATGTTAAAAATCCAAGTCTTTAGATTGATCTTGGGCCATGATGTAGTTATCATCATAGGTTGTAAAAATGGAACATGCTTGAGATTTAGGGGGAGTTTCATAAGTTAAAATCCTAATACTATTGAATTTACATGGAGACATGATTAGAGGGTCTTGAAATAATATGTCCACTCCATAATCATTGCATGTGAAGGCATATTCTATTAGAGAAGGCTCATGAGCATTACATGGAGGGTGAAAATTAGTGATCTCATCAATGAGAGGAATAGTATGGTTATGAGGTAACAAAGAAGGAGGAATCCACTCTAATATATAGGGAGGTAGTTTGGTAGTGTTATAACTATGTTGCAAATCATTAGGTTCATCATCATTTGAAACAATAAGAGTGACTTGTAAGTCTAGATTGATGTTGATGAACTTAGGTAAAGGATCACTATTGCTGGTAGGAATGGTAGGGATGCAATATTGAGATTTTAGATTAGGAAGTTGAATACTCCAAGGGTTGGGATCAGTCTCATGCCTATAATTTTTTATATTATGTAATAATTTGATGTATTGGCTGCAATAAGAGGTGATGTTCCTCATTATATGAATTCAAGGGTGAAAAATGAGTATGTTAAATGATAAGGGTAAATAAAGGAACATAATTTTAGTTTGAACAATCTTAGGTCCAAATGTTAGGTGAAGCCAACTACAACCAAGTGGATTTTGATTAGTTTTATCAAATCCATGATAGGTAAGGTGGGTTTTCTTAAGATAATCCTTATTATAGCCAAGTTATTGTATAAGCAGCAAATATTTCACATTAATAACAAATCCTTCATCGATTAGGACTTTATGGATAAGGGTAGTATTAATGGCTATTTTAATGAATAGTGGCAGATCATTGATTCAAAAAGAGATTTCATCATTACTCATGTCTTCTTTAAGAAATTGAATAGATAGTTTGGAGGGACACATGGTTTCAATGGTATGAACATTGGTAGGTTAAGGTTTAATAGAGGGTGTTCTTCATGTATAGGAAATGAATCTTCAATTTCTTGTAATTATTGCATAAGGAACTTGTGATGATAAAGGGAAATATGAACTAACTCCATAAGTGGAATTTTACAAGCATGGAGTTAAGTTCTTCAAGAAAGTTCCAATGGGGTTTAGAAGAAGAACTAGTGAGAGTTTTGGAAGGTAAGGTAGATTTTGTAGGAATGGAAGTTATTGGGGGTTCAGAAGGAGGAGGTGGTTCCTCATGGGATTTCAAAGCTAAATTAGTGGTGGTAGTATCTTTGATAATTTGTTCTTATAAAGATGGTTTCTTAGGTTTTTTGATAACATCTTTATGAGCTTATTTGTGATGGTAATTGACTTTAACTATGTTAACATATTGAGAATTGTTATAATATTGGTCATAGTCAACATTAAAAGCACAAACATCCTTAGTATTTTGTTGATTATTAGCTATGGAAAAATATTTTTGTTTCATGGAAGAATAAGCTTTGTAAGCTTGTCATTTTTGAGAATTAGTGTTGTACTCTTGATGATGAAGGTTTATCATGGATTCATGATTGAAACAATCACCAAGCATATATGAGATAAAAAATTTAGTAATCCCTCTAGAAGTTTCATGGGAATGACCAATGTTGATGTAGAACCAACAAAAATGTTTAGGGTCATACCACTTAGGAGGATTATTAGAATAATTAAAGGGTATAGATGATGTTAAGAATTGTTTCATTTGTTGTACAGTCAGTGGTATATGAGAAGATGAGGGAATGTCAGCTTTATCAACTCCTAGTTTGGTTTGAGGAGTATTACTGGTGATATCATTAATAGAAGTTTGAAAATATACTTTAAGTAATTTAGGATTAGGTTTGTATTTCTTCATGAGAAAGTCTTGGTGTTTATCTTTGTCAAGAGATTCGTTAAGTATTTAGGGAGAAAATTTTCAAACCTTACATTAAAGTGAAAGAATTAAAGAAGTGATAAAGAGTTTTAAAAATTGTCAATAGTCATGTTATGGTAAATTTTATAGGCCAAATATTTCCATCATTTGATAAAATCATGAGTTAATTCAGTAGGAGATTGCTTAGCATTAATGAAATGGCTAAGACAATTTTTTGGAAGATCATTATGTTGAAAATCTTTGACTAAAGGATTGACTAAATCCTTAAGTTTTCAAATGGATTGTTGGGGAAGTTGGTTGTACCATTCCAATACATCACTAGTGAAGGTTTTAACTAGATATTTGGTTGTGGCAAAATTATTAGTTTGGATCCACTATTTATAAAGATTACCAAAGGTTTTGAGAAAGGATGTAGGGTCTTTAGTCCCATCGTACTTGATAATTGGAGATATATTACCAATATAAATGGATATAATGAAAGGAGATAAAGGCTCATTTTGGATGTTTTGAAGAATTTTTTTATTCATTATAGGTTGAGGAATAACATTTCTTGAGGCATCTCTAACAGGTAGAAGAATAAAATTTGGGTTGGATTAAGGATTGATAGCCAAAGATTGATTATCCATATTGATAAAATGATGTTGTAATTGTATCATTTGAGAGGTATTATAATTTTACATTATGTTCATTTGTTGTATGACTTGTGCAAGAATTTGAGTCATATCAATTTGTGGGTTGGTGTTTGTAGGATAACTCCCCGAATTGGTATTAGGAGGAAGGTTAGTAGAAGATGGATTATTAGTGGGATTATTAGATATACTTATGTCAATTGATCCCACATCATGTTAAAGAGTTTGAAGATGATAATTATCTTGATAGGTATAAAAAAAGATCAAATCCACCTACCTCATATTGGGGTGTGATTTAAACCATGTTACAATCTATAGATGGAGGGGAAGAGGTGTTCCAAGAGTGAGGGTTCTCTTGAGAAGAAAAGAGAGGAAGAAATGAACATCCCATATAGCATCTAAATGGATTCAAGTTTTCCAATAAGTTTATAATAGGGGAATCTATTATTACTTGATAAAAATGAAAAAAATGTTAAAGAAGGAGAAATAGATAATTGAGTTGGATAGATAAGATAACAGTAAGAGTACATAGTCAACTGGGTTGACCTAGTACTATAAATTGGGGAAAATAGGGTCTAATAAGAGTAAAAATTCAACTAGGTTAACCTATTATTGTAATCTAATTGGTAAAAGAGATATAGATTCAACTAGGTTGACTTATTACTATAGGCAAGAATAAAAATAGTCTATAAGAAACTATGTCAAACATATTGACATTGTACTAAAAATATGGAAAAAAAATTCAATGTACTTTAAAGCAAGAAATGAAAATAAACATACAAGTAATTGGGTTAATGAGAATAATCCAATTAAGGCACACAACATAAAACCTTACACCAAAACTGGCCAATGCATGTTTTTAAAATATAATATACAATGAGCAAAGAGCAAGTAGTCAACTTGAGAAGTAAATGCTAACTAAGTGATCATCCTGAATGTTATTAGATTATTATAAATTGTTATTTTTAAGTGTGATAGGAAATTTGGATGAAAGTAGGGAACTAAAAAGCAATCTATGGATGGTTTCAGAGTAGTTAGGTTGAAAGGGGTCTATGTTGGAAATGGTATTGGCTTGGTATTGGGGCCTACCCTCTCACTTCATAATCCTATAATGATAAGGGTGTCGAGTGATTTTCCAATAAATAACATTAACCACATGTTTATACTTGTCTAGAAAACCAAGGCAGCTTCTCCCTTGGTGATGAAATCTACATAGGTAGGCCTTGGGAAGATAAATGTTTAAATATGTTTTGAAATTATGTGATTTGGTAGTGTGTGCAAGAAAGAGAAAAATAGTAAAACTAAATGGTATATTTAAAAACCACTTAATTAGACTATGTGAAATTTTCTAAGCATAAAAATAATTAAAAGTAAAAGTGTGAAGTAATTACTAGCATATAGTTATTAATTTCTAATTTAAAACACAATATAGAGTTAGTTCAGATGATAGTGTATGCAAATATTATAGAATATAGTTGATAGTATCACTATTGTACTAAAAAAATAAGTTTACTTAAGAACTAAGTTGACTAGGTAAACTTAGTATTTTAGATAGAAGATAAAATATAGAACTAGGTCAATTAGGCCAACCTAGTTTGTTATATGATGGTAGTTTGAAAGACTCCAAACTTTGCAAAATAAAATTGTAAGAAAGAACTAAATTGAAAGAGAGATAAAGAAAAGAATCTTGGTCGGTTGGAACATGTTAAAGATTATGAATTTTTTTTTGAAGTGTCTTAAATGTTGCTTGCAAGTTTTACCAACTATTTTGACTAGGTTAACCTATTTTTTAAAGCTTGTTAAGATGACTATACCAGCCTAACTGACCTAGTATGTTTTTTGGAAGATATTTAGAATACTATGTCAAACTAGTCAACATAGTTTTTTATTTGGAAGTTAATAATATTATTGTGTCTACATGTTCAACCCAGTAACCTGTATCTAATGAAGACTTGTATGGAAAGAATAAAGCCATTTTTGATATGGTTGTATGTTAAATCTGCACATAGAAGTTAGAAGTTATACTGGCCCTATTGACCTAGTATCAAAAATATATAAAAATAATAAATCAAATTATATAAAATGAAAAATGTGAAATAAAACCTTCAAGGGTTAAATTCATTTTGGGTTCACCAAAATGTATGCAATCAAAAATGCATCAGATCTATAAATCAATCCTAGCTCATAGAAGATAGATCCTATTTACACTTTTGTTTGGGGATACATTATATAATCAAGAACATGACCAATATATGGATCTATTATACATAATTATGGGATATTTTACTACAATAATATCACTAGGGACGGTTCCAAATCCTCTAATCAGGAAAAACTAAGTAATAACTATTAGAGGTACAATCACTGGGGGTGAATCAATGAGCCTAGAAAATCCAACTTCAATTTCAATCCTTTAAAATTATTAATAAATTACCACAATAATTCATGAATCATTTACATAATTCATAATAATGATTAGAGAGACAATGCAAGATCAATCACATAACACATTACATATTTGGGAAACCCTCTTGGGGGAGAAAACCCACTAGAACTTGCAATTGGACTAATGTCCTATAATAACAAGAACCAATTTAGACTAACCATAATTGATCAATAACTACCATCCCTTATTTAGTGAGATTATAATCCCACAAGGTATTACCACACATGTTTAGCTAAGCTAAACCAACAACTAGATCTTTAGCAAGTTTCACCTTGAAAGGAGGCTGTAACCCCTAGATTTTGAAATTCCACAACACCTATTAACACAACCTCTCTTGAATATTGATTTCCTACCAATCTGATGGAGATACAAATTATATCAACTCTCTTCAACTCTACACACATAATATATCCAAAGACACCTTTTGGATTACCCTAGACCTCTTTAATCATCCTCAAACTACAAGATCACTATTTTGACATCAACAATATGACCCACAGGTCATATACATATTCCTTAATTAATTCATCTCATTAACTCATCAACTAGACACTCTACCTCTCCTTTGCTTCACAACTTTCAAATCCACCTTGTACAAGCCTACAAACCATCTTATTTGGTTTCACTATTTATAGATATTTCATGAATTATAATTTCCACAATCTTTCCTTATATACCACAATACATGACTTCACCCTAAATTCATCTTACATGGGTCACACTTAAGTACGATTTTCTTTCAAATAGGACTAAGTCGTTTTTTAGGTCCTATGAAGACCCATTCACCTATTTGATACTTCACCACAAAAAATAAGAACATATCACAACTTTTCAACTCATGTAATCATGCTACATGATATATAAGTCCTCCTTAAGTAACAAAATTCATCACAATACCCTTCTTCTTAAGCTTAATTTTCTCAAACAACATTATATGTACACAATCACCATGAGTAAACACATAGTCACCTTCTAAGCCTTTGTTCATATTAAAAATGATTTTTCAAACCTTTATAATGAACATATATTTTCATCATTGAGTATATAACATTATTCAATATCTAATTCATCATGATAAATCCAAATAATAATAATAAAACAAGCTCAAACATCCTTCTCGAGTCACTTGCAGAATATGCATGAACAAATTCAAATTTGAAGCTTAATATTTTAGATATTAAAATATATATTTATATATGCACCTTCTATTCCTCTACATGTTTTATTTTTACACCATGATCTAATTTTTCATAGATCAAAAGATATGGCCCAAAACCTAGACACTAGCCATTCTTTTGTTAAATTCAAATATTTGAATTCAAACGGTCATAGTTAAACATCAAACACCATGTCCTCATCTCATATCATTATTTTATTGTATAAATTATTCAACATATAAATTATTTTAATAATCTCTAACTTTAACTCATAGTTCACCATTTCCAAATGTTAAACCTTGAACAGTTGACCTCATCTTGTACAATCTTGCAATATTGACTTAATGTGTACCATTAATCTCTACAGATCAACTAGAAATTTATATTATAGCACTCACTATTTGATCTTTATCATAATCCCCATGATCATGAAACTTATTACAATAATTTTCCTTTTGATTAAGTATACTATTAAACATTGAGCACTTGTCCTCATCTCACTACTTCCAGACATCTTGGAATGAACACACTTTAATGATCCTTTTATAAGGATCTCGATCTTTAAATTCATTAACCAAATAAAAATTTGACCTATTTGACTTAATACACACCATATATATAGATTTATTACATCCTATGAACCATTATATCTCCATCTATTCCTGATCTTTAACATTATACACAAATGACTAAGTATGGGGACTATTGCTTATCTTCCTGGAAGGCCAACTTTGGACCTCAATAAATTTTGTTAAGCTTAGATGATTGATCTAAAATTTGGACCATATGATCTCCTCACATAGTAAAATCCAAACATGTTTCAAATATATCATGAAACCATCACATGTTTGAGATATAACTCCATTAATCTTCTCACTCATATTTCTTCTACTATAGAGCCAACTATGTCAAGAATTATCTTGGAAGGCCAACTTTGCACATGTATATCTTTTAATGTGGATAATATCATGACATAAAAATTATCACATATAATATAGGCATAAAAATAAACAAACCCATATGATTAAATTATCCTTAAATTTCCACACATATGATATATGCCACCATCAAAATTCCTACTCATCTTTTTTTCCACATGGCAAATTTGGCTATGTATGGGAAAACATTGTTAAAATGCCTGAGACACCAAATTTGCACTTGAATATAGTTTGTAACACTTAATTACATGAATTGAGACTTATCACATATAAAATAAGGAATAATTTTATCACAACCATATGACCAAATCCCCTTGACTCATCCACACATGGCAATTATGATGTTAACAAACTGCCCACTCAATTTTTCTGCCACTAGATCCAAAATGTCTAGATGAGAACAATGATGAACTGAATGAAATCCATTCATACACAAAATCACTTAAATAATTATTTAATTTTTATAGGACCCCTTTTACTTTATCAAATCACCATACTCATCCTTAAACATCTCTAACCATGCCAAAATTGAAGGTCAACCAAGCCTCCTTCAAGCATACTAGGATAATCACATTACACACTTTGTCATTTTCACTTAGAATAACAAGGAAATTCATCTAGTAATAATAAAAATCAATAAAATCACCATTAAATCATTAAAAAATCTCCAAAAATCTCATACTAGGCACCTTCATGACATCAAATCTTCATACTAGGCATGTCTAGACTCGTAGCCCTACCTAGAACTTGTAGAGCCCATAAATTTTAGTAGACACATATTTAATACCTAAATCTTCATATCCAAATAAAAAAAATATTAAACCTTAATAAAACCAATTTTAACCACCTATCTCAACATATATAACATACTTCCTTCATAAACCAACTTGCCAATTAGTCCTCCATCTTGACAAAAACATGAATAATTTGAAAATCATAAACCTTCAAATCTATATGAAACATTATTTGAAAACCAATTTATCCAAATAAACCTATTAATAATCCTTAGAATTTAAATCATAAGGCAAACCACTTTTCAAGTAGATCCCAAAACCCTACAAACTTAAAATAAGCAAGGTCAACAAACCTCCTTCTAGTCAATGCAGACCTCTAAAACTTCTTGCACACTTAGATATAACTATCACACACTTATGTAACACAAATTGAGCCTCCATACCTTTGTTATACATCCTATAACCCATTTTAGGACCTACATACTTTTGAGCACAAACTAGGAAACCTAAGAGCAAATAAAAACCTCCATGACATCAAATCTTCATACTAAACCTATTTAGACTCCTTCTAACCCTACCTGGAACTTGTATATCCCAAAAAAATTATTAGACACATATTCAAGACCTAAAAATTCATATCTATATCACTCTCATATTCCCCCTTGATCACACCAATTTTCACCACCTAGATCAACCTCTACAACATACTTCCTTCATAAGCCAACTTGCCAATTAGTCTTCTATCTTGACAAAAACATAAATAATTTGAAAATAAAAAACCTTAAAATCTATGTGAAACATGATTTTATAACCCATTTTTACCAATAAACCTATTAATAATCCTTTTAATTCAAATCACAAGGCAAACTACTTTTCATGTAGAGCCCAAAACCCTAGAAACTCAAACAAGCAAGGTCAACAAACCTCCTTCTAGTCAATGCACACCTTTGAAACTTATTAAACACTTAGAGAAAACCATCACACACTTATATAATGAAAAAATTATCCTCCATACCTTTGGTAACCAATACATCCTATAACCCATTTTAGGACTTACATACTATTAAGCATAAACTGGGAAACCCAAGATCAAATAAAAAATATCCAATTTGACTTCAATGTACCTTTAGACCACAAAACAACCTAGAACATGATATAATAAGGTCAAGATACCTTTATATGGAAAATAATCATCTTGAAAAAACACAAATCCTCTTTTTCCACTTGAAAAACCTTCAATCTGACCTTACAGACTGACCATATACAACTATGACATCACCGCAACATATCTTCCACTTGGACATACCTGCTCCAACTAAAAACACTCATATATAGCCTTTTAATAACATATAAAAAACACCACAAAAACACTTACTTCTCCACTTAAATTAGTTTCTTAAGAATCATAGTTAAAGACATCCTTTATACCACAATTATATAAAATAAAGTGAAGCCAGGAGTGGCCCACATCTCCTAAGTAGCCACTAGAATCTTCTTATAGATATAATATTTATTGCTTAGTTTTTTCTTCTTAGTTTGAACTATGAAAAATAGTTCCTTTTCTAAAATTAGATTGAAAATACATGGAGACAACAATTGATTCATGACATACCTTTTCATTTGAATAATTTTCCTTGAAACTTAGAACCTCATCAGTAGTCACTGACAATTGATGTTCTTTGAAAGAAACTTCATTAGCAAAAGTAGGATGTTAATTTAGATCCATACTTACCTCAAAAATAGCCTTAACTTATACCTTGGTCTTTTTTTTTGAGCTTGGTCTCTTCATTCATAACACGAGTAGATAATGAGATCCCTTGGCACTCTTTAACTTTTGAAGCATTTTCCACCATAGCAAATAGATTATCTGGACCTATAGTCTCATCATGGCTCATACTTACCACATTTTGCTTCCATGAGTTGACTTGCCTTCTTCTTTCCACTCTAGCATCTTGATTTAACTCATTTTGACTTGATGACCTTTGCTTTCAAAATTTATTAATGTGACCAATCTTCTCATAGTTGTATCAAATAGTACTCCTTGATGAAAACATAGTCTGTCTTACCTTTTTTGAATAGAAACTTTCAAGGTGTCCTATGTCATGACAAATGAAACAACATCCTCTTTTGGGAGAGAAATCACCTTGTCTAACCTTATGTGGAAAATGATTTACAAAGTATCCCATATCAAGATAGTTAAAGCACTTGACTTTGTTCACACCTTTTCACTGATGACCCCCATAATAGTTTTATGCAAACTCATTTCTAACAGGTCTCTTACATTCTCTATATTTATGCTAAAATTGATTACATGTGTAATAGTAACCATTGAAACTTGTATGCCTCATGTCATTCAATTTTTTGATCTAATTTGTCTTCATGATGCTAGCATATTCATTTTTTGTCTTCAAAGTATGGTTTTCCTTGTTCAAATTAGTCTTCATCTTGTCTTGAGTTAGATTCGTTTATTCTTCTTAATATCCAAGATCAGTTCTATCACTATCATGATTTTGACCACTCATAATATTATCTAGTTCACTTGAACTCTTTTCAAATATCATAAATGACTTCACCCTACTATATGTCTTCTCTAACTCATATTTCAAAGACTCAATTTAAATTTCTTACCTTGAACATTCATCTTCTTTGGATTTCAGGCTTGTAGACAGAATTTCCTATTGACAACTAAGATGTTTGATAATATATTCATATTACATGGTGTCTTCATTCATTCTTGCTTCAAATGCACTGAATTGCTCTTCATATTCCTTGAGTTTAGATTTCATCTTATTATTGATATTTTACTCAATATTCAGTTCTTCAAAAGCATTTGTTAATGCAATCTCATAGTCTACCTCATCTTCATCATCATCTGAATCAATCCAAGTAGACTAATTTTAATGTGAGAAACTTCCTTATTCATCCATAAAAAGGGATTCATATTCAAAATGACCATCATCTTCATGATCACACTTTGAGTCACTATCTTCACTCTCATCTGATGAGTTGCAGTCTTTATTTATGTAGATAATATTCTTGTTCTTATATAACTTCTTCTTGTTGTCATACTTTATGAAACCTTTCTTCCTCTTATCAGACTTTTATGTCTTCTTATCTTCATCATGCTTATGAGGGCACTTTCTATAAAAATGTCCTATTTATCCACAATTGACAAATTTGAAGGGTAGTTTACCCTTATACTTTCCTGAACATGTTTTTAATTTCCTTGTAAATAAATCAATCAGTTCATCCTCATCAATATCAAAAATGCCATCCTCCTTGGGTTTCATACATTTGAATTTCTTCTTAGGTTTCATCTCTATATTGAATGTTTCTTCCTTATTTGGCAGTATATCATCATTCTTTCTCATCTCATAGGCAGTAAGGATTCCATGAAATTCATCCAACTTCATCTGAGTAAGATCATGACTTTCTTCTATAATAGATACTTTAGGATCAAACTTGAGAGAGAGCGACCTTAATACCTTTTGAAATATATTAGCTTATTTAAGGTTATCTCCAAGACCTATGATGATGTTCACAATATAATAAACTCTCTATAGAAAAGATGCCATAAAATCTTCTTCCTTCATCTTGAGACTTTCAAATTGCCTTCTATGAGTTTACAATTTAGCAAGTTTGACCTTTGAATATCCTTCATAAATAATCTACATTTTATCCCATATCTATTTATTAGATTTAAAATGGATTACCTTAGTGAAATCAATCTCTGTAAGACCACAAGTGATGGCATTCATTTCCTTAGAATTATTCTCAATAGCTTCTTATCTACAAGTACTAGATGGAGGAGTAGTAGTAATAACATAACCATCCACACCAAATTTACATACATAAAACCCTGGGGAAATAATGTATGTCCTCATATTTTCACTCCAAAAATAATAATTGGATCCATTAAACATTGGTGTTTTCTTAGTAGAGAAACCTCCTTGATGACTACCCATATTGTACCTTGGATCACCTTCAAGTTTTTAAGCCTTTAACAAAGGACCTGATCTGATACCCATTATTAGAGGTACAATCATTAGGGGGTGAATTAGTGAGCCTAGAAAATCCAAATTAATTTTCAATCCTTTCAAATTCTTAATCAATTACCATAAGCATTCATGAAGCATACACATCATTCATATAAATAAGCAAGAGAGATAATGTAAGATCAAAAACATAATGCATTAAATATGTGGAAAACCCTCTAATTAGACTACTATCCTATAATAAAAATAACTAATTTATACTAACTACAATTGATCAAAGAACTTCCATCCCTTATTTAGTGAGATTATAATCCCATAAGGTACAACCACACATGTCTAGCTAAACTATAATAACAACTAGACCTTTATAAAGTTTCAATTTGAAAGGAGGATACAAACCCCTATATGTTTATATACCATAACAATACCTATTAAAATAATATCTCTTTAACACTAATTTCCTACCAATCTAATGGAGATACAAAGTATATCATCTCTCTTCAACTCTGTACACACAATGCATCCAAAGACACCTTTTGGATCACCCTAGACATATTCACTAATCCTTAACCTATAATAGACTATTATAACATAAAAAATATTACCCACATATCATATACACATTTCTTAATCAACTCTACTCATTAACTCATCTACTGGACACTCTACCTCTCCTTCGCTTCACAACTCTCACATATACCTTGCAAAAGCCTAGAAATGATCTTATTTAGTTTAAATATTTATAGAGACTTAATGAATTATAATATACATAATATTTTATTTTTATCCACAATACATTCCTTCACCTTAAATTCATCTTGCATGGGTCACACTTAAGCACAACTTTATTTCAAATAAGACTAAGTCATATTTTAGGTCCTATAAAGACCCATTCACCTCTTTGACACTTCATCGAGAAAACTAAGAACATAGGACCATTTTAAAAATCATAAAATCATGAAACATGATATAGATGTCCTCATTAAGTTCCCAAAACCATCACAATACCCTTATGCTTAAGCATAATTTGCTCAAACAACATTATGTACACACAGTCACCATGAATGAACACATAGTCACCTTATACGTCTTTGTTCATATTTTATATGATTATTAAAACATTTATAATTCATATATATGGTCCTCATATATTCTAAAACATTATTAAATATCTAATTCATCGTTATGCATCCAAATACTAACAAAACAAGATTGAACATCCTTCTTGGATCACTTGTAGAACATGCATGAACATAGAGTCAATTTTGAACATAAATATCTTTGATTGTACATAATTTCAGATCTTAAAAATTATATTTAAAAATTTTCATTGTATTCATATACAAGTCTTATTTTTACACCATGAGTAAATTCTACATAGATTGAAATATATGAACCAAAAACTAGACACTAGTCATTCCTTTGTTAAATTCAAATATTTGAATTCAAAGGGTCATAGTTAAACCTCAAACACCATGTCCTCATATTGTGTCATAATTTAATTATATAAATAACACACCATAAATATTATTTTATTAATCTCAACATTTAACTCACAGTGTACCACTACCAAATCATAAACCTTAAACAGTTGACCTCATCTCATGCAATCTTGTAATATTGACTCAACACGTACCGTCGATCTCTATAGATAAGACAAGTCTTATCTTATAGTAATCACCATTATATATTAATAATAACCCCCATGATCATGAAACTTGTCACCTTTATGTACCTTATGATAACTTATACTATTAAACATTAAACACTTATACTCATCTTGTTGCTTCCAGACATCTTGGAATGAACTTGCTCTATTGATCCTTTTGTAAGGATATCGATCTTTAGCTTTGTTAACCAAAGAACACTTTGACATATTTGAATTACTATATATATATATATATATATATATATATATATATATATATATATATATATTATCTACCTAAAATTATTGGATCTCCATCTATTCTTGATCTTTAACATTATACACAAATGACTAAGTATAGGACTATTTCTTATCTACCTGGAAGGCCAACTTTGGACCTCAATAAATTCTATTGTTCTTAGATGTATGATCTAAAATTTGTACCATATGATCTCCTAACATATGAGAATATAACCATGTGTCAAAATTATCCTTAAATATTTGCACATGTGAGATATAAATCCATTAACTACTCACTCTAGTTTCTTCTACCACAAAGCTAACTATGTTAAGAACTATCTTAGAAGGCCAACTTTGCACATGCATATCTTTTGATGTGCATAATTTCATGAACTGAAACTTAGTGCATATCAATTAGGAAAATAATTTAATAAATCTATATCATCAAATTATCCTAAAATTTCCACATGTGATAGATATTCCACCATCAAAATACCTACTCAAATTTTCTTGCCACATTACAAATTTGGCTATGGGAAAACACTACCAAAATGCCTGAGAGCCCAAATTTACACTTGCATATATTTTATCTCACTTAATCACATGACTTGAGACTTATCACATATTAAATATGGAATCATTTGATGACAACCATATGGCCAACTCCCTTTGACTCATCAACATGTGGTAATTATGATGTCAGCAAACTACCTACTTAGATTTTCTACCACTAGACCCAAAATGTCTAGATGAGAACAATGATGAACCAGATGAAATAAAATCATGCACACAAGCACTTAAATCATTAATAAATTATAATATTACCACTTTCACATGATTAAAACACCACACTAATCTCTAAACATATCTAACCATTCCAAAATTGAAGATCAACCAAGCCTCCTTCAAGAATACTAGGACAAGCACATTGCACACTTTGTTATTGTCACTTATACTAACAAGGCACTTCATATACTCATCAGGACACATCTATGACATCACCATGACATCATTGAAAACTCTCTAACAATAACCCTAAGTAAGTCTCATGTTTTCATATTCATTATACTAATAATAAGTAAAACAAATAAATCTAATCTAGTGTTCACCAAAGCTTGAGGCACAAAGTGGGGGTTAGAAAAAAAATAAAGTAAACATGCATAAGAGAATCCTAATTAAGATATGTATAGGTGATACCCTAATGCATGGAGAATAAGAGTAATATTATTCAAAATCCAATACTTATGCTACTTCTATCTACTAAAAAGAGGAGTAAAGTTAGAGATACTTACTTGATAGATGAACCCATCGAGACTAAATCTCTCCCTTGGCCAAAGTGGATTCACAAGAGCTTGTTTTGTTTTATAAATATCAATAAGAAAGGCCAAAGAATCTAATACTTCTCCAAAAGGCTATATTCTCTAAGTAGAAACCCTAAGCTAGGACTCCTCAAGTAGAATGGTGGAAGAGCAGATTGTAAAAAAATTTAAATGAATAATAAATCTTGATATCTTTATAATAATGGTAAAATTATCTTGTATATATAGGTGGATATAAACCTAATCCATTTTGAAAGTTTTATCCAATAGGGTCGACACAGTCAACCTAGTATTTTTATTGACAAAAATTCACTAGGTCATGGGCTAGGTTGGCCAAGAGCCAACCTAGACCCTAAATGAGTTTCACCAATAAGAGTACAAGGTTGACCCCATTGACCTAGTACTATACAATATAAAAATTGGTTTTATGTAAAGAAAAGGGGGAATGAAGGTGGTAAAATATTGGATAAGTGTGTAAAATAGGAGTAATAGCTTAGGAGAATGTTATACAAACTGGTTGGATTGGTAAAAAGTGGAAATAAGGGGTAACAATTCTTTAAATCACCAATGGTATACCTAACCCTTTATTAGTGCACCTTTTAGGGTATGCACTCATACATATTGAGTCTCGTTGAGTTATTACAGATAGAAAGCATTAGTCATTTATAAATTTTGAAACCATTATGTGTATACACATTTTACCTTCAAATAAGTTACCAATCCATGGTGTTTATTCATTATATCTCTTCATTCTAAATTAAATAATTTTTGAGTTAGTTATATGGTTTATTTATTAATGAAGGGTTGTTTGATGTTGTTGAGTTGTCACCTATGAGTAATCTTCCCCTTTTGGGTATATATATATATATATATATATATATATGAACAATCTCATACATGTTATTAATGTGAAAAACTAGTATGGTGATTTATTACTAGTTAGAATTTAGTCACAACTAATCCTCTTGAAATGGAATTATTGATTGCCAAGGAAATTATGAATGAGGGTAAAATTTTTCTTTTCCCTTGTTATGCTAAGCTTGTAACTAGTTATCAAAACTTAAATAATAGGCAATGGTGCAAGGACCAAAGCCAAGGATTTTGGTTTAAAATCCTTGTAGGTAGCACCTAATCCGATTGCCTACAACCAATTATTGTTCATTTATAATATGGTTACTCCAATTGATGAATGCATGTGATTTTATTACCTTGGGAGATGAATGTTATGTTTTTTTACACATTATAGGCCTTTTATGATTAGTTTCACACTATTCTATTGTCTCATCCTTTAACATTATGACGTTAGACAATTTAATATTATATATAATAACCTATATATTGATACAATTTCCTTAGAATAAAAAAGCTATAACTTGTACATTATATCTCATCTAGTGCTATATTGACACAAACATAAGGTTGTCTATCAAAAATATTTAATGGATATAGGATTTAAATAGATAAATGATTTGATAAACTAGTCATGGGTTATATATTATGAAATTTATTTTGCATTCATAAGTAATAATGAGTAAGATAATCTCTTTTATACTCTAAAGATAAAAAGTGGATTAATATTAAACATTAAATCGAGAGAGTAAGGATGATGTGATCCTATATCCATATAAAATGTTGTATAAACTTGACTAGTAGCACCACCTTCCATGCCTATAATATACTTACTCTTCATAAATAAGTGGATGATTCCTTGCATGAGTAATGCATAATCATTTATTATTGTTGTTAAGGCTTATTTTAAAAATTAAAAGATATAATACATGAATATAGCATTACTCCTTTTGGTTAATGTTGGGATAATTCTTGATTTTAACTATAGAGTCATTATGGTGCGAAGACCCAATTAAGAGACTAAGTATGAGATTTTGACAAGTAAAACCAAGTGAATGTTTACAATGTTTATATTGTTCATTTATAATGGGAATAATTTTCTACATGTTGATAATTAATTTATTCGTAGTGTTATAATTAGAGAGTTGGTACTAATACTTATGGTGTGATTCCATTATCTTGTTGGTTGGTATAAAGGATGATCGATGCCTTGGATAAATGCACAATCACTCTCTTAGGATAATGAATCCTTGTTGCATTTTATAAAAAAATTATGGTTGAATGTCAAATGTGTGCAAGAATATGATAAATAAGATACTATTTACATATATAAGTTATGAAGTAGGCCCTAAATGCATTATTATTCACACTCTAACAAGGAATTATAGAAAAAAAAATTGGTTTGTTTTATTTGGTATCAGAGCTAGGTTGTTACTCTAAAAGGGAACTCTAGGAAAGATTGTTTCAATTTGTAATCTACTTGAATTATTTGTTTTTATGTGACTTCCCTAAGAAGATGGATGGAATCTAATCTTGTGGTGCTCATGTTGAGTATAACCAAGATAATGATGTCCTAGCAAGAAAAAAAAGTAGAGCTCATGGTTCTTAGAAATTCAAATCAGAACAAAGAATGAACCTTATATTCATGATGCTGGTAGTAGAAGTTTTATGCTTTATCCAAATTCCATACATGGCAAGTTTGAGAATAAAAAATGCACGTTGAACAATCTAAAGGTATTTCTCATAAGGAAGTGCCATATTTGAAAAGCACAAGATAATTGATTTTTAATTATTAAAATAGGATAAACATGTTTGTTCAGTATATGAAAACAAGTAGTGGAATATATTGTGTCATATGAATGAGATACATGGTGAAAAGACAAAAATAATATGATGTCAAGTGGAGTAAGTATCCATTTAAGGCTAGTAATTTTTCCACATTGCCTAAAGATTTTAGATAATTTGATCAAAATGGGGGATATTCTAGATAAAAATGTCAATTGAGATAGATTTAGGGGTCAAATTAAGGAACTTAAACCCTAAAGGCCCATTAAAAATAGGACCTAATAGGAAATATCAGTACTAAAACAAGTAACATGGACCATCCATGTGTGTAAATACTATTCCTATAGTTCTACAAAGGACTATTACAAGCAATAATTCTGATGAGAACCACTTACATAAAGGCTACCATGAGCTAGGAAATATGGGTAATCAATTAGTTGGTGTTTGTACAAAGTTTGGTATAATCAGGGTGCTAACTCATTGACCCCCTCAATTGAAGTTAAGAGCACTAAAACTTCTATCTCTAAAATTATTTTGATAAAATAATGTGTCGTAGGTAGTTTTATCACTATAATTTTTCAAGTTACTATAAAAATTGAAGTTTTTCCAAAAGGTTGGAACAACTTGAACTTGACATTTGCATTTTTATAACCAAATAGGACCTATCTCAACACCATTGGTTTCTTTGGCATCATATTGAAATGGACTCATTACAACAAACCAAGTAATATTTTATTATTTTGGAAATAAGTAAAGTGTGTTGATAATCTCAAAAGCTATGAGATGCAAGGTGTTTAAGGTCTAGAGCATAAAAGGTTCTTTTAGATGTGTAGCATGAAAAGGACAATGTTAATTTATGACATAATGTGTTGTAGAATCCATGCAATTTATTAAATTTTTTGTTTTGGAAATTTTATAATTTCCATATTAATGAATTGTTAACCACCCCATCCTTGGTCAAATTAACCCTTCCCAATCAAATTGTGTCAGGGCTAGTGTCACTTGTCTTCCATTGAATTGTACAGGCAAGCCAATAGGAGACAATTTATATAAACTACACTTAGAATTATTTAATACTTCTTCAGTATCTTGTATGTTCTTGGGAGTCCTAATGGCTAAACTTGAAACTAAAGGGCCAAATAGGATGTGAACCACTAAATTCCTTTAGTAAATCAGCTAAGATTGAGAACTCTTCTTGTAAGGGGAGTGTCTTGAGTCATAAAAATTGTGAAACAAGAATGGTTGTTGATAACCATTATTGGTCTCATGAGTAAGGATTGTTTTGATTTTGTTCAATAAATTGAATTGAAAGTATTTCATTGAGAACTGAATGAGCTATGTTAAATGATGGGTCATGTTGACCATCATGAAAATTTTAGATATTATTAGAGATTATAGTTTTAAGTATTATCAATGCTCGGTATGATCACAAATTAAAAAGATATCTATCAAGTTATGTTGAGATATTTTGTGTTTTCCTTAATTTTATGACAACATGAAGGAACTTATTGGTAAAAAGTAGGTTGTTAAGGACTACCCTTACAGTAATTAAAATTTATTGTGCTCAAAAACTAGTTCTGAAAGTCCCTCCAAAATGAGTTTGGTTATTGTTAATGCTTAAAATAGTGTTGTAGTCAAAATAATGATGGTGGCATGTTATATGTCATGGAAAAAATATGCTACCATAGTGTTTATTTTGAAATCAATTTAGCCAGAATTAAGTGTCTATTGGCTAGTTCTTCTTTTAGAAGAATGAAAAGAATGTGATTAGCTCCAACATTGAACAATATTCTAATTTTATGAATTTAATGTGATAATCTAAGTTTTTGGTAAAAAACTCAACTTTAGGGAAATTTTAAGTAGATAAAACACTCATGGAATGAGTGAAAGGAAGTTTAGAAAAACACCTTGACATGTTAATTTGCTCATGGTTAGGCAAGTTATTTCAAGGAGAACCAAGCCTTCGGTGGTATGAATGTAAGCCTTGGTGATCTAGCATTTGGTTGCTATGGTAAGTGGTTATTTTTGCATATTATAAAATATGTTATTTTGTGTGGTTGATTACAACCATGATGTAGTCTGAATTTATAATAAGTGTTTATGAGGCATTATCTAAATTTATAATAAGATTATAATATAAATTTAGAATAAGTTTTCTATTGGCTAGTTATGATTTCATAAGAATGAAAAAAATGTGATTATATCTAACATTGAATAATATTCTACTTGTATGAATTGAATGTGATAATCTGATTTTGTGGTAAACTCAATTATAGGGAAATTTTGAGAAAATATAACACTGATGGGATGAGTGATAGGAAGTTGAGAAAAACACCTTGACATGCTAATTTTATCATGGTTGGGCAAGTTGTTTCATAGGATAACAAGCCCTTAGGTGACATGAAAGTAATATTTGGTCACCTAGAATTTGGTGTCTATGGTTAGTGGTTATTTTTGCATATTATAAAATATGTTATTTTGTGTGCATGATTACAACCATGATGTAATATAAATTTATAATAAGTGTTTATGAGGCACTATTTGGTCCTATGTATTGGACTTATATGAAATAATAACAAGGTTGAACTTATTGAAGTAGAAAAACATGTTGAATATAAGTACAAACAAGATACGAGTAAGGTAATATTGTCTTTACCTAAAGGCAATATTCTATAATGAATGTTCTATTTCCTTATTAATAATTTCTAAAATGTATGTTAATGGCTTAGAAAGAGTGATATAAAGCCTTGATCAGGTGATTTAAAAATACGAGGTGCCATTTATCTCCTTGAAGGAGCAATAAAAGTTGGGTGAACACCCTCTGTTGGTAGATAAAAATATGGTGGGATTGGGATCCTTGGACCATCGTGTGAGCTCACAAGTAATCAAGAACATGTTTTAATCCTTGGGGATTCAAGTGATGCCTAGAATGGATTCTTTTATGTGCAATGTGGTTTTTTTAGGACATTACACTAACCCATGAATGGTTAATGATGAAGAAAGAGTAACCATAATAGTATGAATTACTATATTTCTAAATGACATTCTATGATAAGTGTAATTAAGGTTATACATGTGGCATAATGATTATAGTGGAAGATTTCACTTTTTAACCTAGAAATATGGTTGCAAATCCAGTTGGATTGTACTCTTGTAACTATTAATCTTAATTTATAGGCCTAGGTGATAATGTATCATTGGAAAAAATAGAAAATTTTTACCCTAAACCTATTTTGTATCTAAAAATGTTAAGCCTAATTAATTAATAAAAGAAATAATTTGATAAAATTTCTTATCCTTACATAAAATAATGGTTTTAATCCATATTTTAGGTTGAAGTTACCACTCTTGATGGTTTTCAATTATGGTTAGTCTAAACTGCCACAATCAAAACACCATATTCTTGGTAAGGTTTACAATTTCATGCCTATATGGGTGGTTGGAAAGGGTTAATTTTAGGAGTGTTGTGATGAAAATTATTAGTTTTTCTAATGTATTATGCCAAGGTAAGGGCAACTTTGGCCATTAAACTTATTGCAAAATATTTTAAATTACTTTTATGTTGTAATAGATAGCCTTGTGAGGCATGGTTTGGGATACTTTTGGAATGTTATACTAAAATAAAATGCATGCCACACCCATTTTAAACATCTTGGTATCACAATGTAACATGAATTAATAAAATCATTACTTTTCACCTGACGTAAAAAAGATGTAATATTGATAACCGTAACTAAACTACCAACAAGGTAAGGTTGGGATTGCCACCTTGGAATATTTGAAAAGTGTATCAAAATAATTCTACTTGGTAATTGGATAATTTATTTGGGATACCTAGAGCATTGTGTGAGCTCACAAGTAATGGAGAATATGTTTTAAGCCTTGGGGTTTGAAGTGATGCTCATAATGGCTTATCCTATGTTCAGTGTGGTTAGTTCATGACGTTGCACTAACCCATGAATGGTTGTTGATGAAGAAAGAGTAAACTTAATAGTATGGATTAATATCTTTATAAATGACATTATATGATAAGTGTCATTAAGGTTATACATGGGGCATAATGATTACAGTGGAAGATTTCACTTTTTAACCTAGAAATTTTGTTACAAATCCAGTTGGATTGTACTCTTGTAGATGTTAACCTTAAGTTATTGGCCTAGGTGATAATGTATCCTTAGAAGAGATATAAATTATTGACCCTAAACCTATTTTGCATGTAAAAATGTTAATCTTAATTAATTAACAAAAACAATAATTTGATGAACATTATTATCCTTGCATAAACTAATGGTTGTAATCCATGTTTGAGGTTGATGAATTAAGAAAAACATTACTTTTCACCTTACTCAAAAAAAACATGTAATATAAATAACTGTAATTTAACTACTAACAAGGTAAGTTTAGGATTGCCACCTTGGAATATTTTAAAAGTTTTTCAAAATAATTCTACTTGGTAAGTGGACAATCTCTAGGAAATATTATTCCCTTGTGGATTGGTATGTCACGGGGATGACTCATCTTTAAGATGGGGAGAATGTCATGACCTTATTAGTTGATACATTACAAATTATTGATTGAGATGTTGATATAGCATGTTTTTCTTGATTAGGATAACATATGGTTGTTTATTGTATATATTAATTATCATGCAAACATTATATTTTGATATCATGATTATCATTTGTGTTATGATCCATGTCTACTATAGACAATTATTATGGATTTAATTATATCTTGCTTATATTATGTTTAGCTCAGAATTATGTTATTTTTTTATATTTATTTTTATCATCCAGATGTCATTAATGTTGTATTTGGTGGTTTCAAGGATAATTTCATGAGCTAGGCTCGATGGTAGATGTCGATATAACAATAAATAACAAAGAGGTGATTAATAATTAAAAATACCTTGAAAGGTAAATGAGTCATGAGTAGGTCCTAAGACATCAATTTTATTTCATCTTTATTATTACTATTGACTTTGTGTTTGTTCTTATGTCATGTGTTTTTACTCACCTTCTGATCATGTATATTAGTGTTGTGCATGATTACTCATGTCATCATCATGTATGAAAAATTTCTCAATCATTCCCTTGACTTTGTCATTTTGTGGTCATCTCAATTGATTGTTTAAATATTTTGATGATAATGACTACTCAAAATTTTCTCTAGTGTGAGCCTTCACAATGGTAGTTAATTATTTCTAGGCCTTGACTGGTGTTGTTAATTTAAGTGTCATGGTTCAAACCTTGGTATTATTATTTTACTAGATTAATGAGACTTAACTGATTTCTATAAGTTTAAATGTTATTAATTGACTTGGCATTTTTGGTGTGGGCATGGTGACTTATAATCCATGTAAACTTGACTGCAACTTTGTGTTTTTTCTTATGTAGAGTGTTTTTATTCACCTTTTGTTCATATGTGTTAGTTTTTTTCATGATTGATCATGTCATTATCATGTTTGAAACATTTCTTGATCAGTCTATTACCTTTGTTATTTTATGGTCATCTCGATTGATTGTTTAAATCTTTATATGACAATGAGTGATCAATTTTTTCTCTAGTGTGAGCCTTGAAAATTCTAGTTGCTTATTTCTAGGCCTTGACTGGTGTTGTTAATTCGAGTGTCATGGTTCAAACCTTGGTATTATTACTTTACTAGCTTAATGGGAATTAATTTATTTTTCCAAGTTTAAATGTTATTAATTAACTTGGCATTTTGGGTGTGCGCATGGTGACTTATAATCCATGTAACCTTGACTTAACCATGGTGTTAATGATTTCATGTTGGGGTTATGATTCTCTCACCCTACATGGATTGACTTAATCCACATGCATAATTATTATGTTGGGATCCTGATAAGTGCATTGACATTTTTAAAAAAATTATTTAGATATAATGTCTCATTATTTCACTCCCCTCCATCTCAATTTATCTCCATGGGTTGTGTACATTGTCTTGGTGGGTGTATGGCCTAACCATCTTGGTAAGAACAAGGCATAAAATTGAGAATCCCAAGAGAGGAGGATGACAATGGTCCTTGGGAGGAATGATAGATGCAAAGAAACCAAGGGAAACCTCCTACAAGGGGGATGTTGAGAATTTGGGGGAAAGTCAATTTTTCCTACAAGGGGCCTTTCAAAATCCTTCAAGTAAGTGAGTATGGTTTTTTCCATGTTTGGTTATAAATTATGTTGGTTATTTTTGAATGGTATTTGCATTATTTTGATTTGGGGGTTTTTAACTTTGAGCCATAGGAGTTGTATTTGAATCTTCAATGTAACTAAAATTTCTACCTATATAAATTATGGGTGAAGTTTTAAATGTTACTATAAATTTTGTTTTGTAATTTTTTACTTATGCATTAGTTGGTATGCTAGTCATGGTTAATTAAATGAAGAATTATGAAAAATAAAAATGGTGTAGGGTTTTAGTAAAATGGTTTATTATTTCAAACCTGATCACTATCAAATAAGGCATTCAAATACTTTATTTTTACCCTAATAAGGGTGAGACATGGTATACGGTTATCTTATTTTATTTTCAACCTGTAGTTGCTTACCATGTCTGTGTTTTTCTCCTTTTTGCTTGAAAGTTTTAGTCTAGTGTAATTCCTTTAGAGCCCCTTTAACTTGATGGGTATGGTGACTTGGGTGCATATATTATATACTTTCCATGACCTCCTTTATTAGTAAAAATCCTACAATATTTATTCAATGTAATTAGGTCAATTGTTATATGGAGCTCATCTTAAAATTTTATTTATAGTGTGTGTGTTTTGTGTGTGTGTGTGTGTGTGTGTGTGTGTGTGTGTGTGTGTGTGTGTGTGTGTGTGTGTGTGTGTGTGTGTGTGTGTGTGTGTGTGTGTGTGTGTGTGTGTGTGTGTGTGTGTGTGTTTGTGTGTGTGTGTGTGTGTGTGTGTGTGTGTGTGTGTGTGTTTGTTTGTGTGTGTGTGTGTGTGTGTGTGTGTGTGTGTGTGTGTGTGTGTGTGTGTGTGTGTGTGTGTGTGTGTGTGTGTGTGTGTGTGTGTGTGTGTGTGTGTGTGTGTGTGTGTGTGTGTGTGTGTGTGTGTGTGTGAGTTTTTTTATGATTGGGTTTAAAAAATACACTTGAATCAATTGATTTTATGGTTTGGGATGATAAGTATATTTATTATAATTCATGATTTTGTATATATTGATGGTTATAGGTTATTATTACATTGAACCATATTTTAACCTTAGTGGCATAATTTTTTGGTTGCTTGGTTAAGTTTAGAACCACTGTCTATTTATGATTGAAACTACCTCATTGACGACAAGGGGAATTATTTTTTCTTTAAACCAACTTCCTCCAAATGACTATTTGAATCAAGTATACTTATTTTAATTGGAGATGATCTAGATCAAGTTTTTTTGACCAACTTAGTTGAGTTTTTTTTGTTTCATTTTGTATTTGAAACCTGACTCCTTTTTAGACTGATAGGATTTTAAATGAGGTCATCCCTAAAGTTTTGTAGATTGTGATGACTCTCATTAAATTATATCAATGCCTACAGTGGTTGGGAATCACTTGCCTTGCATGAATTTTTTCATTTTTATAGTGTTTTGGGGCATTTGCCCCTTGTTGGATGATTTTTGGGTTGTATTATTGTGGTAAATCTATGCTTGTCTACTAGTTGTTATTTTAACACCTAATGGCTCAGTACCTCCTAGCATGATCCAAAATTCTCATGAGCACCTAATTACCAAACACTACCATCTAGCTAATGGATGGAGTCATTAGGGCCATTAGATCATTGAACTCATTAGACCGGTTCTATGGCTTTGATTTATTATTTGAGTTATCTTCTTATCATGAATGTTCATAGTTTAGTTTATGTTGATAACATATATTATGCATTCATTGCATTAATATGTTTTCTTAAGTACAATTTTAGTAGTTATAAATGTTATAATTAATTATCTTTTGTTGGCACTATGTAATCTGGTATCACCTATTAACCTATGTAGGAGTTACCTTACACTCAACACTTTCATTAACTTATCAGTGTGATTGTCCCTCTAGCCTAGAAATATAAATATGGTATCCATGTATCAATAATTGATGATTTTATTTCTTGGGTTGATATCAAACAATCAGGAATTATTGATGGCTATTAAAATTTGAAGTTCTTGGGTGTTTTTATCTATTGTGAACATATCCATAATAATAAATCTTGATATAAAATAGCATCTATGAGTAACATCTATGTGATTCTTTCATAATATTACTTGAATGAAAAATAGGTACATCCAGGCCATTAGCTCTTCTAAACATTGGTTATATCCTTATTTTTTTGGTCAATGGTTTACTAGGATGGTATTGATCCTTTTAGTTATAGCCAAGTTATATCTTGATCGTAATGATTATTCATAGTTATCCTTTTTCAACAGTTATCTCATGTGTTTGCTTGCAAGATATAAAGGTTACTATCATTATTATTAGCCTTGATAACTTGGTGTTCAATAATTAATCCATTTAGATTATTTGAGTTATTCCAATTGTATTTTATTACTTAAGTAAAGTAGAAATAATTTGACATTTTTCATTAATTAATGAATATCCAAACATGACTCATAAAGCTAGAAATGAATGGTAAATGGATATGGTTACATTAAGACATATCAATGGGTTGAAAGTACAACTATACTATTGAAAAAATTAAGTGCTATGAATTTTAGAAACATTATTATCTTTGAATCTCCTTTATTTAATCTATGTTGAGTAGCATATTGGTTATACATATATATATATATATATATATATATATATATATATATATATATATATATATATATATATATATATATATATATATATATATATATATATATATATATATATATATATATATATATATATGTATGTATATATATATATATATGTATGTATGTATATATATATATATGTATGTATATATATATATGTATGTATATATATATATATATATGTATGTATATATATATATATATATGTATGTATATATATATATATATATATGTATATATATATATATATATGTATATATATATATATATGTATATATATATATATATATATATATATATATATATATGTATATATATATATATATATATATATGTATATATATATATATATATATGTATATATATATATATGTATATATATATATATATGTATATATATATATATATATATATATATATATGTATATATATATATGTATATATATATATATGTATATATATATATATGAACAATCTCATACCTATTCCTAATGTGAGAAACTATTATGATGACTTATTACAAGTTTGAATTTAGTCACAACTGGTCTTATTAAAATATAATTGTTGATTGCTAGGGAAATTATGAATGAGGGTAAAATTTGTCTTTTGCCCTATTAGGGTAAGTTTGTAACTAGTTCTCAAAACTTAAAAAATAGATGATGGTCAGAGGACCAAAGCCAAGGATTTTGATTTATAATCCTGGTAGGTAGCACCCAACTTGATAGCCTGCAATCTATTGTTGTTCATTTATAATATGGTTGTTCTAATTTACTAATGTATGTGATTTTATTACCTTGGGAGTTGAATGTTATGGTTTGGTACACAATAGAGGCATTTAATGATTAGTTTCACACTATTCTACTATGTCATCCTTTAACATTGTGATGTTAGATAATTTAACATACAATATAACCTATATAGTGATATGATTTCCTTGGAATAAGAAAGCTATAACTTGTACATTATATCTCATTTGGTGATAGATTGACTTGAACATAAGGTTGTCTATCAACAATCTTTAATGGATAGAGGATCTCAATATATGAATGATTTGATAAACTGGTCTTGGGTTATATATTATGAAATTTATTTTGTATTCATAAGTAATAATGAGTAAGACAATCTCTTTTGCACTCTAAAGATAAAAAGTGGATAAAATTTAAACCTTAAATCAAAAGGGAAAGGATGTAATGATCTTATAACTATATATGATGTTGTATAATCTCAGCTATTAGTACCACCTTCCATGCCTTCAATATACTTAATCTTCATAAATAAGTGGATTATTCTTTGCACGAGTAATACATAATCATTTATGATTGGTGTTAAGGATTATTTTAAAAATTGAAAGATCTAAGATTTAATGATATCATTACTCCTTTGGGGTAATCTTGGGATAATTATTGATTTTAATGATATAGTGTGAGGACCCACACCAGAGACTAAGTATGAGATCTCAGAATTTATCACCAATTAAATGCCTATAATGTTTCTATTATTCATTTATAAAGGTAACAATTTTCCATGTGTTGATAATTAATTCCTTCATAGTTTTATAATTGGAGAGTTAGTACTAATCCTTATGGTGTGCTTAAATTATCTTTCTAGTTGGTATAAAGGATGATCAGTGCCTTGGATAAATGCAAAATCACTCTCTTAGGATAATGAATCCTTGTTACATTTTATAAACCTATTATGGTTGAATGTTGACTAGGTGCAAGCATGTGAGAAATAAGATACTACTTACATCTTCAAGTTGTGTAGTGGGACCTACGTGCATTCTTATTGACACTCTAACAAGGAATTCTATAAATGTTTTTGGGTTGTTTCATTTGGTATCAGAGTTAGGTTGATACTCTAAAAGGGAACTCTAGGAAATAATTGCTTCAATATATAATCCAACAAAATTATTATTTTTTATGTGACTTACCCAAGAATATGGATGGAATCAAATATTATGGTGCTCATGTTGAGTATAACCAAGACAATGATGGCCTAGAAAGAGAAATAATTAGAGGTTATGGTGCTTAAAAATGAAAATAAGAACAATGGACAAACCTTATATTCATGATGTTGGTGGCAACAATGTTAGGCTTTATCCAGATTCCATTAAGGGTATACTCATTGGAAAGTAAGAACAAGGTCCTCAGTGGGATCTTAACAGTTTGAAAATGCCATACAAGGCAAGACTAAGAATCATAAATGCAAGATGAATAACTTGAAGGTATTTCTCCTAAGGAAATGGCATGTTTAAAAGAACACAAGATAGCTGATTTTTTAGTTATTAAAATAGGAGAAACATTATTGTTCAAGATATGAAAACAAATAGTTTAGTTTGTTGTGTCATGTGCCATGAGATACATGGTGAAAAGACAAAAATGATATTATGCCAAGTAGAGAAAGTATCCATTTAATGATGATAATTTATCCCCATTTCTTAAAGATTTTATAAAACTAGATTAGAACACTGGATACTCTATGTAATAACATAGATTTAGGGGTCAAATTAAAGAAATTAAACTTTGAAGGCCCATCAAAAATATGACCTAATGAGAAAGATCAGTATTAAAAAAATTAACATGGACTAGCCATGTGGGTAACTACTATTCTTATAGTGACATAAAGGACTATTACATGCTAGAATTTTGATGAAAACCACTTACATAAGAGCTACAATAAACTAGGAAATGTGGATAATTAGCTAGTTGGTGTGTATATGTAGCTGGGTATAAATAGGATGCTAACTCATCAGCCCCCTCAATTGAAGTTGTGGGACTAAAACTACTAGCTATAAAATTATTATGATAAAATAAGGTTCCATAGGTAGTTTTATCCCTCTAATATTGCAAGTTACTATAAAAAATGAAGCTAGTCAGCAATTTTGGAATAACCCAAACTTGATCTTGGTATTTCATAACCAAATAAGACCTTTCTCAACACCATTGGGTTATTTGGAATCATCTTGAAATGGAATTATTACAACAAACCAAATAATGTTTCATTTTTTTACTAATAAGTATAATGTGTTGATAATCTAAAAAGATACAGATGCAAGGCATTCAAGGTTTAGAGCATAAAAGGCTCTTTTAGGTCTATGGTCTTAAAAGGGAAATGTTGGTTTACGATATGAGGTGTTGTAGAATCTATGCATTTCATTAAATTTATTATAGTGTAAAGTCTATAATTTACATATCTATGTATTGTTAACCACCTCAACCTTGGTTAAGTTAACCCTTCCCAATCGAGTTGTGTCAGGTCTAGTGTCACCTATCTTTTGTTCACTTGTATGGGCAAGTCAATAAGAGACAAGTAATAGAAACTATGCTATTAGAATAAAATATTATTTTTTAACTATTGATTATGTTCTTGGGAGGACTAAGGGATAAACTTGAACCTAAAGGTCCACCAAGTAGGGTGTGAACCACTGAATTACTTCAGTAGATCAGTTAAGCTTGAGATATCTACTTATAAAGGGAGTGTCTTGAGTCATCAAAATCATGAAACAAGAATGGTTGTTGATAGCCATTATTGGTCCCATGGGTAAGGACTGCTATAATTTTGTTCATTAAATTGAATTGAAAATAGTTTATTGAGAACTGAATGAGTTGTGTTAAATGATGGGTCATGTTGACCATCATGAAAACTTTAGATACCGGTGGAGCTTATGGTTTTAGGTGTTATCAATGTTTGATATAAGAAGAAATTGGAAAGATATCTAGCAAGTTATCATGAGATATTTTTTGTTGTCCCTAATTTAATGAGAATATGAAGGAACTTACTGGCAATCAACAGGTTTTTTAGGATTGACCTTATAGTAATTAAAACCTATTATGTTTAACTAGTTATATAAACCCCTAAAAAATGAGTGTTGTTGTTTCTAATATTGACATTCATGTTATAGTCAAAATAATGTTGGGGGAATGCTACATGTCATGGGAAAAAATTCTACCATGATTGTTGTTTTAAAATCAATTTGGCCAAAATGAAGAGTGTCTATTGGTTGGTTTTGATTTTATAAGAATGAAAATAATGTGATTAACTCCAACATTGAATAATATTCTGCTTGTATAATTGAATGTGCTAATCTAATTTTGTGATAAAAATCTTAACTATAGGAAAATTTTTAGTAGATATAACACTCTTGGGAAAAGTGATACAAAGTTTATAAAAACACCTTGACATGTTAAGCTTCTCATGATTGGGCAAGTTGTTTCAAGGATAACCAACCTAAGGGTGGTGTGAAGGTAAACCTTGGCGACCCAATAGTTGGTTTCTATGATAAGTGGTTATTTTTAAATATTTTCAAATACATTATTTTACATGGATGATTACAACCATGATGTAGTATTAATTTAGATTAAGTGCTTATGATTCACTATTTAGTCCTACAGATTGGAATTTTATGTTGTGATAGCAAGGTTAAACTTTTTAATGCATAGGCGCGTGTTGGCTATAAGTGTAAACATGTTGTGAGTAAGGTAATATTATATTTACCTAAAATTAAAATTATATAATTAATATTATATTTCCTTATTGATCATAACTTCAAAATGTATACTAATGGCTTGGAAAGAGTGATGTAAAACCTTGATCAGGTAGTTTAAAAATCTTAGGTACCCACTTAAATCTTTAAAGGAGTGATAAAAGTTGGGTGAATTACCTCTATTGGCAGAAAAAAGGATGGTGGTATTGGGATTATTGGACCATCATTTGAGATCATAAGTAATTTATTACATGTTATAATCCTTGGGGTTTCACGTGATGCATGGAATGGCTTCTTTGATGTTCAATGTGGTTGGTGCAGACACTCCACTAACCCATTAATAATTTATGAAAAAAAAAGAGTAACCATAATGGTATGGATTACTACCTTTCTAAATGGAATTTTATGATAAATTTCTTTAAGGTTATATGTGTGGCATAATGCTTCTAGTGGAAGATTCCACTTTTAAACTTGGAAATCTGGTTGTAAATCTGGTTGGATTGGACTCTTGAAATTATTTACATTTTAGGCTTGGGTGATAATGTGTCCTTGGAAATAATATAAATTAGTGAACTTAAACTTGTTTTTTTATTTTAAAATGATAAGCCTAAATAATTAACAATAATAATAATAATCTAATGAACATTTTTATCAGTACACAAACTAATTGTTGTAATCCATGCTTAAGGTTACATTTAGTAAACTTTATGGTAAGTGATTATGGCAAGTCTAAACTAACACAATAAAAACACCATATTCCTAGTATGTTTTAAAACTTAATGCCCATATGGGTAGCTAGAAAGCTTTAATTTCAAGAGTGTTGTGCTGAAAATTATCAATTTTACCAATGTATTATATTAAGGTAAGGGTAGGTTAGCTATTAAGCCTATTACAAAAGACTTTAAATTACTTTTTTATCTAACAAATAACCTTGTCAGGCATGATTTGGGATACTTATGTAATATTGTACTGAAATAGGATGCATACCTCACCTGTTTTACCCATCCTAGTGTTGTAATAACACATGAATTAAGAAATCCATTAATTTTGACCTGACTTAAAAAAAGATATGGTCATTTTTATAACCATAACTAAACTAAAAATAATGTAAGGCTAGGATTTCCACCTTGGTATTTTGAAAAATGTTGTAAAATAATTCTAATTGGTAAGTGGAAATTCTCCACATAATATTATTCCCTGGCTAATTGGTAAGTCATTAAGATGACTCATTTTTAAAAGGAGAGGATGTCATGACCCTATATGTTGATACATTATAAATTACTTATTGAGATATTGATATGGCATATTTTTCTTGATCAGGATGACATATAATTTTTTATTATAGATATTGATTATGTTGTAAACATTATATTTCGATATCATGATTATCATTTGAGTTATGATCCATGTCTATTGTAGATAGTTATTATGGATTTAATTATATTTTTCTTATATTTTATTTAGCTTTAAATTATTTTATTATTTGATATTTATTTTTATCATCCAGATGTTGTTGATGCCATATTTGGTGGTTACAAGTACAATTTCATGAGTTATGCATGGTGGCAAATGTCAGTAGCCCAAGAAATATTAAAGAGGTGTTTAATAGTCAAAAAGACCCCAATAGGTAAATGAATCATGAGAAGGTCCTAATCCATTAATTTTATTTCATCTTCATTAATACTATTGACTTCATGTTTGTTTGTATGTCAAGTATTTATCTTCACCTTATTTTCCTGTGTGTTAGTTTTGTGTAGGATTACTTGTGTCATCATCATGTGTGCAACATTTCACAATCAATCCTTTAACTTTGTCATTTTTTTAATCTTTTAATGATAATAAATGATCAAATTTTTACTTGGTGTGAGCCTTTGAAATTCTAATTACTTATTTCTAGTCCTTGACTAATGTTAAGAATTTGAGTGTTATGGTTCAAACCTTGGTATTATTATTTTTCTAGCTTTAAAGGACTTAATTAATGTTTGCAAGTTTAAATTTTATTAATTGACTTGGCATTGTGGGTGTGGGCATGGTGACTTATAATCCATGTAACCTTGACTTAACCATGGTGTTAATGATCTCATGTTGGGGGTTATGATTCTCTTACCCTACATCAGTTAACTTAATCCATAATACATAATTATTATGTTGGGATCTTGGTAAGTGCATTAACATTTTTTAAAAACTATTTGGACATAATGGCTCATTATTCGACTCCCCACCATCTCAATTTATCTCTTTGATCTATGTACATTGTCTTGGTGAGTGTGTGGCACAAACATCCTAGAAAGAACCAAGAAAATTTGAGAAGCCCAAGAGAGGAGGATGATGAGTGTCCTTGAGAGGAACAGTAGATGAAAAGAAACCAAGGGTTACTTATTTCAAGGGGAACATTGAGAATTTTTGGAAAAGTCAATTTTTCCTACAAAGAGGCCTTCCAAAAGCCTACAATTAAGTGAGTAGGGGTTTTTTCCATGGTTTTTATAAATTATGTTGGTCATTGTTAAATGGTATCTATATTATTATGCATTTGATTATATCTTGATTATATTCTATTTATCTCAAAATTATTTTATTATTTGATATTGATTTTTATTACCTAGATGTTGTTGATGTCATATTTGGTGGTTCTAGGGACATTTTCATTAGTTAGGCTTGGTGTCAGATGTTGATAGCCTAGGAAATACTAAAGAGGTGATTAACATTTAGAAAGACTCTAATAGGTAAATGATTCATGAGGAGGTCCTAATCCATAAATTTTATTTTGTCTTTATTATTACCATTACCTTCATGTTTTTTCTTATGTCAAGTATTTTTCTTAACCTTATTTTTATGTGTGTTAATATTGTGTAGGATTACTTGTGTCATCATCATCTGTGAAACATTTCTTAGTTAATCCCTTGAATTTTTCATTTTGTGGTCATCTCAATTTATTATTTCAATCTTTTGATGATAATGAATTCTCAAATTTTGCTTTAGTGTGAGCCTTGGCAATGATAGTTTCTTATTGTTAGGCCTTGACGGGTGCCATGAATTTTAAGTGTCATGGTTTGAACCTTGGTATTATTTTTTATACCTTAATGGGACTTAATTAATTTTTGAAATTTTAGTTGTTATTAACTAAAATGGAATTTGGGGTATGGGAATGGTGACTTATAATCCTTGCAACCTTGAATTAACCATGGTGTTAATGATTTCAAGTTGGGGTTATGATTCTCTCACCCTACATGGGTCAACTTAATCTAGCATGCATAATTATTATGTTAGGATCTTGGTAAGTGTGTTGACATTTTAAAATACTTATTTGGATATAATGGCTCATTTTCCACTCCCCACTAGCTCTATTTGTCTCCTTAAGATGTGTGAATTATTTTGGTGTGTGAATGGCACACCCATCCTAACAACAACCAGGTAGAAAATTGAGAATCCCAAGACAATATGTCGATACATAGTACTTGGGAGGTATGGGAAGTGAAAATAAACCATGGGAAACCTCCTATAGGGGGGCATTGAGAATTTAGGATAAATTTGGTTTTTCTTACAAGGGGCCTTCAAAAAATATGCAAGTGAGAAGGGTTTTTGTTGTGGTTGATGGAAATTATGCTAGTCATTATTGAATGGTATTCACGTTATTTTGATTTAGGGGTTTTTAGCTTTAATCTATAGGGACTATATTTTTAACCTTTAATGTAAATTGAATTTCTCCCTATATAAATTATGTTTGTAGTTGTGAATGCTACTAGGAGTTTTATTTTGGATTTTTTTCCTTATGCAATTGTTGGTATTCTGGTTATGGTTAAATGAATGAAGAATTATGAAAAATATAAATGGCATAGGTTTTTAATAGAATAGTTTATTGTTGAAAACTTGATCTCTATCAAGTAATGTTAGGTTGTGGAGCTAAAAGCTTCACTGATGCAGACATGGAAGAGGTAGGAGGAGGTTGCTAAGTGTCACAGACACCAGCGTCGGTCAGGCCAACCAACATCATCAGTATTAGACAGGAAGGGAAACTGACGTTGGTCAGGGATCGGCCGGCGTTGGTCACCTCTAGGCAGACAGGGACCGACGTCAGTTGCTTGTGTGGTTCAGACTGTGAGTGTTACGGGCAGTTAGTTAACGAACCAAGTGTTTGCATGTTAAGAGCCAATTTTAGACTCAAAGTTGTGGATCTAATTATTGTAATTAGGTGTCTAATTATTGTTTGCATGAGATCTATTTAAGAGACTCATAGGCTGTATTATAAAGTGTGCTAGAGAGTAAGAGAGCAAAATATTAGCTCCTTCTGTGTGTGAAGAGAGCATGGTGTGTTCCTCCTAGTGCCACAGTGCCAAGTGTGGGTGTTGGTTTTGGAGAATCAGGAGGGTTCTTCAAGTGTGTAGGATCTTGGTCAGCAGATGTTGCATGGCTACTTTTGGAGATCTACATGGGTAAGTAAGATCATTGATCTACAGGTGTATGTGGGTGCGAGATCTAGGTTTGCAGGTGTGCAGAACCAGATTGATTTGTAGGTGTACAAGATCAAAGAGGATACCAACACAATAGGGAGTAGGATCAAGCAGGATCTACTTGGAGTATGGTGTGTACTCGATTAGAGAGCAAAGAGGAAGGCAAGGTAGTTCCTTCCATAAGTAATATCAGTGGGTTGTAAGTTGTTGCAATTCAGGGGAGATCTACTTGGAGTGCGTGGAGCACTTGTGGAGTGCATGGAGCATGGGTGTACTGGCAGTAGTGGATACTGACTGGTTGGAGGTGAACACCAACTCTATATTTGAGTTGTGTGTTGGGACCGTAAGAGAGAGAGCTTTGAGGAAAGAAGTACTGTACACTTGAGGTGTGGGAAGCCTCTGAGAGGTGGTGAAGAAGAAGTGGCATCTTCTTTAATGTATTCTTTTCTATATGAGTATTAATACAAGCTGTGTATTGTCTCTCAAATTTTGTGTTGTTTTTGGTTTCTAGTTACTTGTTACTTCTAGTCAATTCCGCATCTTAAGTTGCTTATATATGGTAATCAATTGTGTGCTTCCTCGGGTTCCTAACAGTTGGTATCAAAGCTAAGGTTGCAGGGAGCAGGATTTGTGTTTGGTTACAGGGCACTCTCAGGGGTTTCTGATTGAGTGGGAGTATAGCAATGGCAGAAGAAAGTAAGCTATGAATGGAGAAACTAAATAGCATGAATGGTCACTTACGGTGTTATGAAAAGAAAGAGCAGGTAAAGAAAGATTGTTGGTTGGTAGTAGATTAGCATGAAGAAGCAGATGTTGCAGGTGTTGTTGCATAGGATGCTCTGAATAAAGTTGAATCTTGTTTTACAAATTCTGTTGCCTCTTTCCATGTAGCCCCAGGTAGAGGGGTTGGTGAGCCTTGTCAGACTATTGGCAAAGGGGAAGTGTTGCTGAAATTGCAGGCAGCCAACACATGGGTGTTGAAGAAGGTCATACAGGTCCCAGTCTTAGAGATGCGGCTAATTGCTTCAGGGAAGTTGAGTGATGAGAGATGCACAAGAACTCTCATAGCAGATGCACTTGAATTAGTAGGTGGTAATAAAGTAGGTACTCTTTATCTACTTGCTTATATTACTAATTCTTCTTCTGTTGTGAAGACGTGGCTTTGTAGGCTTGGTCACATGAGTAAGAAGGAGATGCATGTTCTTAAGTGGAAGATAGATGTGTTTGATAGACTTAAGAACTGGAAAACCTTGGTGTTCTTGGAGGAGATGATGGACAGAGACCAGTGGATGGGGCTGGATACATCTAATTAGGGTAGTTTGGACATGGGTTTTGATTCAAAGGAGCTCATGGGTAAAAAGTTGTCACTCATAGGAAAACATAGGTACCAGCGTTGGTCAAGAGGAACCAGCATCGAACAGATAGGTGTCGATGTCGGTCATGTGCAGATCGAAGCTAGTGATGTCGAGCAGGGTAAGACTGATGTTGGTCAGGAGGACCGACATCGGCAATAGGTAAGACCGATGTTGGTCAGAGGACTAACATCAGCAATAGGGACACCGACATTGGTAGAGTTGGTAGTCAGGACAGGTGCATGGAAACTGATGTCAATCGGATGCAGACTGTGTAGTGACTAAGGTCTGTCACTGTAATGGATTTTGGGTAGACAGCAAGCTGTCAAGGAGTCTCAAATGCCCATATGGAGGACTGAAGGTGGTAAGTAAGCCTAAAATTCATTGTTCCTCTTCTTTATACTAGTTTCTGATTGTAGAGCAGGAAGGATCCAGGAAATAGTGGGAGCATGGCATGATGAGATTGCAAAACCAAGCGGGAGATTTGGTAGGGTTTCTAGCTGGTTTGAAAGCATAGAGACAAATGGATACCTTAGTTAAATAATAGAGAGAATAGACACGTGAGATGGAAGACCAGGTCATATGGTCTTGAGGAAGCTGTAGGATAGTGGTACAGGTTTGACAGGTAGATGACAAAGCATGGCTTTAGTCAATGTCAGGGTAACTACTATGTTTGTCTTACCAGGTGGATGATGATTGCAACATTATCCTATTGTTGTATGTGGATGGTATGCTAGCCAGCAAGTTTGTACATACAGGGTTTTTTTGAGCTAAGGGTAAGCTAAGTTCAATGGTTTGCCATGAAGGATTTGGAGCAGTGAAATTCTTTGGCATGAGAGACATGGAGATCACAGGTTGATTTTGTCTCTAGTGGGAGCTGATGTGAATCAGGTGTTGGTGAGGTTTAGGATGCAAAACTGGAGCACACTAAGGGCTAGACAGTTCAGTGTCTAAAATCACATGAGGTCTGGTATAGACCTGAGTTTGCCCAAGCAGTGGGTGCTATCAGAGAATTAGGAGCCAATTCGGGGAAGTGGGTTCTCAGGTATTTGAGAGGGACCAGTAGTAGGGATTCATGTTATGAAGGGTTAGGACTTCACTACATGGTTTTGTAGGTTCAGATGTGGCAGGTTACTCGGATGACAGGAGGTACACCATGGGATGTGTGGTGGTTGGTCTTCAGGATTGATCTTGAAGAGGGATACAAGCCAAGAAATAGATTAGATGGGGTACAGATATAGGTACAGTGTAGCTATTTATCTCCAAGTGGGATATTGTTAGGTTGTGGAGCTAAAAGCTTCACTGATGTAGACATGGAGGAGGTAGGAGGAGGTTGCTGAGTGTCACAGACACTGGCGTCGGTCAGGCCAACTGACGTCGGCAGTATTAGACAGGAAGGGAAACCAACATTAGTTAGGGATCAGCCAACGTCGGTCACCTCCAGGTAGACAGGGACCGACGTCGGTCGCCTGTGTGGTTTGGACTATGAGTGTTACGGGCAGTTAGTTAATGAACCAAGTGTTTGCATGTCAAGAGCCAATTTTAGACTCAAAGCTGCGGATCTAATTATTGTAATTAGGTGTCTAATTATTGTTTGCATGAGATCTATTTAAGAGACTCATAGGTTATATTGTAAAGTGTGCTAGAGAGTAAGAGAGCAAAATATTAGCTCCTTCTGTGTGTGAAGAGAGCATGGTGTGTTCCTCCTAATGCCATAGTGCAAAGTGTGGGTGTTGGTTTTGGAGAATCAGAAGGGTTCTTCAGGTGTGTAGGATCTTGGTCAGCAGGTGTTGCATGGCTACTTTTGGATATCTACATGGGTATGTGGGTGCGAGATCCAGGTTTGTGGCTATTTTATTTTGGATTTTTTTCCTTATGCAATTGCTGGTATTCTGGTTATGGTTAAATGAATGAAGAATTATGAAAAATATAAATGGCATAGGTTTTTAATAGAATAGTTTATTATTGAAAACTTGATCTCTATCAAGTAAGTCATTCAAATACTTTGTTTTGACACTAATAAGAAAGAGTCATGGTTTATGGTTAGTTGATTTAATTTACAACTTGTAGTTATTTACCCTGGTTGAATTTTTTTCCTTTTTGCTTGAAATTTTTAGTCTAGTGAAATTCCTTTACATGCCCTTTACCCTAATGGGTATGGTGACTTGGGTGCATTTATTAGATTATTTTCATTTCCCCCTTGCTTAGCATGAATCTTGTAGGATTTATTTGATGTAATTAAGATATTTATTGTATGGAGCTCATCTTAAATTTTTATTTATTTGTGTGTGTGTGTGTGTGTGTGTGTGTGTGTATTTTTGTATGGTTGGGTTTTAGCCATAGGCTTTAATCAATTAATTTTATGGTTTGAGGTGATAAGTAAATCTATTATAATTCATGATTTTGTATATATTTATGGTTGTAAGTTGTTCTTACATTAAACCATATTTTAACCTCATGGGTAGAATTTTATAGATGTTTTGTTGAGTTTAGAACCACTATTTATTTATAATTGAGACTCCCTCATTAAGAGTGAGGGGAACTATTTTTTTTTTAACCCAACTTCCTCCAAATGACTATTTGAATTGAGTATACTTCTCTTAATCATGTATTATCTAGATCATGTTGTTTTGACCAAATTAGCTGAGTTATTTTGGTTTCATTTTGTGTTTAAAACTTGAATTGTTTTTAGACTGGTAATATTTTAAATGAGGTCATCCCTAATTTTTTTTTTAATGTGATGGCTCTCATGAAATTGTATTAATTCCTATGGTGGCTAGGAATCACTTGCCTTGCATGAAATGTTTTAGTTTTATAGTGGTTTGAAGCATTTACCCCTTTTAGATAATTTTTGGGTTTTATTATTATGGTTAATCTATGCATATTTAATGCTATTATTTAGAAACCTAATGGTTTAGTACCTCCGATCATGCTCCAAACCTCTCCCTATCACCTGATTACCGAACACCACAATCTAGTTAGTGTATGGGGTGGTTAGGGCCACCAAATGGTTGGGCTCTTTGGATTTTTTGTATGGCTTTGCCTTGATGTTCAAGTGATATTATTCTCATGAATATTCATAGTTTAGGTTATGTTTCTAACATCTCTTACACATGCATTATCTCAATATGTTTTCTTGATAAAGTTGTAATAGTTATAAATGTTACATTTAATTCTTCTTTGTTGGCACTATGTAATCTAGTATCACCTATTAACGTATGTAGGAGTTACCTTATACTCAAAAAATTTATTGAATTATGAGTTTGATGGTCCCTCTATCATAGAGATGTGTTGGGTGAATATTTTGTCGTCAACTAACTGATGACAAAATGGGTATATCAACCACAGCATAGGGAGATCTACACCATGAGAAGTGTGGGTTTACCAGATCTAGACGAGGTAAATCTCTCCTCTCATCAAGGGGAGGTTCCCTATTAATATTTATATGCTAGATATGTATGTATATTTAAACAGAAAATAACACATGGGGTGGTATATCAACATCTACCTCTCTTTTTTCAGAGGTAATGTATAAAGAACAAAAGAGGGAAGTCCTGGTCCTTAGCTAACAACATTCCTCTTCTTTCAGGAATGGTATCAAATGGGAAGTAGAAAATCACCTGAAGTAACAAAGTCCACAAGAACACTCACGTAAGCACAAATTCTTTTGTAGCCTCCTTCACCGATTCGGAACATGCGTAACCATAGAATGAAATGAAGCACAAAGTCTCCGCCTAAAACTACAAAAGATAACTGAATCTCAAAGATAAAAGTAGCTCAAAGTCTATCCTTTACCTTTTAGAAGTGCTCTCAGATAATATTAACACACCCACTTTGCTTATTAAACCAGATAAACAAGAGATTATCAAGAAAGAGAACATAAGAAACTGTTTCCTAGACAACACATACAACTTCAACACAAAGTCTGAAATAAACTTGCTTCTCATTCATTCAACAAAATATGATTTACAAATTTGAGCACAAAGTCTCAAAAATTTCTTCAATTTTGGCAGAGTGTTTGCTCTTAACTTTTCTAATATATATTTACAAAAGAGGTCTCCACTATATATAGGGAGAAACTCTCAAAATTAAAAAGATTATAATATAAAAATATCTAAGTCAAAGATGAGTCATCTTTGAATTTTTGAGATATTTTTCTGTAATTTTTACATGTAATTACACATTACAAAATTTCATGTGAAAATGTCCCAAGACAATTACAAAGTGCATTTTGAATAAAGCATGGAAGAACAGCTTCAATCTTTATTTTCAATCTTCTTCATGGTCTTCAACTTCTTCAGAGAAACTTCAGTGATCTATAAAATTTTTTGTTGAAAAGATGTCGATGAAGAGGGATCCTTTAGATAAATTGTAATAAGAATCGTGATTGTGTAATCAGGGGAAAAAAATAGCAATCTGGGAAAACTGCACATTTGATAATCACGATTAGGGAAATGCGCTTGAAAGGGATGAGGCGTGATCAAGTCAAAAAGTGGAAGAAAAAGGGGAGCGGGCACGAAAAATAGGAAAAATGAAAATTTCTCAGAGTTAAGAAAATCGGGGAAAAGGTATGTAGGGGTGGCAAAAATTGCCGCCTATGCATGTTAGGGAGTGTCGACGAAGAACGTGTAAAGGTGGAAAAAATTGCTGCCCTTGCACTTGGAGGAGAGAAAAAATAGGAATGCAAGGGTGGCAAAAAATTCTGCTCCTGCATAGAAGGATGCAAGGGCGGCAAAAATTGTTGCTCCTGCATAGAAAGATGTAAGGGCAGCAAAAATTTTCACTCCTACATAGAAAGATGCAAGGGCGAAAAAAAATTCTGCTCCTGCATAGAAAGATGCAAGGGCAGTAAAAATTGCTGCTCTTGCATAGAAAAATGCAAGGGTGGCAAAAATTGCCACTCATGCATAGAAGGATGCACAGTGTCTTTTTCCAGTTGTCTCTTCTTGCTGCATTTTGAGCTATTAGGCTATCTTTCTTTTGCATTGAACCACCCCTTTGAACTTTAAACCATGTCTTTGAACCAAAACATCGAAACAAAAGGGAATGAACCACCCAAGTAAAATAAAGCATTGAATTGCTTGGTTGAATCAAGCCATTGAACTATTGACGTTGAACCAAAGAATGAACCAAACGTCGAACCTGTTGTTGATGCTTGCTAATGGAAATTCCTCAAGCATGTTGAGTTCACAGAAACATATCTACAGAGTCTATAGATTTGAGCCTGTCGAGTCTGTAGAAACCAACTTTGAGAGTCCATAGATTTGAGCCTACCTGTAGATTTCATATATTCAAGCCTACAAAGTCCATAGATTTTTGGAAAGCTTGAAAAGTGAACCTAAATGCTCAGAACATTTTTTTTTTGAAAGGGGAAGAGAGGATTTTGGTCTGTAGGACTAAAATAGTTCAAATGTTGTCCCAAAAATGAGTGATATTTTTGGGGGATAACAGTTGGCTCCAGTTGGGGAACTTCCTTCTGTTGCAAAAATCGATTGAAGGGAGTAGAATCCAGAATCTCTAGTGCCTTAGAAGCGTGTCATTGGGCTACAGAGTCATGCTACCCAAAAAGAAAGGATCCAAAAATGAAAAAAAAATGAACAAAATAAAGCTAAAGACTATATAAATATACAAGTGAATTTATTTGGTACTTCAAAAATTGAAGCACCTCAGATGCTGCCCCTTTAGAGACAGTGACGATGACGCTCTATCCTGATAAACCAGCAAGAGGCCATTTTCTCCCCACAATTGATGATGTGTGAATGGAACTCTCCACTAGGAAAACAATTTCCTTTGCCTTCCCTTTTGTTTTCTCCTCTTACCCCTCAACAAGACTTGTCTTTTGATCCAAAAGCCATGAATCTTTGTTTTCTTGGTGAAGAGTTATTTTCCTTGATCATGACGTGCAACAGCATGGTCAGCTACTATAATTGGTGGCTCTTCTGGTTCCATCCAGCACCTAATTTGACTATCCTCATTTGACACCCACCACTGATTGGCACTATCAGGCCCACTTGTCATTGTTTCATCTGAACCAATTTTTTGGTTGGCATTCTCAAGGGTTTTAATAGGCTCTTTATGAACCTCTTTTGTGGTCAAAAAATAATTACCCCTGCTAGAGGACTCAAATAGAATTTGAGCCGTAGGGAATGACGTTTGGGTGAACACGTACTTTGCCTCTCTCTCAAGAAGCAACCTTTGCATCACGCCTTTCACAGGTATTATTGCCTGGGACAAGTCCATGCTCAATTCTCCATCGACATCCTTGCAAAAGTTCCATCCAAGCAGAATGCCATATGAAGCTGGGACGTTAGCTACCAGAACTGTCATCTTGATCCTCTTGTCAGGGAATGCTGCAAATGAAAATTGGGCATCTTTGATTTGCCCCAATAGTGGTACTTGTTTGTTCTCCATGGAGAAACATCTCCCAAAATTTTTAGTTAATGTGAGACCAAGAGATTCTACCACTTTAGTAGGCATGACGTTGTCAAATGCATCAGAATTGATGATGTAATTGCTCAGCTTGCGACCATTTATTAACAGGGAAACATAAAAAGGTTCTATTTTTTTTGGGAGCAACTGGAGGAGTCACAACAAGATTATTCTAGGTGGATACATTCTTTGGAGGATCATGAGTTACCCTCAAAATTTCTTGTCCTATAGGGATGGCTGTACCTTTCACACATTCTGCCAACCTATCCAACTATTCAGGATGAGCTTGTACAAATTCAAATTCAAACATTTGAATTTTAGTCTTTTTGACATGCTCAATTATGTCAAATGTCTGAATCGGACTAGGCACAGAGGATGGGAGTTCACTCTTTTGGTTTTTGGGATGGGGAGGGCTGGTTTACGAAGTTGAAGTAGAGGGTGCAGAGATGCTTGGGGTACGTACCTTTTCAATAGTCATCAGGTCCTTTGGTTGGAAGGGCACAGTGGTTCCCCACTTGGAAATTGAAACTATTGACTGAGGTTGCTCCTCTATCCTTTCTTTATTAGCTTGTCGAGCTGACTAATTCTGGGACTGAGTGAATACAACATATGATCCCTCAGCTACATTCCCCTTGCTTCTGGGTTCATCTTGATAATTCAGGTAACCAATGATGGAGTCACCAGCTAATTATTCTTCCTATTCTTTAAAGAGATTAACATCATATTATTGGTCCAACTTAGGTTGAAAAGGGGAAGTGTGTTCTATTTCTAGATATCCAACCGCTAAGTTGGTTAGAGGTGCTTCAATGGTGAGGTTCCTCTGTGGGGGAGGAAGACGATTTGGCTACCCTTGATTCCTAGCAGCATTTCCTTGGTACGCTTGATTCTAAAATGTCCTCCTTGGCATATCCTAATTAGGATAAGTAGACATAACTTAGGCCATATATCTCTTCAAAGCTATCAATTCATTTGTCAATTTTTGCACCATATGATCTATAGTGCCTGTAGAAGAGCTTTTAGCAGATGAAGAGAATTTATTTTTACCAGGGTCTTTTCTGATCTTACCTGCTAGGATGAGATCATCTTCGATCTCAATAGCCAAATTTTGAGCTAATGCTAAATCCATAGGGCCAGCTTGCCTCAATAGGAAACTTACTTTAGGAAGCTATGAGTTGATGAAAAAGCACTTAAGGTTCTCCGGCATGGGCTGAACAATAGTTGGAATCCGGTTCCTCAACTTGTTGAATTTAGCTATGAAATCCCTCATAGGTTCCTGGGATTCTTTTTTCATTTGTGTTAGCTGAGCTAACAAAGCATGTGCATCTTCAGCAGGTTTAAACCTGGCTTCAAATTTGGATTTGAGCGTATCCTAGTCAGTTATTGACCCGGCTTGCAAATGATAGAACCTATCCGCAGTAGCTCCTTGTAGGGTTTCTACAAAAAGTCTCACTACTACATCTTCAAATTTGACACCAATCATGCCACATGCTATGGAGAAAGCTGCAATATGCTCATCGGGATGAACCTTTCCATCACCAAAAAACTTAGGAAAATTTTTCCTAGAACTACGAGGTAGTTCATGCAAAGGTGTAGTTAAATTAAGAGGACCAAAGGAATTACCCCACAGGCCTTGAGCCATTATGATAGGATGATTAAATGGAAGGATAACAAACCTTGGTAGGGTATTTATAGGTAGGGCACTATTAACAGCATGAAAAGAAGCTCTACCTTGCATTGGTGACCTGATAAGGTCAGGAGGAAGACTCCTAGATCATTGGAGGAAAGGTGGTGGAGGAAACAGATCAAAATTACTCTGCTACACCAATTCAAACATAGGGTCAAAGACACCCTTAGATCTTTGGCTTCTTGTGTACCATGGAGTTGCCAGATTTCAAATGAAAAAGGGACCGAAACTGCTTCAAGTTAAAGCTTGAGGCTTCAAAATGCACGTTCTTCCTAGCGGCTCTAGTTTTGCAGACCAGATAATATAACAGAGATGGAAGAAGATGGTAAGGATATAATGATAATGTGTAAGACATGGAATAGAGTCTCTAGACTATGTAATAGATAAGGGTTATAATAATAGTGGGTAAGACATAGGTGATGTTTCAATCTGAAAAATGAGGTTCCAAATTACACAAAATAACTGTGTCCCCAGTGGAGTTACCAAAAAACTGTTGGGTGAATATTTTGTCGTCAACTAACAGATGACAAAATGGGTATATCAACCACAGCATAGGGAGATTTACACCATGAGAAGTGTGGGTTTACCAGATCTAGATGAGGTAAATCTCTCCTCTCATCAAAGGGAGGTTCCATATTAATATTTATATGCTATATATGTATGTATATTTAAGCAAAAAATAACACATGGGGTGGTATATCAGCATCTACCTCTCTTTTTTTAGAGGTAATGTATAAAAAACAAAAGAGGGAAGTCCTAGTCCTTAGCTAACAACATTCCTCTTCTTTCAGGAATGGTATCAAATGGGAAGCAAAAAATCACCTAAAATAACAAAGTCCACAAGAACACTCACGTAAGCACAAAGTCTTCCATAGCCTCCTTCACCGATTCGGAACAAGCGTAACTGTAGAATGAAATGAAGTACAAAGTCTCCACCTGAAACTACAAAAGATAACTGAATCTCAAAGATAAAAGTAGCTCAAAGTCTATCCTCTACCTTTTAGAAGTGCTCTCAGATAATATTAACACACCCACTTTGCTTATTAAATCAGATAAACAAGAGATTATCAGGAAAGAGAACATAAGAAATTGTTTCCTAGACAACACAGATAACTTAAACACAAAGTCTGAAATAAACCTGCTTCTCATTCATTCAACAAAATATGATTTACAAATCTGAGCACAAAGTCTCAAAAATTGCTTCAATTTCGGCAGAGTGTTTGCTCTTAATTTTTCCAAGATATATTTACAAAAGAGGTCTCCACTATATATAGGGAGAAACTCTCAAAATTAAAAAGATTATAATATAAAAATATCTAAGTCAAAGATGAGTCATCTTTGAATTTTTGAGATATTTTTCCATAATTTTTACATGTAATTACACATTACAAAATTGCATGTGAAAATGTCCCAAGACAATTACAAAGTGCATTTTGAATAAAGCACGAAAGAACAGCTTCAATCTTTATTTTTAGTCTTCTTCATGGTCTTTGACTTCTTCAAAGAAACTTCAATGATCTGGAAAAACTTTTATTGAAAAGATGTCGATGAAGAGGGATCCTTTAGAGAAAATGTAATATGAATCGTGATTGTGCAATCAGGGGAAAAAAATAGCAATCTGGGAAAATTGCACATTCGATAATCATGATTAGGGAAATGCACTTGAAAGGGATGAGGCGTGAGCAGGTTAGAAAGTGGAAGGAAAAGGGGAGTGGGCATGGAAAATAGGAAAAATGAAAATTTCTCAGAGTTAAGAAAATCAGGGAGAAGGTATGCAGGGGCGGCAAAAATTTCTGCCTGTGCACGTCAGGGAGTGTCGGCGAAGAACATGTAAGGGCGGAAAAAATTTCTGCCCTTGCACCTAGAGGAGAGAAAAAATGGGAATGCAAGGGTGGAAAAAATTTCCATTCCTACATAGAAGGATACAAGGGTAGGAAAAATTTCCACTCATGCATAGAAAGATGCAAGGGCGGCAAAAATTGCTGCTCCTGCATAGAAAGATGCAAGGGCGGCAAAAATTGCCACTCCTGCATAGAAAGATGCAAGGGAGGCAAAAATTTATGCTCATGCATAGCAAGATGCAAGGGCGGCAAAAATTTCCACTCATGCATAGAAGGATGCATAGTGTCTTTTTCCAATTGTCTCTTCTTGCTGCGTTTTGAGCTATCAGGCTATCTTTCTTTTGCATTGAACCACCCCTTTGAACTTTGAACCATGTCTTTGAACCAAAACATCGAAACAAAAGGGAATGAACTACCCAAGTGAAATAAAGCATTGAATCTCTTGGTTGAATCAAGCCATTGAACTATTGACATTGAACCAAAGGATGAACCAAACATTGACCCTGCTGTTGATGCTTGTCGATGGAAATTCCTCAAGCATGTTGAGTCCGCAGAAACATATCTACAGAGTCTATATATTTGAGCCTGCTGAGTCCATAGAAACCAACCTTGAGAGTCCGTAGATTTGAGCCTGCCTACAGAGTTCATAGATTCAAGCCTGCAGAGTCCGTAGATTTTTGGAAAGCTTGAAAAGTGAACCTGAATGCTCAAAACAATTTTTTTTTTTTTTTGAAAGGGGAAGAGAGGATTTTGGTCTGTAGGACTAAAATAGTTCAAATGTTGTCCCAAAAATTAGTGATATTTTTGGGGGACAACAAGATGGAAATATGGTATTCATGTATCAATAACTATTGCTTTTATTTCTTAGGTTGATAACAAACAATTGGGAATTCTTGGTGGATATTAAAAGTTGAATTTCTTGGGTGATTTTATCTATTGTTAACATATCCATTATAACAATTCTTGATATAAAATAACAACTATAAGTATCATCTATAATCACTTATTATGTTATTATTGCATAGTATTACTTGAATTAAAAATAGGTATAGCCAAGCCATTAGCTACTCTAAGCATTAGTATATCCTTATTTTGTTAGTAAATGGTTTTTTAGGATGGTGTTTATCCTTTTAGTTGTGGCCAAGTTACATCTTGACAATAACGATTATTCATAGTTATCCTTTTTCATCAATTATCTCATGTGATTGATTTCAAGTTGTAATTGTTACTATCGTTCTTATTATCCTTGATAACTTGGTGTCTAATCATTAATTAATTTATTTATTTTTAAGTTATATCAAGTGCATTTTATTGATTAAGGTAAGTAGAAACAATTTGAAATTTTGAATTAATTGATGGATATCCAAACTTAACTCTTCTAAATTTGGATATGAATGGTAAATGGATATGGGTGCATTAAGACATATCAATGGGTTTAAAGTGCAGTTATACTATTAAAAAAATTAAGTGATGTTAATTTTATAAAAAATATTATCATTAGTTTTCCTTCTTTATTTATTTTATGTTAAGTACCTTATTGGCATAAATAGGAGTTGGGTATTAAATTGCACTACTTGTGTTCACTATATTTATGGGAATTGTTGATCAAGAATTATAGTAGCCATATAAGTTTGTATGGATAATTATTAAAGGTTATATGATTATGTTGTCATTATTAAACCTTCCTTTAGGTGGAAATAAAATATACCTCATTATTATTGGAAATATTTGGGTGCATTGGTACTTAGAATAAGTTTTCAATCCATGGTGTTGATTTATTACAGATCTTAATTCTAAATTAAATCATTTATGAGTTAATTGCATGGTTTTTTATTAATGAAGGGTTATTTGATCTTGTTCAGTTTTCACCTATGATTAAGCTTCCCCCTTAGGGTACACACACACACACACACACACACACACACACACACACACACACACACACACACACACACACACACACACACACACACACACACACACACACACACACACACACACACACACACACACACACACACACAAATGAATAATCCCATACCTATTCCTGATGTTAAAAACTAGTATGGTGATTTATTAAAAGTTTGAATTTAGTCATGACTAGTCTTCTTAAAATAAAATTATTGATGGATAGGGAAATTATGAATGAAGGTAAAATTTGTATTTTATCCTATTGGGATAAGATTGTAACCAATTCTCAAAACTTAAAAAATAGGCAATGGTTGAAGGACCAAAACCAAGGATACCAATTTAAAATCCTAGTAAGTAACACCCAATGCGATTGCATATAATCTACTATTGTTCATTTATAATATGGTTTCTAATTTATTAATGTATGTGATGTTATTACCTTAGAAGATGAATTTTGTGGTTTGGTACACATTAGAGGCATTTGATGATTAATTTCACACATTTTTATTATCTCATCCTTTAGCATTATGATTTTATACAATTCAATCATATACATAATAACCTATATATTGATACAATTTCCTTAGAATAATAAAGTTATAACTTATAAATTATATCTCATCTAATTCTAGGATGAGTCAAACATAAGGTTGTCTATCATTAATTTTTAATGGAGAGAGGATCTTAATAAATGAGTGATTTGATAAACTAGTCTAGGGTTATACATTATGAAAGTTATTTTACATTCATAAGTTATAATGAGTAAGCCAGTCTCTTTTCACTTTTAAGATAAAAAGTGGGTGAATTTTAAAAATTAATCAAGACAGCAAGGATGTAATGATTCTCTATCCAAATATGAGGTTGGATAATCTCAGCTAGTAGCACCATCTTCCATGCCTATAATATACTTACTCTTAATAAATAAGTGGATGATTCCTTATACAAGTAATACATAATCATTTATGATTGGTGTTAAGTCTTATTTTAAAAATTGAAATGTCTAAGATATAATGATATCATTACTCATTTGGGTTAATCTTGGGATAATTCCTAATTTTAACTATAGAGGTATTGTGTTGCAAGGACCCTAACCAGAGACTAAGTATGAGATCTCATCAAGTATCACCAATTGAATGTCTATAATGTTTCTAGTATTCATTTATAATGGGAATGGTTTTCCACATGTTGATAGTTAATTCCTTCATAGTGTTATAATTAGAGAGTTTGTACTAATCCTTCTGGTGTAATTCCATTATCTTGTTGGTTGGTATAAAGAATGACCAGTGCCTTGGACAAATGCACAATCACTCTCTTAGGATAATGAATCCTTACTACATTTTATAAACTTGTTATGGTTGAATGTTTACTAGGTATAAGCATGTGAGAAACAAGATACTATTTGCATTTGTAATTTATGTAGTGGTTCCTACACACATTTATATTCGCACTCTAACAAGCAATTCTAGATTTTTTTATTTGGGTTATTTCATAACATGGGAAGTTGAATTGTGAAATTTTGAATTTAATTTCTAAATATGTAAAAAATTTCAATATCTAGATAATAAAATTATGGTAAATTGATTCATTTATGACAAAGAAATGGCAATTTTTTGTGAAAACACAACTAGAGTGCATGTGTGCAAACACACTTTTTAAAGTAAATAAATGAATATTTATATAAAATCATTTCAATAAATAAATAAAATGTTGAATATTTTTTTTTAGTTTTTTAATTAATTTTATAAGCTAAGAAAGATATAAAATTGAAATTGCAAGTGTATGGACATAATTTTTTGATCTTAACTTCATGAAAATTATTTTTTTTAAACATAGCCAATGATGTTTAGATTGTTGAGATATAATTTTTATAAATTTTTGATTAACAATAAAAAAATATAAATATATTTTTAATGATATAGGTATAAACCATAATGAGGTATGATATGTAGAAATTAAGCAATAATTAAAAATACTAATATATATATATATATATATATATATATATATATATATATATATATATATATATATATATATATATATATTTTGTGTGTGTGTGTGTGTGTGTGTGTCTATATGTATATTTCTATATGTATATTTGTCTATATGTCTATATGTATATTTTTCTATCACTCACACACACACACACACACACAGATCTATTTTCAAAAACCATTTTCTCCCCTCTAAAAAAGCATATATATTTTTTTAAATAAATAAATTTCCATACTTAAAACATGTCCACAAAGGCAAAAAAAACTTATAAATTTAACAAAAGTCATGTGTTTTCATCTAGTGCATATCTGAGTGTTAGGTTTGGATCCACCAAACCTAAAACCCTAGATCTTTTAGAGCGAAACACATAAATCTCAAAAAAATCAAAGGGTGCATGCCCTTTAAAAAGGTGTGCACCTTAAACATTGTAAAAGGTGCACACCTTTTTTAGTGAAAAAGGCTACAAAGGGTGTACACCATTTATAATATAAATAATGTGCACCTTATGCACTATAAATGGTGTACACTTATTGTAGTAGAAATGGCATACACCCTATGCTCTGCAAAGGGTGTACACACTTTGTAGTGAATATTATGTTTTGTTTAGTTCTTGTACATTTAAATGTGTTTAATTTTATATTCTTATACTTTTAGTTCATTAAATATAATACATTATGGCTAATGTGATTTTTCTAAAATTGATTTTATAATTATAGGAGTTACTATTTAAAATATAATTTTTTGAAATCCAATATGGTTAGTACATAGTTTTAATAATTTTAGTATTGAACATAAGGTTCTTTTGGTGTAATTTTTTCACCTATCATATGTTTTGGATAAACCATTGGACATTTTGGAAGGCTTTGGGCCTTCCCTATTTATTTTTTATATTTGTAGGAGTTATAAGTATGACAAAAATAATTTAACAAACTTTTCAAATAGTGAAATTTGAGAAGATGTTGACACATAGATTTGCCATACACTAGAACATTTAAACCATTTAAATTCACTCTCTAAATACTTTTTCAACATATTAAAGGAATATTACTATATTTTTCACCATTTTTAGGAGTGATTCATAAATTTCCACAAATTTGAGTAGAACAAGAAATAATAAGTGAAAAACTACACCAACAAGTTACTTGACTACACTACATGCATGTGTAAGAGCTTGACTGAACAACATAAGGTGTTGAATTATATCAATTAAATTTCACCTTGTATCCCTATGAAGATAGAATTTTTGACTTTTGATAATCTGGGGAAAGATTATCATAATGTTGGTAGGATGAAATCCAAAAATAATATGAAGTAGCATCTCAAATATTCATCTAACTCTATATGAAAGATCCATCCCATGCACAAATCCTCATCTCATCCTCCTACACATAATCATAAATTTTTTCAAAAAGTAAATAAGGATAAGAAGGATACATAAAACTTGAAATGTCCTACACCTTTTACTTTAGACAATGGTAAGAATAATTCTAATGTAAATTAGTGCCATCAACATCATTCACACACCCATGATGAATAATTTACTTGAATACACTACATGTATGTGTAAGAGATTGGTTGAACAACATAAGGTGTTGAATTATATCAATTAAATTTCACCTTGTATCCCTATGAAGATAGAGTTTTTGACTTCTGATAATCTGGGAAAGATTATCATAATGTTGGTAGGATGAAATCCAACACAAATATGAAATAACATTTCACATCTTCATCTAACTCCATATGAAATATCCATCCCATGCACAAATCCTCATCTCATTCACCTACACATATTCATAACATTTTTTAAAAATTAAATAAGGCTAATAAAGATACATAAAACTTGAAATTTCCTACACCTTTTACTGTAGACAATGTTAAGAATAATTCAAATGTAAATTTGTGCCATCAACATCATTTACACATCCATGATGAATAAGAATGTTTTGTGTGAAAAACATTGTTTATGTAGTCTACATCTGGTCCCACATAGAAGGATGACACTAATCTTGATTTCACTTATCTAAGAATTAAAGTTTCATTTCCATAAAAATATATAAAGAGTGAGAACATCTCTTTCACACTAATTTTTAGGTGAAGGGTTGGCCTCATCATGTAATCATTAACATCATAATTCAAAATAGATTCATATTGCAAGGCACATCCCAATTCCTAAGCCTTTACTACTATTCATTTCAATCCATACTCCTTGGGGTGGATTCAACAAGGGAGTGGTATTCAAGCCTGATGATAATTCACCTTCCACTAAAAATTTAATCCTATCGATGACACTATCACTTATAACATTGCATCTTTAGAGTCATGTGGCATATTTCTAGATCATTCATATTTATATGGTAGAGATGCTACATATCAAAACAAATCATAACAATTGTTAATAAGCACAAAATATATCTTCAACCTCTTATAATTAGATAAAATTACCAAAGTTAAGCTTAAGGTCTTTGTAAAATAATGACAATTATCTCATACATTCATTAGTGTTTCTTACTCATGGTATGTCTTAAGAAACCTATGTGGGAAATTTAGAAGTCACTAGTAGTGCACATAATGCAAATAATTTTTTATTATAAATAGATTGAAAAATTACTAAAACAAAACAATAAAGTATTCATAGATCCATAATTCTTTAGACACATCATGAAATAAAACAACACATAGATTTAGTTTTGGGATACCCTCTTATAAATATCCCTTTATTTAAAAGTGCATATTGGAATAACATTGAAGTCTGATGCTAAATACAAGATATTATCGATCATGGTAATATTAGGCCTAGTTATTTTTCTTATGGGATTTTGATAGTCCTCATCCTAAGAATGATAAGTCTTGGTGTCTCTGCATAGAATATCATGCACTTAGAAAAATAAAAATCAATAATTGATACCTACTATCATACATTGACTCACTTGATTCATTACATTTCCATTTGAAACCAATCACTTGATTCATTTCATGGATCACTAAAATAGGTAAAATCCACCCCATAAAATCAAATGTAATAACCTAATAAAACTGGGAGTCAGTGTGCCCTATTAGCATGCCCTATGTAAACAATCACTTAATTCATTACATAGATACTCAAATAGGGCACATCAAGTCCCCAAAACACATATCTGACAACCTAATATAAATTTAGACTTGATATTCCCTATTTAAGTGCATCATGAAACTAATCATTCAATTCATTGCATTTGGTTCTAAAATATGACATATGAATCCCCCTAAATACAAACACAATAAAATAGTGAAAATTAGGATCTGATATGCCCTATTTGAGTGCCTTGTGAAACTAATTACTTTATTGGTTGCATATGGAACTCAAATAGGGTTATCAAGTAACTAAACACAAATATGATAACTTATTGTAAATTTTGACTAGGTATACCTTATTTGAGCTCCCCATTTAATAAATTACTATATTTTTTACATGGTGGACTAAAATAGAGCATATCAATCTCCTAAATTCAAATGATATAACCTAATGTACCTTTAGGCTTAATACATGCCCTATTTGAGTGCCTTGGATAACCAATCACTTAATTAGTTGCACAATGATAGGTTAGAAATATTATTTACGAAATGAAAATAAAATTATATTTCATGATTTAATTAAATATAGGAGAAAAAATCACATTATAAATCCAAAATGGTTGTTCACTTTACATTCTTAAGAAGACCTTTCCTATTCCTACAAGAAAAGATTAAAAAATTTATTAAATAAGACAAAAGTGATCTAAAGATAAATATGACACCTAAGAATAAATAAAAATTATATACAATATTGTTACATCACCCCTTAATATTTTTGAGTCATTTTCAGACCAAGTAATCCACTAAAATTTTCAAAATTTTCTCATCTATGCGCTCAAAAGTTTCTCATCTAAGCACTTTCTTAAGGATGTATGTTGGTTACCTTAATGTAGGGAAATGTTGCAACTTGACACTAGCATATTTCACATAGTGATGAATCAAATGAAATTTCATATTTAAATGATTTTTTCAGTCATGAAATACTTGATTCTTTACCATATGTATTATAGAAGTGTTTTCAATTATGAGAGGTGTTGACAAAACATGTTGAACTTGAAAATCTAAAATAACCCTTCTAAGCCACAAGATCTCTCTAGTTGCCTTTGAGGTGGATATATATCCTAATTATAATGAATAAATTTCCATCACTAATTATTTATTAGATTTACAACTAATAATTTTTTTACCCAAGTTCATCAAAAAACCCATGGTGAACTTTCCATCTTTATGGTCACTAGCATAGTTAGAATCTGAATATCCAACTAGTTTTAAGTCTTATGCCCTACAGTATTTGAGCCCAAAATTTTATGTTCCTTTGATATATTTGATGACTCTTTTTTTAGCTACCCAATGACTATCCCTACATTTTTTCATGAATCTTGAGATTACTTCCAATCTATATTTATTGGCATCAACCAAATTTGTTAAATCTTTGGAAGTCAATTTGAGATTTTGTTCCATGGGCATGCTGAGAAGCTTAGAATCTTCCAATATAAAATTCTTTAGAATGCCACCAATGTAATTTTGTTGAGTTATTAATAAATACTTTAGTTTTTTAATTAATTCAAAACTCAAGTAGTAATGAAGGTAACCAAAATCAATCATTTCAAAAAAAGTCATCAAATCTAATTTGAAATTTGTAGTGTACCCTACATTGTTCCATGTGATGAGAAGATCATCAACATATACCACCACAAACATAATTTTTTTGATGAAAATATTTGAATCATCTATCCAAAAATATTTTAATTTCATTCTCATGAGGTGCTCATCTATTTTCTCATACCATGCTCGAGAGGCTTGTGTCAAACCATACAATGAATTTTCTAGTTTGCACACCTTGTGCTCTTATCTCTTACTACAATACCTTTAGTTTTTGTCATGTACATAGTTTCCTTGAGGTCACCATTCAATAATGAAATTTTTACATCCATTTTTTAAATTTTAATTCCTTGTGAGCTACCAAAGCCAATGTGGTTTGAATAGTAGTCCATTTTATTGTAAGTGTAAAGTTTTCATTGTAATCAATTCCTTAGTTTTGAGCATATCCCTTTATAATAATATTAGATTTTTATTTTTCAAATGATCCATCATACTTACATTCCTTGTAATAGACTCACTTAAAATCAATATGTTTGTATCCACATAGAGGATCAACCAAATTATAAGTCCCATTTTTTACAAATGCACTGTACTCATCTTTCATTACTTTTCTCCAAGATTCAATCTTCTCAGCCTATTTGAAAGATATTGGTTCTAAATAAAATGCAACATTAAGTTAATCTTTTATAGAATCATTCAAGTTGAATTTTTCAATCCTATCTTGAATTTATTCAAGGACTTGTATGATTTTGATGTGGTTGCATATGCACTTCTAGTGCATATTTTCCCAACTTCATCAATTTTCAAATCTTTAAATGTCTGAGTGGCCTAATTATGCATCTATTTTTTTTTTTAGGTGATTCAAGTTCATCCTATGAAGTTTCATCACTTTATACCCTCTTATGGTGGCCCTTATTCATTGTTTAATGAAGTTTAAATATCTAATTTAGGAGGAGTTTCAATCTCATGTATTATAGATAGTAAAAAATCAATAGATTCCTAACTGTGTGTCCCCCACTTATTTTTTGAAACATACAAATCACTCTCTCTATAGACATTAAACTTTGCATATTTGTCAAGTCAACTCAGCTACTGATCAGTGTGTTCTTTGTCCTTTATAATTTCACAAAATAAAACTTCTCTTGTGACAAAAACCTTCTTCTATTTCTCATCATATAGCCTATATTCCTTAGAGGATTCAAAATATCCCAAGTGGATGTATTTTTCATGCATGTCATCTAAATTATTTATCTTATGTTCTAAAATCAATGCATAATAAGTGGATCCAAAAATCTAAAGATGTCACACTGAAGGAAGATGGCTACACCACATCTCATACAAAGTTTTAGATTAAAGAGATATTAATGGTCATTTGTTGCAGAGGTATACTATTATTTTAGTTACTTCAACCTAGAAGTGCATATTTACCCCTTTGTATTACAATATATCATGAACCATATTCATCACAATTTTGTTCATCCTTTCTATAACTCTATTTTTTGTGGATTGTAAGGAAATATGATATGGTTTTTTATCTCATTTTTTTCAAGGTAGGATTGAAATTTATTTGAAATTTTTACCCCATTATTGTCTATCCCGAGTGTCTCAATATATGTTTGAGCTTCATTTTCAATCATGCTTCAAAACTTTTAGAAAGTCTAAAAGGCTTATAATTTTTTATTAATAAATTATATCCAAGTATTTCATGTCCCCATAATTAAATTAATATAAAAAATATCATATCCAAAATTAAATTTGTATTGATAATAATTTATGTAAAAGATATGCATGCCCTTTCTACACTAGCTAGTAAACCTAGATTTTAGCAATTTTTATGGGATAACATAGTAATTATAAAATAGAAAATATAGGAAATTGTATTTAAATAAAATAATTCCAAAAAAATTATAAATTAATTAAATTTAATCCCAAAAATAGCTATGAAAAAAAATACAAAGTTTGGTCAAAACCTTACAACTTCCACACAAATGCACTACAAATATTGTTTAAATCACAACATAAATTCACAATAATAATATTATTATTACATATCATAAGATAATAAAATCTAAATACACCTGATAATTACTAAAAAAAACCTACAATTTTGAAACAAACACCTTCAAATCCACTCACACCAGTAACCTACATAAACACTGAACACTAGTTGAAGTCTACACTCCTTGAAGTCATGTAATAAATATTATATGGAATTGTATCTATGGATCATAGGGATTTAATCCTATAATCCTTTATATCCTTGGTTTTTATTCTAAATACCACATTCATCCGAGAATTTTTGTTCTAGGATGATCTAAAGAACACTACATGCACACTATTCCATAAGAGAAAACCATTAATTTGGCAAAAAAATCTTCAAAATGAAATTATGGAGTATAAATAACCAAGAGGTCCAAAAATAGAGAAACAAAATATATCTCCTTTATTTATAAATATAAAAAATCATTTGTTGTCATCTTTCTCTACTTTCCATAATTTGCTTTAATTATGTTTTTCTTGATTTTGTCCTATTTCTAGATTTTTCCAAATCTAACATCTTTTTTAGAGGATAATAATGCAAAATTAATTCATTAATTTTATTTAAAACCCACATAATTATCATTATCATTAAAATACCATTCACCACTTTGGCTAATAAAGAATTCAATAATATTGTTATATTAATTACTTGGCCCTTATTATTAAAATTAAGAAATGATGAATATTTCAGCTCCAAATAATCAATATTAAATAAAATTATTTTCATTTATCCTTATATAAACCCAAAGATAATATTGACTGATATTTTTTTCCATAATAATTAATTAATTAAAAAAGGGGCATGACAGTCTACCCTTCCCAAAATTACTTATCCTAAAGCAATTACAAACCAAGATGTTCAAGAATCCCCATGCCAATGTAATGATTCATGTTATAATTCCCACCAAGTTTGGATCTAGTACCTGATAGATGATGCACCTCTTTACAAGTAACACTATGCAAACCCAAGTACACAAGTGTCTCTATGTCATTATCTTAAATCAAACTATAATTTCTAGGTAATTTGAATTAAATACCTTTTGTATGCTCCTCTTTGATGTTAAAATTAATGATTCCTTTTCTCCAATGTTTAGAAACACCTATGTACTCCTAGAGTATAGATACCATACCTAAAGGGTGAAGAAACTTAGTTTAAAAAGTACAAATTCTCCTTTCTTTATTACCCATGAATTAAAAACCTTGAAAATCCACTTGCATGAGTGAAAATAAAGTAAAAAGGTGGTTTAAAATGGTGATAACATCAATGATGAAAATATGTTCCATAGTTACCCTGATTATGTTTCCCCTATACCTTGATGAAATTATCCCTTCACCACATATTCCTTTCATATCTTTTTGACAATTCATTATGAAAATAATCAAGTTTAAATTTACACCACTATATTTATGATGTGATACTCTATAATTCATGTGAACTTCCCTTTGAAAATACCTTTTAGAGCTCATAACTTCCTCCATAGAAATGTTATATCCAATATAACTCCTTAATTATTGTTGGTTCTCTTTGTCTAAAAGCCATCTTGAAAATGTAAAATCAAACACCATGCAAAGCTAAGTGAAATTAGACCAAATATCATAATTTTAAGAAACCATATGTAGACCATGATATAGGAATTATTGCATACCTTGTCTCTACTCTTATTGCTAAAAAGTCATTGTGTCATCAAGATGAAATTAATGGTGAAACAATTTTATAGTGGCTCCCTATTCTTTAATTCTCCTCCACATATCCAAATATTTAAGACATGTGTGTAACTTAATTACAAAAACACCCTACCATAATTATTCAATAAATTTGGAATATCAAAATGATATTTATCTTGCTTATTAACATCTAAAATCAAACCTTCTATCCTGAACATGAGAGCCCCTTCCATATATTCTATAAATATCAAGGGTTGCCTTGACTATTCACCCATGATTTTTTTGTTCCCATTTTTTATTTTTATGTGATGAAGGATTCCAAACACTTAATTTATGGTTATAATCCTAAGATCTAATGGGTCTCATAATGTTACTATGTAATGGTCCATCCAAAGCCTGACACTAATCAATTTGCATATAAGCTAAAAATAAATCATAATAGTCATATAGCTCCCTAAATATCCTCTAAGTTAGTGTTATGATGGATGAAATAATTATCACTAATAGTGGAGACCTTTCACCAACATCATCATGCAAGTAAACATCCTCAAAATTCACCAATCTATAGTTTTTCATGACTAAATTAATCAAAATCAACAATATACAAATGATGTAATAGTTGTAAAAATGATAAATGTATCCAACATTTATCAATGTGATCAGTGTAAATTTTTTTGGAAGCCATGTAAGGAATGAAAATCTATCCTCAAACCTATGCCTATTTTTGAAACCCTCAAAGTAAGCAACCTTGAAAATACTTTTATAACTACAAGTAATGGATTATAGTAGAAAGAAATGAAGATAAAAATCATCTTATAGTTGGGAATCATAGAAAGCTCATTGCTCTTTTTCATTATGACTTGTTTAATACCTTTAGAAATCATTATGCAAATATTATGTATCACTAATCTCATGTTATATTTATCATCTTCTTGAAATTTTCTTGTGGTTCTAATTACTTTCTCAATAGGACAAATATTTATAACATATATCTTTCCTAAATCATCACATTCTATAGCAATTAATTGTGAGAAACATGAAATTGTAAGTACATCACATGATTTATTTACCTTTTCCATCCCTTTCAATGCTTATAATGTTGCATCCTCCTATATTCCCTTAGTACTAGTGACTTTGCCCAAGTATGTGACATCATTCTCCCATATGAATTACTGTTACAAATTAGTTTCCAACTCTATGGCATGTTAGAATCCTCTATCTAGTAGATATCCTAGGAACATATTATTGAACATTGTGCTATGGTAATTTGGAGGTATTTGTATACCAAAACAAAGATTATGCTACTTACAGAAATACAAAATTATTTTCATGCTCTCTTTTATTGAGCAACTTGTTGCTCAAATAACTTGTCATTTATGATAAGTCCTCTTAGCTATGACATCATTTCCTTTAGTGTTAAACTTAAGCTCCTTATATTTTTGATCAAGTATAATATAACCAATGAAATGTATCCATCCTCCATTTATAACCATGTTAGTTATCACAACATAAAATTCATTGTATACCTTGTTTTTACCCATGGATATATTAAGTTGTCTACTTATCTATTACATGGGATGGTGAATATAGTTAAAACTATAATATTAAACCCATTAAAATTTTCATCCTTAATATTTCTTAGCTTAATATTTATATCCCATATTGTTATGTACAAAAACCTTGAATTTTATAAAAATAATCTGTGTCATTTGTTACGACTTATGACCTTATTTTGATACTTTTCATCATGATAATAATTTTGAACTCTATGGAGTGGATGAAATAAATTTGTGATGACTTTTTCATGCATTGAACTATTATTATAAAAATAGTCAAGGTGTTTACCTTCATTATCTAATTTTAAAATTTTCACAAACTCACATCCAATATTAGTATCTTCTAAGACATTTTTATTATGTGCATGTTTATTCCTTCCAATAAGGTCATATTGATACTTAAATTCATATGTTTCTTGAATTTGAATATTCCTTTTAGAATAAAAATTCATACCTTCCATATTTTTTTTGAATTGCTCTAAGGGTTGCTTCCTTTCCATTTCTAACAACTTTGTTTTTTCTTCTTGTTCATCAACCTAGATATTTGGTAAACCATTCTCACATAATATTGACCCCTTATTTTCAATAATTAGAATAGGTGTTTCATGGATACCATTAGATTTTTAAATTTTATGTTTCATGCATATTATATGTTCCTCCTTGACTAATTTAAGACAAGTTTTTTGTTAAAATCCAATCTTAGAATTCAATGAAATATTTTTTTATAAATCAAAATCCTTACTTTACATCTATATTATGGATTATTCTATGATTGGATTCCTTTCACTTTCTTTTAAATATGATTTTTCTTTATGACCCATCAACACAATGGCTTCCTTGACCTTTTATGTTTCTGATGTATCCAGCACCTCTCTTGATTCTATGGTTCTTATTTCTAGATATTTGATTCTTTTTCTAACTTCACCTCTTCTTTGTTCCAACATCTGTGACTTATATTCCAAGGTTCTTTATAAGAGAAGGATAGTTTATTTCCCCCAAATTCATTTGTAATATCATCCTATTTTTGAGATGTCTTAGAGAGAATTGAATTTTGCATGTTATCCAAAAAAATTTGAAGTGAATTGGTAATTTTATATTGGTTCATATATATTTCCATAATTTTATCTTAGATATGATATAAATTTTTTCCATCTTTTTTAAATCTCAAGAGTCTTCCCATGATAAAAAAATTAATATACCTAATTAAAATATCAAATTTCTCTCTCACTCAGAATAATTCATACTTAAAAAACTATAGGATATAAATATGGTCAATATAATACCATTTTCATATCTCCATACTAAAATTAATATTAAAATAATCATATTTGAAATTAAGTTTGTATTTGGAACAATTTCTGTATGAGTGTCCATATTTTGGAAATTTTTTGGAATAACATTGTAATTGGAAACTAGCACCTATGGGAACTTGTATTTATTTAAAATAAGTCCAAAAAAATTAAAAATTACTTAAATATACTCCCTAAAATAGTTTTAAAATTAAATATAATTTTTGGGTAAAACATTTGCTAGTTCCACACACCTGCACTACAAATACTGTTTAGAACACAAAAAATATTCACAATACTAATATGCTAATTAAATATCATATGATAATAATAAAATAAATTTAAATACACCTAATAAATTCTTAATCAAACCTACAATTTTAAAACAAACACCTTCAACTCCACTCACACCATTAACCTACATAAATCATTGAACACTAATTGAAATCTACACTCCTTGAAACTCTATAATAAATCCTATATGGAATTATATATTTGGATCACATGTGTTTCATCATAAAATACTTGGTATCCTTTTTTTTTCATCTAAATACTACCTTCATCCAATATTTTTCATTTTAGTATGATCTTAGGAACACTACAGTCACATTGTTCCATAAGAGAAAAATCATTAATTTAGCAAAAGATCCTTCATAATGAAATTATGGAATATAAATATCCAAGAGGACCTAAATTGGAGAACTAAAATATATATCTTTAATTTATAAATATAAAAATCTAATCATAAAATTCCACTAGTTATCATCTTTCTCTACTTTTCATAATTTGCTTTAATTATGTTTTTCTTGTTTTTGCCCTATTCCCAAATTTTCTTAAATCTACCAACTTTTCTAGAGGATAACAATGAAAAATTAATTCATTAATTTTGTTTAAAATCCACGTCCTTATCCTTAAAATACCACACCCCACTTTGGCTAATAAATCATTAGATAATAATATTTTCTTAATTACTTGGCCCTTATTATCAAAATTAATAAATAAAGAATATTTTAGGTCCAAATAATCAATATTAAATAAATTTATTTATTTAAGCCTAAATATAATATTGGAATGAGAATTTTTTTCATAAGAATAATTAATTTGAAAATTGATATGATAAATTCTTCTTTTTATAGTGATAAATGAACAACATGAAGTACTTATGACCACTAGCTGAGAGGATTGGAAGATAACACAATTCTGAGTGAACTAGTTATAATTTTATGTTAGATTTCCAATATGACTTTGGAAATGGTTATATTTTATGTTTAGCCAAGATGAAATATTCACACTTTTCTTCTAGTTTTATGAGCAATGTAGGAATGCCAAAAACACCATTATTTTACAATACATTAATGCTTTTATAGTGAGTGTGCTCAAATATAGCATGCCAAAACATGTTTGGATACATTCCATCTTCTATGAGATGAGCATAATTCCTTGAATTTGATGGTTCATGCTGAGTTTGAGTAGTTTCCCTTCTTCATGTCTAGTCAAGATGACTACATTGTCACTTTTTTTCCTAATTGTGAGATCATCATTATCCAATAGAATGTAATGGCCTTGGTGCCTTATGAACACTAGGGAAAACAAGGTAGAGAACATTTTGAATATTAAAATATATAATCCCTAGGTAATTGATTCATATTGTACCTCTTCCTTGTGGTTACATAATTGACTTATCTGTAAGATATATTTCACCATAAACTTTTTCACTAAACTCATAAAAGAATTATTTTTGGAGATTAATATGTAGAGTGGTACAAATACTAAGAACCCAAGAATTAAACCAAGAAGAACTAACTGAGACATTATTTTCTTCATCATTTGTACTAGGAAACACACATTCACTAGTGAATTAGGTAGAATTTTACTATTTTGTTTTCTTTGATTTTTTCTCTTTCTAATTATAGTATGATTCATTTTTTTCCCATGGAGTTATACATTTTTGAGTCTCATGACCTTATCACACTGTATGTAGTATAGGTTTTGTTTATCATTCTATATTTAACCACCTTAATTTTAATTTTGCCAAAACTTTCCCTATACTTTCTATTGTACTTATTATTACCTTCATTTTTAGAAGAGTGGCCTTGTTGGATGTTTTGGAATAATTTGATTTGACATAGTACATGCTTTCTTCTATTGTAGACTTAGTTTTTATTCCAATGTTTTTTTCTCTTTCTACCATCTTTTTAACCAATTGATCAAATGTGAGAGTATTCAACTAATTGATTGCATGTAGAGACTCCAACTATGTTGAATAGTTGGGAATAAGGGATTTTATGAATGCAGTCAAGTAGATGTAAATTTTGACACCTGTTACTTCTACATGGTACTTGATGGAACATATATCTAAAGCTAATCTCATCATATCACCATCTTTCAACTCAAGGTTGAATAAATTTAATTGCAACTGAATGAATTCCAATGGAAGTGGGAATCATATAGCTCTTTTAGTTTGTGAAATTATTACCATGAAGTATTTCACCCTTGAATGTGATGAAACACATCTCCATCAACTGAGGCCCTCATTAATGCCAATGATTTCTAGTTTTTTTGCTTCCATCCCTGAATATCCTTTGCATTCCCTATTGGTTCAACTAGTTATTTTCCCCCGTCACAAATATAAAACTATAAGTCATTGAAGATGAGTGTTTTCTCTACTTTTTGAGACCATTATAACCAGATATATTTATCAATCAATTTTTTTCCAATGATAAATTTAATTAAAATCATGGTTTTGAGTTTTTTAGTTTTGAGGTTTTTGTAAATTTAGACTCAATATGTCATATCTGAGTGCCTCATGCAAGTAATCACTTGATTACTAGAATGAGGCATTAAATATGGCCTATCAATCCCCCTAAATAAAAATGAAACATCTTATTATAAATTCACACTTGGTATTCCTTATTTTATTTCCTCATGCAACTATTCACATTATTCTTTTCTTTTTTCACTAAAGTATGGAATATCAAGCCCATTAAACACAAATACAAAAAACTTAATGTATATTTGGTCTTGATCTACCCTGTTTGAGTTCCCCATGTATCAAATTTCATAAATAGTTACATGGGCACTCAAATAGGGTTTATTAATACCCCTAAACACAAATTTGATAGCTAGTATAAATTTAGAATTGATAACATTGTTGAAATTTCTATTAAGTATGCTATGAGAGATGTAACACATGAACAAATTTATTAGATTGCCAAAAATCCAAAAACAATGGAAATATAGAAACATAAATTCAAATGCACTTCAAACAAACTATCTAGAAATAAAGTAAAATAAGAGAATATTAAAAATGCTAAATATCATACCTTCACTTACTCTTTTTAGATTGGATGTCACTTAGATTAATTATTGATTGTAATTGCAAAGGCTTGATTGAGGCATGAAAAAAACTAGTAGCACTACTCCTTGTAAATTGATTGTTTGATTGATTGGCAAGATAATGCTTTGTATTTTTGATAAATGATTTGGATGGAACTTCATTATATAATTCAAGATTAGTGGAAATGGAGGTAAATGTATATATTTATAAATTCCATTTGATTAATGAGAACCATTAATATTTATTAGAGATCAATGGTGGAAGATAATTGAATTGATGGGATATTATTAAATTATTAATGGGAATCTTAGGAAAGGGAAACATGTGGGGATACTAAATCCATGGAGGATTGAATCAATTATTTAATTTGATAGTGGAGGTTAGTAGGATTTTAGGTAGATTATTAAATTTAGAAAGAAGAATATTTGGATTATAAAATTCAAAATTTCAAATGATGGGGGACAGGTGGAGCCTGTAGCATCATTAAAATTTATAAAGAGGAAGGAAGTGGAAGATGATGTCATATTTTAGGATTATTTAATTTTTGGATTTTAAGAATTGAGAATATTCAAAACTCATGGAGTTAGTGAATGATTAGTTAATTAATTTGAATTAATTAAATGATGGAATAGGGTCTAAATTTTATGGGATTGGAGGTGGTTATAAAATTAATGAACTAATTAGATGGGGGGATGAATAGTGAAGGCTAAGGATGTTAGTACAGAATGACATAAAGTGTTCAATTTTAGGTGTTTACATTTCCCCTTATTTGAGAAGGTGTTTTGAGACATGATGAGTGGAGTAAAAAAATTTCAAATAAAGAAGCCAAAAAAGGTAGATATAAAAATTAGATGCTGATGATGTAACAATATGATGGATGATGCCTCCTCAATAAGACATGTGGAGATGAAAGATATCAATGAGCTCTTGAAAAATAGATAAATAATCTAGATATAAGAAATAATGGGTGGGTGAATAAGAGATAAGATGTGATGATGAGATTAATCTGTGTATGTAATTAAAACCTTTAAGTTAATGCTTTAAAGTTTTCATTTATTGATGAAGAATTTGTTGATGTGGTTTTTATACACCCCTAACAGAATATTAAATGAGGTAGCCTCTAACATTTTAGGATCTCTGTAGAATAGAGTTCTATTCTATGGCATGAGTTTTAGCTATATTATTAAAATAATTAGGTGGTAAAATAGCAATTTGAGCTTGTGGGTTGTTAAACCAAGTTTATGGATGGATATGTGGATTATAATAAAAATGTGAGTCACTATGTGATTTATATGGGTAGAGAAATATTATATGGTGGGTAAACCTCAAATAAACTCAAAAAGGAAGGAAGATTAAGGCAAAAAATAAGTTTTTTTTAATTTAAAAAGGAATATCTAAGGCTATTTATTTGGTGGACAAGTATCTCAAGAACCAATGTTCATTATTTGTAGTTTTTGCATACTCACAAAAAAACAAGGTTAAAAGTCTAGGATAACATATATAGGATGCTTAATGCTATCGATTGAAGGTTGATCTTCTTCAAGATGATGTTGCACACCTTTGAATAAGAGATTATAGTTTGGACCAAGAAGTTATCTAGGGTAGCTATGCCTCACACTTATAAGACTATATCAAAGGAGATACCTTTACACACCTTAGATTATCAATTTAACTTATACTAACTATCTAAATCAATGAAATATATTAATCCTCAATAACTATTTCATATCTAAGACTAATATTAATTAATAAAATAATAATATTTACTCATATCATTAGCACACATCAAAATTATTTAATCAATACAAACAAAGAAATCTCAAATTCATTAACACAGAGAGGAAAGAAGAATGAAAAAACATAGTTGCATGATAATCAATCTATTGATTTATTCTTGTATATTCATCTAAAACTTTGACCCTTTGAAAATAGGGTTCTACATATATATAAATAACTTTGGGAAGGGGTCACCTCATCCTCTAAGTTTAAAACACTTTGATGACCTCTTAAAAGAATATCTGATAAGTCTTAGTTACATGTTAATAACTTATAGATACTTCATTCATGAAACATGTGAATGCTGATAAAAATGATTCAATTAATTATAATATAGATAAAATTGGGACTTAAAAATTCATTTATAACCACCATATGCATAATTGTACAAAAAATAGCCTTTGAGCTAAATCGACTCTTAATGTTTCTCAAAATTGTCATTAGGCCTATAGTTGTGCTTGTGCTTGATGATGTGGTAATTAGAGATGTATTAAGTGATGCACTCATTGATTGAGATAGAGTTATTATTGGAGTTTAAGTGTGAGGTGGAACTAATGTGGCTATTATTTTTAGAATTGTAGGTGGATTTTGTGGATTAGAATTGGTAGGTGGCGTTTGTGTTGCTTTATGATTAACATATAACTCTTGGTAATGCTTATATGCCTTAGCTTACTATGCATGAATTAGGTTCATATCTAGAAGATGTATCCTATTTACCCTTCCTATCTATTACATCAATCTAGTGTGTTTTATTTTGATGGATTTAAAGCCAACTTGAAAGACTTATACCTTTTTTTACCTTTTTATTAGTTGTGATCAATTTAGATTCAATGTCCTCCAAGACTAGACTTTGTAGACTCTATTTTAAGACATCAGAGGCTTGTTGAATCATCCTATCAAATTTATCTTGAGTCACCATCTTCCCTTTATTATCTTTAATTATTTTTAATTCAAGCTTAGTCAAAATTTTCTTGGCCTACTTCTCTTATTCAGCCAGTTTGTTCACCAGAGATTCAAAGGATGATACCTAATCTTGGGCCTCCTATGTCCTTATTAAAGCTAGATTCAAAGTATTTAATGCATCTAGAGGGGTCATCATGTCCAAGTGGATAAATTCCTTATTTTTGGTATACAAAACTAATAAATTTAGCTTATTATGATCCTCTTTGATAATTTTAATAATCTAGGTATATAATTTACATGGGGAGCCAAATTGACCCTCAAAGAATGAATTAAATCTAACAATTTCATACAACTTGAGTGTTACATTCTCCACATAATGGTTAATACCTTGGGGGACTCAAATTACTTATTTTTTCTCTCTAATATTTTTCAACTCCTCTTCAAAATCTTGTCTATCCATCTATGTTCCCTCATGTATGGCCAAAAGTGCCTTTGTAAGAGTATCCATATATAACTTGAGGTCCTCAATGTATGGGGACTAACCCTTTTTTATATTGTCTCTTTAAATGGGAGTAAAATTCTTCCTTTTCTTCCATAATCAAGCTTCTATCAAAGCTATCCTCAATCTTCCTCTTTTTGACCCTTTGAACTAATGTTGTATCCTTATTGAATAATGAGCTCACCATTGGAAGTTTAGTGATCTTTAGATTGGGCCTCTTAGATGCTAAAGCTCCTAAATCCTTGGCCTAATCTAAAAGAGTGAGATTCAAAGGATTTAATGGCTAAGCTTCCACTTAAACATGCTCTTCAGGCTCAAGATCAATTTTAGAGGAAGGCTTGGGCATTGATGGCCAAATTATTTTTGACCATTCTATGTTTTCAAATTATGGCATTGGGTACAAAACAAAGATTGGTTGCTTCTTTGGATCCCTTTTGGTGGTCACTACTATGTTTGTGGATACTATTATTGAATAAGGAAAAGGAGAACCCAATTGGGTAGAAGAAATAATAATTGGAGTGGTGGTTTAGCTGATGGCTAGAATGGATAATGCTATGGTTGATGGGGTGGACATTGAAGGAATAAAAGCATATAGTAGTGGAGGTTAACGAAGGTGAAATGACACTAGATAGGTTAGCAGATGGATGCATACAAATGAGATCAATAGAAAGTGATTGAATAAAAATGTATGTAGAAATAATTAACATGGGATAGTAGAAATTATGGGTAATGAAATCAAAGGAAAAAGGCCTAAGGGGGATATAAGAAGAAGACATTTACTAGATGATTCACTAATGAGAGGTGCCTTATCCTTCAGTGTTTATAGTCTTAATACCTTGGCCTACTATAATTCCTCCTCATCCACCTCTTGTGTTAGCTCACCTTCTAGTGAAGGTTATGCCTCTTTGAGTGATTGTGTGGGTGGGGTATATGGTATGTCCCCTTTTGGATTCTTTTGATAGTACCTTATTTCTCTATTAGCTTATGGAATTATCATCTATTATGGAAGATAAGAGGGAATGATGATGGGTGTTGTGTCTATTAAATCCATTATTTCCTCTTCATCATAGGATTTCAAGTAAATTATTCCAAATTCTTCCCTTTATGTACTATCTCTTCCTTGAGTCAACTCCTTTGCCAGTTCTTTCTTAATCTTTTTTAGTTCAAATATTAATGTTTGAATTGTAAAAACTTATTCCTACTTTGCTTATGTAGATGCAAGCTCTTCTTCTTCCTCTTATTGTTCATCTTACTCTCTAGTAAGTGGTGCCTCTCTTACCAAATTCCCTTGGTCTTGTGGTTGGTCTTGAGCTATGAATGGATCTTGGGGGAGCTTGTCCCTCTCATTCTATTTGTTGATATTGTTAGCCACTCCATAATTTGGAATATCTCCATCCTCTAGGAGGTAGGATCTTGAAGTTTGCCTCATCGTGTTTGAGAGAGCATTCATTTTGTATCACCCTCAATAGGTCCTTACTTAGGCCTACATTCATTACCTTTATTTCACTTACTCATCATCTATGGAATTAAAAAATCTAAAATTATGATCCATTGGCTCATGTTTTTAAGTGAGGCCAAGGGTGTGAATCTTTTTCTGGACTTTCCCATGCATATCTCAATATCTATGGGTAAGATTGGTCAACACATATGATATCTTGGTATTTCATGCATCCTTTAATTTCCTCCATATAGTGTATTTCATTATACCAATAGTGATTTAGAAGCCATGGAAGGTGGCCTTCTTATTATTTGTCAATTCGTTATCAATGCCATTCCATATTTGGTATGAAATTTCCTGTTTAGCTACCTTGTTTGGAACAAATTTAGGAAGCTAAAGAGGATCCACCTTATGGCCTGAAACCATGATAAAAGTGTAATCTAATTATAACTATTAGTATCCCACACTATTAGTAAGTTTTCTAGCAATGCTAGGTGAAATCCTAGCCAAATGTTGATCTTAGATGGCCATTCAAACCTTAGGGTAGAGATCCTCAAAAATCTTAGTTATGTTCCTAAAATATGAGTATATGTGAACAAAGGAGTAATAATAAAAAATTTGGTTCTTAATAATATCTAGGTTTGGATCTTATAGGACTCCATTATGCCTTTATATTGTCCCCATGATTGCATCTACTAGATAAGACATCATGTAAAAAATTCCTCCAAGTGACCTCCTATCTTTGTGTAAGATTTGTTCCTGAGGAAAGCATTGATTACTTCCCCCAAAGCATAGGTTTTATCTAAGGTACTTAGTAGGTATAACATGGGAACCCATTTCAAATGTAAAAATTAGATGATTACATGGCCAAAAATTCAATTTAACAATGTCATTCCCACATGGATCCCCATTTTGAATTGGGTGATTGGAATAGTATTCTTGACATGTTATTTTAGAGTAAATGTTTCTCCAAGAAGAATCCACCTTGATAGTGCTCGCTCAATATTATTTTCCTTCTTACAGGCAATAAAAGTATGTAAATAAAAATTGACATCTAGTATGGGTAGGCTCAAATACCTTTTAAATGTATCCTCTGAGATGTATGAGACAATTATGTTATTATTGATGTAGTGAATGTAATCCATCTATTATTCTTCCCTCAAAGAAGAGGCCTCACAATAAATCTATGAATGGAATAACCTTTATCTTAGCATATGTATAATGTAGGGATTATCTTTTGAATGGAATTAGGTCCTTCATACACTATTTATCCTTAGCTAAAATGTATTCTTCTATTACAAAATATTCCATGTTCTCCACAACTTCACATAAGGCCAAGTAATTCAAATAGAAACCATTAAATATACTGGCATCAAATACTATGTTTAAATACTCTATGGAATCCTTGATGGATAATTGGGAGGGTGTCGAGGCTCCTTTATATGACTTAGATGATGATGCCATGGCAGTTTGGTGGATTTGGTATGCTTCAATATTTTTAAAATGGTGTATTAAACTGAGTTATGTGGATTTCAAATAACTCTTGTTACAATTAGGGATTTTAAGATTACTAAAAGTTGAATTTTACTTAATTAAAATTTAATAATGTGAACTTGGCCAAGGGAATGATGTTAATATCTTTTTACATTGATTTCTAGTTTGTGCACCATTAATCACCAACGTCTATGAGCTCATCATCTTCATTCAATTTGAATTCAACCACCCTATCCTAGTGTACATGCTACATAGGACTCCTTATCATTTAGGGTGAAATGGTGATACCTTTATTCTTTTCCCATTTTTCATTATGTAGTCCAATTAATTAAATTCAAACTTTATCTTCAATCAAAAAGACTCTGAAACATATAATTTTCTTCAAAAAGATTGGTTCCAAAATATTTTATCCCAAAGTTTGTAAAATAAAGTTGCCAATGACTAAGTACTCTTTGATAATATTATGGTTTTGGTAAAATTGGTCACATATAAAGTTCCCAAAGATCAATTTTTTGAATGAAATTTCCTAAAATAAAAATTCTAATGAGAAACCTCTCAAGTGGAACTCATCGAAGAAATATTTTTGAAGGGAAAACTTCTAATAAAAGTCTCTAAAATAAATATTCTAAAACATAGATTTAGATGTGAAAGTTGGTGATTAAAAGTATTTTAAGAGAAAAACTTTGCAAATAAAAGATGTCATCTGAAAACTTTCAAAAATAGAGCTACCAAAGTAAAGCTTCTGACACAAAAATGTCGATGACTAAACTTGTCAAAGATAAAGTTTTTGACACAATTTTTGATGAGAAAGTTTTTGAACAAAATATTTTCATAAGAAACCTTATGATGGAAAAGTCTCCAAAATAAATTTGCTCAAGACTAAATTATCTAAACTAAGCCAATTTGAATTCTTTTCATGCAAATCCATTCTTTCTGTCTTTTCAATAATAGTTTAGTTTGAACAAGTTCTTCTAAATGGAAATAAATATACCCCAACATGATTCAACATTTAAAGCATCGAGTTTCTATAAAGAATAAAAAACATCATAAATCTCAAAAAACACACAAATACCTAGATAAAATATTCATATTTTCCCAAAAATAAAGGGGTCTCCAATTTTTAGAGAAAAATACAGAGTGGGGTGTGTTGAATACAACAAATGGTGACTCATAGGGGGGAATACTCCATAGTTTTCAATAACCTAAAATCCATGGTTTTAAAATCCCAATATCAGCCATAAATTCATCCCAAAATAAATGATTAAATTATAAATGAAAAAAAACTCTTAATAATCCTATGAAACATACTAACTTTATTTACACCTTATATTTGTGTGTGAAAAGTGTTGTTCTGTATATCTTATCTTAGGGTTTTAGGTAAAGAGATATAGGTTTCACTTTTATTAGGAATTAAGTGCACAAACATTGGGGAGCTTAGGCATTTCACTACTACCATCTAGGCATCCATATCCCTAATAGAGATACCATTGATCACCTATTCCTCCTTTCTTCCAATTTTTCATGATTCATGACACATTGATCTTATTTCATCATGTAGGCTTTGGATCCTTTTTTGATTTTATTTTAGACTTTTGGATTATGCCTTTTATTTTTAAACTTTTCCTTCTTTTACTTTTTTAAAGAGATAAAAAGGTAACCACAATGAGTTGGTCTTAGTAAAGTTTTGGTTTAATCAAAATGTCACTGTCAACTCTTTTCTATGTCCATGATTATTACCTTATACAAGTGCTAATGTTTTATGTGCATTTGAACCAAGGGGATAAAGAGAGTTTTCTAATTTTACAAAAAAATTATGGGAGAAACACTCACATACCTAATGAAACCATTAGCTTTAGAACATATTCATGGCTAACTATCTCATTGCTTACCTGGATTAAGAATTCTAAACTATACTATGTAATTCCCATTGATTTAGGTTGGATTCAAAAAATCTTAAATTGTTTTTTATTATAATAGGATTGATTAAACTTTGACTTCCATGAAATCAAAATAAAACTATCTTAGAAATCATGAAAACTATTGAAAGCAAAAAGGTTAATCTAGAAAACATGAACTAATTAAGTAAAATCAAATGACTTAAAATAGGAAAACTAATAAAGTAAATCTAACTTACTCTTACCTCTAATGGGACATATGTTTTTATTGAGAGACCTCTCTAGACAAGGCAACCATGAAGTAATGATTCAAAAATTATCCATTAACTAGATATGTCAAATCATTAGCTTCAAAATATTTCAAATAGAATGCATTATTACCCAAGATCTCTAAAATTTGATACAATTCTATCCACAGTGGGGTAAACTTTTCATGCATTAATTTTTTGTCATGGCATTTGTCCCATAGTAAAACCAAGTCACAAATCCTAAATGCTTTGAATTTTTCTCTCTTATCAAACCATCTCTTTACTAAACCTTGATGTTTACTAAATTTTTGTAATGCTTTATCCCTAAAGTCTTCTATTTCAATGATATCCAATAATCTAGACCTTATTTTTTCATTGGGATCCATGTATTCTTGAATAAACTGATATGTCAACAATTTGAGCATGATTGGGAACACTAGCTATTTCCCATAAACTGCTAGATATGGCGAGGCTTTAAAGGACTATTTTTATCTAGTCTAGTTTGCCTAGAATGTATATTTTATTAAGAGGTACCACTTTCTAGCTTTATCTATAGGTGACTTTTTGATAGCATTTATGATTTTCTTGTTGATTTACTTAGCTAATCCATTCCCTTTCGGGTAGTGATTGGAGGATGATATAATTTTAATCTAATTATCATGGGCTCATTTAGTGAACATAATTGATTGAAATTTTGGCCCATTATCACAAACCAAATAGATATGGGTGCCAAACCTAGTTGTGATATGTTATTTAAGAAAACATATCATGTCTTAGGCTCTATAGTTCTTGTTGGTTTCTGCCTAGGTCCATCTAGTGCAATAATCTATAGTAATGAGCAAAAACTTATGTCTATTTGAGGAATTTGGGTTTATAACACTGATGAAGTCTAAGCCCCATTGGGTGAATGACCTACATATAATCATAGGTTGTAACAACATTATTTCTAGTACCTCTCTTTTTTCCAAAACTTAGCATTCATGGCATGTCCTCACATGGAAGTGAGCATCTTTAAAGACCATCAACTAGTAATAACCCATTTTGAGTATATTATGGGATATAGTATTGTTGTATGGATGGATGCTAGTTATATTTTGATGAAAATTTTCTAAGATTTATTGAGATTATCCATGTGACACACATCTTAGATAAATGAGTTCTAATTATTTATGTGGAGGACTCCTTTCCTGATCATATAATGAGTAACCTTGAGCCTTTATGCTCTCTTTTTCTCTCTTTTGAGTTCTTGAGGGCATTTTCTAGTGAGTATGAATTAAATAATACCTAAATACCATACTTATTCATATACATATGTCTAATATACCTCTTTAATGGTTATGCATGGGTCTGGTTCAGTCATCAATTGAATAATTCCATGTCCTCTGATGATCTTGGAAGGTTTTATTTTAATATCAAACCGTTAAAATTTTACCATCTATTTGCCTCTATGATCCCCAAATTTATTCTATCTAAGCATAAGCTTGAAAATGAGATATGGTAGTATGGTAAATGACTTATTCCTAAGAATGTAGTGTCTAAACTTCTTAACTGATTTGACAAGAGTGAATATTTTCTTGTCAATCAGAGAATACTTGAGATCTACATATTTCAATTTAGTACTCATAAATGTAATAAGATGTTCAATTTCTTCCATTTTCTACGTAAGTATGGTAGTAATAGTATGTTTTGAGCTGAATGAGTACAATAAAAAGTCTTTAGTGAAATTTGGGCTTACTAGCAGTGAGCATTATGAAATAGCCTTCTTTATGTCTTGAAAGGAATTCTTAGCTTCACGTGTCCACTCCACTTTGGTGTTTTCTTTAAGCATTGCATTCAAGGGTCTAACAATCTCTGTAAATCTTGATATAAATTTACTTATAGAATTTATCTTCCTAGAGAAAGATTTGAGTTCTTTTTTTCCATTTAGAAACATTATTTTTGAAATCTTCTAGATCCTATTTGGGTCAATAGTGATCCCATCCTTAGTAACAATTTGGCCTAGCAGCTTGCCTTCAATAAAACCAAATATATTATTCTTGGGGTTAAGTGATACCTTAACTTCCTACATATTTTTAAAATAGACTAAAGATGGTCGATATGGTCAGTTCTATTTTTATAGAAAAAATCAAGATCATCCATGTGTATAATTATGCACTTCCTTATCAGTCCCTAGAATGCAGGATCCATTTCTCTTTGAAAAGTAGCTCTAGTGTTGTTATTCCAAATGGAATTCACTTATATATACATGTTCCCCATTTCATAGTAAATTTTATTTTCATCCTATCCTCTAATTTGACTAATACTTGATTGTAACCTTAAAATCTGTCCAAGAAAGACATCATTTCAAACCCACTCATAATTTGTATTACCTCATCTAAGGAGGGAAATCAGATTCCTAAAATTGATGTAAAGTATGATCTCACAAATCTTTTTCCTAATTAAAATTAGATTGGCCACCCAAGTGGAATGTCTAATAGAAAAAACTATCCTAACACTTATCAATTTTTCCACTTCCTTCTGAATTTGATTCTAAGATAGGATTAATTGGCCTCTACCTTTGCCTAAATTATTTATGATTAGGCTTGAGTAGAATTATATGGGTGATGACTCTAGGATATAATATATTAAGTCATCATAATTCCATGAAACTACATATTTATACTTGATAATTAATTCCTTGAGCTTTTTTCTTTCTTTTGGTGTGAAACTTAAGCCAATATTGATGAAGTGTGCATTTTGGTCAGCACCAACATCTTTTTAGCAAAATTTATATTCATTAACCTTGAGTTATCTTTATGATTTAGATTGGGGATTTGTATCGAAGTTACTTTCTAGGGTGACCATCCCAAATGGGAGATGATTATCCTTTATCTAGATAACATATTTTTCATTCAATTCTTCATGGCACCTATGGTTTCTTTCTTCATCATTAATTATTTGAGATTCAAATTGTCCTAAATTTGTGAAAAAATGGACAATTTTTTGGTCATAGTAAAATACTTGAGAATTTTCACTATTATCTGGTACTAAAGGATAGGGTACTAATTTAATGGAGAACTTATGGATTTTTGACTCCTATAAGGGTGCTAAATTAACTATTAAAGAAGATAATGAATCAATATATCCATTTTATTCTTTCAAAATAGATATTATGCTGAAAGCTTCAAATGATTCAATTAGAACCTAAGATCTATGCTTGTATTTCCTCAAATATGATAGTTTGAATTGATATTTATTTTTGACCTGGTTAATATTGAGTTTAGAATCCCCATATAACAGTAGTTATATGACATTATTCTTGAGCACAAACTATAATTTCAAAATTAGGACTTTGTATTCTACTTTGTTGTTGGTGTATTAGAATTAGAGCATATATGTTTCCAATAGTTTCTCTCTTTATGTATTGATTAACTTGATACTAATGCATGATCCTTGATTAGATGTTGCTCCATTGAAATGGAGGGTATATAATTGGGAATGGCTCCAAATTTATTCTAGTGCTTCATGTTTCATGGAAAATGTGTAAATTTTAAGACTAGGAGAATTATAACTTACCTCTTTATTGGAATTTTTTTACTCCATAATAGGATGCTTAATCCTTGGCTCTCGATAAATTCTAATTTGGTTAGCTATACCTCTCCAAGGTAGTTAGATATGTGAAAATCCAATGGAAAGATATCCATTTAACAATTTTGACCAATCTATGCTCAATATCAACCCATACCCTTTAGGAATATCCACTACCAAGATGTCGATATTCATTTGTACTCTAGGTTCTAAGTCAACTTAATTTCTAACATTGTTAAGATTTCCCAATATAAGAACCATTATTTTATCTAGCTATGACATAGACCTCTTAGATGGATTTGGTGTTAAACCAAGCTTTTGACAAATGGAATTAGGCATTAATATTGCTAAATATTCAAAATCTACTAGGAAATTGTGTATATTCTTTCTAAATGCTTGAATGGTTAGCAATAAATGTGAAACTTTAGGCTTGTTTTTATATATAACATTTTTTTTGGTTATCTTAGACTTCTCTGCAATAGACTTACATGTGATAGACTTCAATAAGATCTCCTTTTGCTTTGTGAATTGTGTTTGTTCATGAAGAGTAATGTTGGCCTTCATTTTTTTCATATCTTCAACAATATTATATCCTCCTTTATTCTATTCCTATCTATGTTGATGTTAATCATTCCCTTTAGGGGGGAATTATTGTCAACTTTGGGATTTGGAGGGATAATTGTATTGTTGGGAGGAGTATAAGTATTAATTCGCTTCCTATTCCTCAAATTATAATTATTCCTATTAAACTATTGGAACACTTATACTTCATTGGAATTATCCTCTAAGTTATTGTCATATTAATTATGGAAGAAGGAATCATAGGTCGCAAAGACCATAGCTAAACATGAAGGGCCAAATTTATGTAGGAGATATAGAGGATTCATCATTTGATCTTATCTAATCATTTATCTCTAGAAGATTTCAAAGCTTGTGCAAAAATTTATATAGTCCAACTCTCCATATTATTATGTGTTATGGACCCTACACTAATTGGGTAAAGTAGTTTCCATGATATTGATTTCTAGTTATTTATTGGACTATTATTATTCTGCATCATTAATGGGCCTATAAAAATCCTTGTTATATCTAATAAAGGTAGAATTTTGATTTCTGGTATTACCCATCCTCTTCTTCATATTAAAAAAAATCATTTCTCAAGTTTTGAACCATTCCTTGTATAGAATCCAATTCAAATTTATTGGAGTTAAAACCCTAAGTGACTATTGTGTTAGTGTGATCCTGATGTTAATTCTAGTGGTGGCTATTCCTTTATGTCTAATTTTTCATGAAATCATAGTTTTGATTAGTTTTTGGCTATGTTATGGGAGGTAGAGTGTATGACTAATTCTAATTGAATTTGGAGGCATTCTAATTTCCATGTGGAATTTTATTCAAGGATTGAAATCCATCATTGAATTCTTCACTTCCTAGATTATGAGGGCTAATCTATGTGATGATCTGCTTCTTGATGTTGATAACTTCCTAATAGCTAAAGATTTAGTAGTGGTAGTGACAGCTCTTCATAAAAACAATATAGTAATAGAATCTAGGGTGTTCTTATATATCTCAAGCATTAATTCTTGTCTAGTTTATATGCAACATTCAATAAAGTGTGTATCTTCTAAAATATTGCATTAAAGGCTCAAATTGACTCATTAGATTCCCTTTACATGTTTTTAAAGAGATGATATACCAGGATTGGATTAGTTACTTGTCCAAATTGTGCAAAGAATATATTTTGACACTCATTCCATGAGGTGATGAAGTTTTCCTATAAATTGAGATACCAATCATAAGAATAATCTTACAAAGTAAACAAAAAAATCCTACATGTAACATACTCATGGATAAATTTCATTAATCTCAAGGTAGCCTTGAAATATTTGATATGTTCATTTCCCATCATCCAACTTGAAGGGGAGAAGTTTGGTAAATACTTTTTTGGATTCTTTGTAAAATAATGTTGGTCCCTAGGCATGGTAATAGTAGATCTAATTAACTAGGGTTGATCCATAGGAAGGTTGATAAGCGAGACATTTCTTATAGGGGAAGGTGTTTGGGCTTGACATACCTCAAGGATGAAAGGTATGGATCTAGGACTCCTAGAATTTGATAATAGTGAAACCAAAAGGTTGGTTTGGGCCCTAAACCTTTTTAATCTCTCAAGTGTCTCCATAATAATGACCCCTATTTATTGGGAAAACACATAAGTGTTCCCTCTTCTAGTGCTAGTTTTTTCTTATAGGGGAAGGTATGTGTTATATGCACACCTTAGATAATTTTAAATGACGTAGCTTATAAAATTTTGGGATCATTATAGAATAGAGTTCCACTCTAGTGCATGAGTTATAGGTATGTGGTTATAATAACCAGGTGGTGGAATAGTAGGTTGATCATGTGGTTGTTAAACCTAGTTTTTTGGATAGATGCATGGATTATAATAATAAGGTAAATCACTAGGTGAATTGGATGGGTGGAGGACTATTTTATGTTTGGCATATCTCAAATAATCTCAAAAACGTAGGGTGGGTAAGGTAGAAAATAAGTTTCTTTATTTTGAAAAGAAATTTCTAGGGTTGTTTCTTTGGTGGACAAGTATCTCAAGAATTAGTGTTTGTTATTTACATATTTTTCACACTCACGAACCTAGGATAACATATATAGGATGCTTAATGGTCTCAACTAAAGGTTTTTCTTCTTTAGACTTATATTTCACACCTTTGTATAAGATATTATAGTTTGAACCAAGAAGTTATATAGGGTAAAGGAGATACCTCTACACACCTTGGATTATAAATTCAACTTGTACTAACTATCTAAATTAATGAAATATATCAATCCTTAATAGTTATTACACATATAAGACTATTATTCATAAATAAAACAAATAGATTCATCCATATCATTGACATACATTATAATTCTTGAATAAATACAGATAAAGAAATGTAAAATTCGTTAACACAAAGAGGGAAGAAGAAAAAACAACCATAGTTACATGAACCCTTTAAAAATAAGGTTCTACTGATATATAAATAACTTTGGGAAGGGATCACCTCATCTTCCAAATTTAGAACACTTTGATTACATATTAAAAGACTATTTAATAAATCTTAGTTACATGTTAATAAATTATATAAACTTTAGTCATGCAATGTGTGCATGCTAATAAAAATGATTTAGTTAATTATAATATAGATGCAACTAAGACTTAACTAATCATTTATAACTACCACATGTAAAATTGTATAAAAATAACCTTTGAGCTAAATCAGATCTTGCTTAGTGTTTCTTAAAATTGTCATTAGAACTATAGTTTTTCTTGTGCTTGTTGACATGGTAAATTGAGCTATAATCGATGATGCACTTGTTGATTGAGATGAAGTTATTATCAAAGCTAAAGTGTGAGTTGGGATTGATGTGACTATAGTATTTGGTAATGTAGGTGGATAATGTGGAGTAGAATTGGAAGGTGGAATTTATGTTGCTTTATTATTAGCATCCAAATCTTGGTATTACTTATACTTTTTAGTGTGTTGTGCACAAATTAGGTTCATGTTTATAATATGTAACCTGGTCACCCTACTTTTTTGTTCTATCAGTCTAGTGTGTTTTATTTTTATAGCTTTAAATCCAACATGGAAGACTTCTACCTATTTTATCTTTTTCCTTATTGTTTTCAATTTGGATTTTATGTCCTCCAAGCGTAAACCTTCTATATTTTATTTGAATCCATCATAATCTTGTTGAATCATTTGATCAAATATATCTCAAATCACCATATTCCCTCTAATGTCTTGAATTATTATAAATTCAAGCTCAATTAAAATTTTATTGGCCTACTTCTCTTGTTCATTCAATTTGTTTATTAGAGATTAAAAGGATGATATCCAATCTTGGGCTTCTTGTGTTCTTATTAAATCTAGATTCAAAGTATTTGATGCCTCTAGAAGGGTCATTAGGTTTAAATGGCTAAATACCTTATTTAGGGTATACAACACTAATAAATTTAGCTTATTCTCATCCTATTTGAGAATCTTGAATAATTTGGTTATATAGTTTACATGTGGAGCCAAATTGACCCTCAAATAATGAATTGAATCTAAAATTTCATATAGCATGAGTGTTACATTCTACACATCCTACTCAATACTTTGGGGGACTTGAATTACTTGTTGATGTTTGAGAGTTTAAAAATCCTCTTCAAGATCTTGTATAACCATATCCATTCCCTAATCCATGGTCAGGATTGAATTAGTATAGGTCTCCATATAGAACATGAGGTCCTTAATGTATTAGGACTAACCCTTTTTTATGTTTTGTCTCTTCAAAAGGGAGTAAACCTCTTCCCTTTCTTCTTAATGTAGGGACATCTTCAATGCCTTCATTTTGAGTTGTCTTAGTTTTTTATAAGTCATTATAATGTGTTTTTCATGATTGGAAGTCTTAGAGGTCTTAAAGTTTTGAATTGTTGATCCAAATGGATATTCCTGCCAAAAACTAGAATTCAAATATTTGAATTCTAAGAATTGGTTTTTGTGGGATTTTGAGTATATTTAAGCAAAAATTAGGGGTTAAGTTAATAGGTTATAAAAATGGGTTAGTAAATGTTTAAGTCACTTGAATAAATCATTGTGACAAGTGTGTTAGTAATTGGGAGTTTAGCCTTGTCAGTGATTCTTGAGTGGGAATAAGAATCCATTGGCAAAGGTAGTTATAGTTTTCCAACAAATTGTAAATGTGTATATATATATATATATATATATATATATATATATATATATATATATATATATATATATATATATATGTTTTGATGAATATTTTAGTGTGTTGATGGAATTGTATTATAAGGGAGAATGGAAATAAACCCTAATAAAATGTATAAAGAAATTATATGTTCTTGAATAGAAAAGTTGCAGACCATATCTTGTGCATATACAAAGATAAATGACTATGTAGGACTAAATAATAGGGAAAGGAATAATTATAACATGATTTTGTAATTACTTATGAAATTATCAATTTGAATACATGCTTATTAAATTTGAAAAATATTTTTTTATTATCTAAATACCTTGTGTAAGTATTTAGTTTGTAAATACTGTGTACATACCCTATATTCCTTATTTGAGAGACTAAGATAAAGAAGGTGTTTCATGACAAGTTTCTATTGGGAGGAATTTGAAATGGAATAAATATTAGTATTCAGATACAAAAGTATCAAATATCCTTGAGGTATTTGTTCTAGATGTTTTTGTATGAATTTATAAAGACCCAACATAGGCCCTGCATTTTTTGAGTGATATGGAAAGAAGGTCTAACTATGCATTCTGAGAGACAAAGATAGTATGAAGGCTTGAATAAAATTTTAAAAGGATTAGTAAGTTTTTATATAATTATCCTAAGATATATAATAGGTTTCCATTTTTTTTTGCACTTATTTCATTAGGAAAGGTATTCAAACCCTATAATGGTGGTGACTGTGTAATTAGTCAACTTGTACCCTTGCATGAAATAACCCATAAAAACATCCAAGGGAAAATATAAAATTTAAATAAGGTGTAAGAGTGTTTTAGAGACTAGGATAAATCATTTTGAATTATTGAAATGCATTTAATTAGTCATTGTGGCAATTAGTTCCCTCTTCAATTACATAGTAAGGATAAACACTAACAGAGTTCTGAGAAAGACCAATGTATTGAATGAATTTAGTGTGGTTATGCAAGGATGATGATTGGGAAATATGTGTGTTAGGTGGATAGATATAAAGCAACACCCATAATAATTTTAAACCCTTTTAATGTTTAAAAATGAATTGTTACCTTTCTAAGGCCCGTGCAGGGCTAGACAACCCTATGTAAGGGTTTTTATGTTCAAATTGGGTTTAAAAGAATTCTAATCATTAATAATGAATGAAACCTAGTGAAAATTTAGGTATCAATGTGTTATAAAGGATTTTAAGGTTTTTATCTTGTATGGACCACAAATTTATATAAAATAGATGATTGTGCACTAAGTAGGGTATAAAAGACCTAATCAATAAGTAAAAAGAGCATGGTAAAGTGGTTTAGGAGTCGAGTCTATGTACCAAACTTAATATAAGGCAAGAGGAGGATAGATAGTGTTTAGAAATGTTGATATTTTCCCAATAAACTACTCTATTCATCTTTACAAAGTAAAAGAGCCTTAAAAAGGTTATTAAGTAAGCATGTAACAGAGCAAGAAGTGGTAAATAGTGAGGTAAATATCTTGAAATGTTTTGTAAGTTGAAGGAGATATCTAAAAATATTATTATGAATTGAATAAGATTAAAAAAACCATGAAAAATATAGATAACTCTTGTACCATTAAATGAGTCAATAAAACTTTGAAATCAAGTATGACTTACAAGGAGAAAAATGGGAAAAATTAGAGCAAAGAGAATGAGAGGGGTGTAAAGGTGAAGAGAGAATAAGGGTGTTTAAGATAAGAGAAGAGGTTTATAGATATACTAGAGAGATATAAGGTCTAGCAAGATCAAAATTCATTAAGGGATGAAACATAGAATAAGAAGGACTATCAAAGTGAAAATATGAGTCATATCTAGGTGAAAGTGTAGAGGGAAATGTGTGTATATTTCTTGTTTCCATTCATGAACAAAAAATGTAATGATGCCCTCTATATTATTTGGTAGAATGTCAATAACATTAAAAGGAAAAGTTATGTTTGTGTTTTGAAGCATGTTAGTTATATTTGCATGAATAACATGATGAGTAGGTATTGAATATTATATGAGATGCTACATTGAGATTGTTGTGAGATTACTAATGAGGCTTCAGGTGTAAGAGAGAGAGCTAGAAAAGAGAAAGTTATGGTGAAGCCCTTATCCCATAGAGGCTTGAAGAGAGAAATATAACTAGTGAGAGCTCCAAGAGAGAAGATCAAGAGGAGAGCTTAAGAAAGAAGAGAGTGACCAATTGAAGGTAAAATAAAGAAAGTGGTTAGGCTTGTCTAAAAGGAGAGATAGATCAAGGAGAGAACTAGAGAGATAATTTAAAGAAAAAAGAGAGGAAAGAGAATGCAAGGAAGATGAAATTTTTTAAGCAAGAAGGTAACCACAAGGAGAAAGAGGAAGATTATAAAAGTGAGATTGTTGAGTTTAAGGCAATGTTGGAAAAGTTGGAGAAAGCTTTGAATCAGCTTAGACCCAAATTTTTAGTTAGAGTTAGAAAAAGAGTGAGATGGCCTCTCAAGGACATATTGAAGAAGAGGAAAATATAAGAATGCATTGGTAGAGTGAATAGATAGTTGAGAGAGTTGAGAAAATAGCCTAAGATGACAAAAGAGGAGGAAAACAAGCCTCATGGATTTAAAAATACTAATGCTTTGACATGTGTGAATGTAGGTTTGAGAGATGATGAAGAGAATTAGATAGTTGGGCCAATACATGGACTCAAGAAAAAAGGATAATAATCATATGAATAAGTGGTGTTAAATATGTACCAAAAGGAAGAAAAAAATCAAAATAGAGTCATGATGATGGAATATTAACAAGTAGGTCATCCACCCATGAAATAAGAGAGCATGATGTATGAAGTGATCCTCACTAAAGAGGATGTAAAGGAAAGCAAAGAAGCATTGGAGAGGCCACATAAGGAAAGGTATGAGGAATATTCTAGTTTGTATGGATCCTTGAAGTGAGAATATGAATTTGATCCTCATCAAATATATAGATAAATGGTAAAGGAGGTTAGAAGAGAATATAGACATGTGAAATATAGAAGTGGTGTCCAAGATAAGAATACTCATGAAGGCAAGGATAAGTCAAGAATATAAAGGCATTACACATGATGAAGTTGTAGCTGCTAAGGTTAAAGTATAGGTAGAAGATGAAAGAGAAAACATATAAGAAGAAGAGCAAGGTGCAATGATGGCTGATGTAAATAGGATAAGTGAACCATGCAAGGCACTTAAAGGTTTTTGGGAGCATTAAAAATAAGAAAGAAAATAGAAGAGTGTGAGAATGACTCAAAGTCATGAGAAAGAACACAATTTTACTAATGAATTGTTTTTAGTTGTAGGTATAGCATGGAGGAAAACAACAAGAATCAAGAGAAGATACAAGTGTGGATCAATATAACATGCACATATATAATAGATATTGGTTACAGAAGAAGATAAGAGATAAGGAGGTCTAAAATCCTCAAGTAGGCCAAACAATGAAGATCATAAGTTAGTACATCAAAGCAAGAATGTTTATAACTTTCAAGGAAAGTTTTCTTTGTTCCTTAGTAGTATGATGCAGGGGCATCTTCAAGGTCTCCATTTTGAGTTGTACTAGTTTTTAGAAGTTATTATAATGTTTTTTTCATGATTATAACTCTTATAGGTCTTTAAGTTTTGAATTATTGATCCAAATGGCTTTTCCTACCAAAAACTAGAATTCAAATATTTTAATTCTAAGAATTGGTTTGTATGGGATTTTGAGCATAATTAAGCAATAATTAAGGATTAAGTGTTAATAGGTTATAAAATGGGTTAACACATGTTTAATTCACTTGAATAATTCATTGTGACAAGTGTATTAGGAATAGGGAGTTTAGCCTTCTCAATGATTCTTGAGTAGGAATAAGAATGTGTTTGCAAAGGTAGTTATAATTTTCCAACTAATTGTGAATGTGTGTGTGTGTGTGTGTGTGTGTGTGTGTGTGTGTGTGTGTGTGTGTGTGTGTGGGATTTTGAGCATAATTGGTTTGTATGGGATTTTGAGCATAATTAAGCAGTAATTAAGGTTTAAGTGTTAATAGGTTATAAAATGGGTTAACACATGTTTAATTCACTTGAATAATTCATTGTGATAAGTGTATTAGGAATAGGGATTTTAGCCTTCTCAATGATTCTTGAGTAGGAATAAGAATGTGTTGGCAAAGGTAGTTATAATTTTCCAACTAATTGTGAATGTGTGTGTGTGTGTGTGTGTGTGTGTGTGTGTGTGTGTGTGTGTGTGTGTGTGTGTGTGTGTGTGTGTGTGTGTGTGTGTGTGTGTGTGTGTGTGTGTGTGTGTGTTTGTGTGTGTTTGTCTCTCTCTGTGTGTGTGTGTGTGTGTGTGTGTGTGTGTGTGTGTGTGTGTGTGTGTGTGTGTGTGTGTGTGTGTGTGTGTGTGTGTGTGTGTGTGTGTGTGTGTGTGTGTGTTTGTGTGTGTGTGTGTGTGTGTGTGTGTGTGTGTGTGTGTGTGTGTGTGTGTGTGTGTGTGTGTGTGTGTGTGTGTGTGTGTGTGTGTGTGGGTGGGCGCGCGCATGTGTGTGTTTTTTGGTGAGTATTTTGGAGTGTGTTTATGGGTTTGGATTATAAGGGAGAATGGAAATAAAACCTAATAAAATGTATAAATAAATTATGTGTTCTTAAATAGAAAAGTTACAAACCATATCTTGTGCATATACAAACACAAATGACTATGAAGGACTGAGTAATAGAGAAAGGAGCAATTATAACATGATTTTTCAATGCCTTTTGAAAATTTCAATTTGAATACACTATTATGGAATTTGAGAAATCTCTTGTTATTGTCTATAGACCCTATGTAAGGATTTAGTTTGTAAAGACTATGTACATACCCTATATTCCCTATTTGAGAGACTGAGATAAAGAAGGTGTTTCATGGAAAGTTTCTATTGGTAGGCATTTAAAATGGAATAGTGATTAGTACTTGGATATAAAAGTTTTAATTATACTTGAGGTATTTGTTCTAGATGTTTTGGAAAGAATTTATAATCACCCTAAATATTAGCCCTGCATTATTTGAGTGATATGGAAAGAAGGTCTGAGTATGCATTCTGAGAGATAAAGATAATATGAAGTCTTGAATAAAATTTTCAAAGGAGTGTAATTTTATTGATATAATTATCCTAATAAATCAAATAGGTTTCCACTTTTTTGGTCACTTATTTCATCAGGAAAGGTATTCAAACCCTGTAATGGTTGTGACTATGTACTCAGTCAACTTTCAACCTTGCATCAAACAACCTATCAAAAAGTCCAAGGGAATATCTAACATTTTAAAGAGGTGTAAGAGTGTTATATATGCTAGGATAAATCATTTTTAATGATTAAAAGATATTTTATTCATTATTATGGAAATAAGTTCCTTCTCAGGCTACATAGTAAGGATAAACACTAACATAGTTTTAAAAAATACCAGTGTATTGAATGAATTTAGTGTGTTCATATAAGGGTGAAAATTAGGAAAGATATGTGCTAGGTAGGGAGACCTCAAAAAATGTCCATACTTCTCAAGCCTATGCATAGATAGATAACCCTATGTTAGAGTTTTTATGTTCAAATTGGGTTTAAAGAATTATAACCATCAATAATGAATGAAACTTGGTGAAAAGTTAGGTGTCAATGTATTCTAGAGGATTTTAAGGTTTTTATCTTGTATATACCACAAATATGTGTAATATAGATGATTGTGCAATAAGTAGGGCATAAAATACCTAAAAGACCTAATCAATAAACAAAAAGAGCCTGGTAAAGTGTTTTAAGAGTTGATTATGGGCACAAAACTTAATATATGGTAAGAGGATAAAGGATGTTTAAAAAAATTGATAGTTTCCCAAGAAAATACTGTACTCATCTTTACAAATCAAAATATCCTTAAAAAGGCTACTAGGTAAGCATGTGACATAGGAAGAAGTGGTGAATAATGAGGTAAATATCTTGAGAGATTTTGTAAGTTGAATGAGATGTCTAATAAGATTATTTTGAGTTGAATAAGATTAAAAGAACCATCAAAAAGATAGATAACTCTTTCATAATTGAATGATTAAATGAACCTTTGGAAACAAGTATGACTTACAAGGAGAAAAATGGGAAAAACTAGAGTAAAGAGAATGAGAGGGGTGTAAAGGTGAAGAGAGAACAAGGGTGTTTAAGATAAGAGAAGAGGTTTTTAGATATACTAGAGAGATTAAAGGTATAACAAGATCCAAATGCATTAAGGGATTAAACATATAGCAATAAGGACTATCAAAGTGCAAAGATGAGTCAAAGCTAGGTGAAAGTGCAGAGGGAAAGGTGTGTATATTTCTTGTTTCCATTCATGAGAAACAAATGTAATGATACCCTCTACATCACTTCCATGATCATGATTCTACCACGTATATCCTCAATATTCATATCTCTTATCCTTTTAACTAATGTTGTATCCTTATAAAATACTAATCTCACTATTAAAATTTTAATGATCTTTAGATTGGGCCTCTTAGAGGCTAAAACTCCTAACTCCTTTTCCCAATCTGGAAGAGTGAGATTTGAAAGATCTAATGGTTGATCTTCCACTTACACATGATCTTCAATATTATGCTCAATTTTATAGTAAGGCTTGGTTATTGATGTCCAAATTATTTTTGACCAGTCTATGTTTCTAATTTGTGGCATTCAGTGTACAACAAAGACTGGTTTCTTCCTTAGAGACCTTTTGGTGGTCACCACTATGGTTATTGAGACTAGTGTTAAAGAATTTAGAGGTGAACCAAATCAGGTATAATAAGTAACAATTGGAGTGTTGGATTATCTAATTGATGGAATGTACAAAGCTATGATAATGGGGTGGACACTGAAGGAATATAAACTATGCAGTGGAGGGTAAGGAAGGTGAAATGGTACTAGGCATATTAGCAGATGGGTGCAAAAAAAGAAGACCAAAAAAAAGTTCTTGAACAAGATTAAATGTAGAAATAATTATTTCAAAGAGGATAGAAACTATGGGTAATGACATCAAATGAAAAAGGCCTAAGGTTCTATAAAAAGACCCTTACTTGATGATTCACTAGTGAGAAGTACCTTGGATTCCAATGCTTGCAGTCTTAAAACCTTGGCCTACTATAATTCTTTTTCATACACCTCTTGTGTTTCCTCACCTTATAGTGAAGGTTGTGCCTCCTTTAATTCTTGTGTGGGAAGGGTTTGTGGTATATCCCCTTTTAGCTTCATTTGATATCACTTTATTACTCTACCAACTTGTAGAACTATCATCTATTAAGGAAAAGAATGGGGAATGATGCTAGGTGTTAGGGATATTAAATACATTATTTCCTCTTCATTATATGAGTCCAAGAAAATGATACTAACTTCTTCTATTTATGCACTATATCTTCTTTGAGTCAATTCCTCTTCCAACTCTTATTTAACCTATCTCAGTTCAATAGTTAATGTTTGAAATGGAATAATTTATTTCTCTTTTGTTTGTGTAGAGGCAAGCACTTCTTCTTCCTCTTATTTTTCATCCTTATCTCCAATAAGTGGTGCCTCTCCAACTGAATTATATAGGTCATATGGTTGGTCTTGAGCTATGAATGGACCTTTAGTATTTTATTCCTCTCCTTTTAGTTATTGAGATTGTTAACCACTCTAGAAGTCAAAAGATATCCATCCTCTAGGAGGTGGGATCCTAAAATTTGCCTTTCTAAGTATGAGAAAGGCTTTAGTTTGTATCACCATAAATAGTTCCTCACTTAGGTTTGCAGTCATTGCCCTTTATTGTACCTCTTTATCATCCTGTGCATTCAAAGATATAAAATCATGATCCATTGGTTAGTGTTTGTAAGTGAGGTCAAGGGTGTGAATCTTATTCTAGACTTTCCCATGGGGATTATAATCTATATGGGGGAGAGTGGGAAATGTATATGTTCTCCTGGCATTTCTTGATTCATTAAATTTCCTCTATATAGTCTTTTACATTATCTCAATAGTGATGTGGGAGCCATGAAAGGTAGCCTTCTTATTCTTTATTAATTTTTCATCAATGCCATTCCATATTGGGTATGCAATTTCCTATTCATTTACCTCATCTATAATATACTTTGGAAGCTAAAGAGGATCCTCCTTGTGGCCAATAACCATGATAATAGTATAATCTAGGTAGATCCAATAGTCTCCCATATTATTTTCAAGTTTTCTAGATATGTTGGATGAAATCCTAAATAAAGGTTGATCGTGGATGGCCATCTAGACTTGAGGGTAGAGATCCTCAATAATCTTAGTTATGTTCTTGACATATCACTAGATGTACACAAATGATTAATAATCACAAATTTAGTTCTTAATAACATCTATGTTGGGATCTTGTATGACTTCATTGTGACTATATACTATCCCCATGAGTGCATCTAGTAGATAGGACATCTTGTAAACATTTACTCCAAGTGGCCTCCTATATTTGTGTAAGATTTTTTCCTGAAGGTGAGCATTTATTAATTTCCCCAAAGTGTAGGTGCACTCTGAGGTAATTATCAAGTCTCATAGGGGAACCCACTCTAAATTTAGAAATTAGATGCTTGCATGGTAAAAGCAATAGATTTAACAATGTCATTCTCACATGGATCCCCATTTTGAAATAGGTGATTGGCATAGGAATCTTAACATGTTCTTTTAGAGTAAATGTTTCTCCAGAGAGAAACCACCTTACTAGTGCTCAATCAACATTATTGGCCTTCTTCCAAGTAACGATAGTAAGGAAATCAAACATGACATTTGGGATGGGTAGACTCAAATAATTATTAAAAACGTCCCTTAAGATGTATGTAACAACTATGTTATTGTGGACATAGTGAAGGTAATCACCATCTACTATTCTTCCCTCAAATAAGAAGAATCATAGTAAGTTTATGCATGGCATAAAATTTGGTTTATTAGGTACATAATGTAGAGCTTGTCATTTGAATGGAAGTAGGTCCTTATCAAAATACTTATCCTCATCTAAAATGTCTTCTTCCAGTGCAAAATAGTCCACATTCTCCATAACTTCCCATAAGGCCAAGTAATTGGGATAGTGACCATCAAATACAATGGCATCAAACACTATTTAAATACTCCATGGGATCTTTTATGGAGAACCCAGAGGGTGTTGGGGCACCTTTGTATGATCTAGATGATGATGTCATGGTAGTTTAGTGGATACTAGTATGCTTCAAGATTTTTAAAATGGCATGTACTGAACTAAATTACATGGATTTAAAATCAATTTTTTTGCAATTAGGGCTTTTGATATTACTTAAGGATTAAGTTTACTTGAGCTCTTGAAAATATAATGATGTGAACTTAGATGGGGATTCGATGCTATTAAAAATTGATTTCCCATTTATGCATCATTAATCAGCAATGTATATAAGCTTGTTAACTTCATTTTATTCAAATTAAACCAACCTATCCTAGTGTATATTCCACAAGGATGCCTTATCATTCAGGGTGCCATGGTGCTAGCTTTCATCTTTTTTCATTTTTCATTATGTAGCATAGTCAAGGGATGTAAAAATTTACCTTCAGGTTAAAAGAATCTAAAACATAGAATTTTATTCATAAAGATTAGTTCTAAAAGATTTCATCCCAAAGTTTTTGAAATAAACTTATCAATGACTAAGTACTCTTTAGGAATATTTTTGATGAGTCCATGCTTTGGCTCATTATTTCAATGATATATCATTCTTCATAGCCATAAACATGTTGTTTGAGTTGAGCATTACATGTAATATTAGGGTTTATAACTAGTCTAAGGTAGAAAATGGATTATTTTATCTCTATAAGTTCATGTGAGTCTAAGTTAACATTCTTTACATGATTTTCTAACCATTTGGATGTTTAGTCTTCCATATTTTTATATGTACATGTAGGATAGTGTCTAATAAGAGTTTTTTTAGAATCTCATGAAGATATGGAAGTGACATGACTAAAAATTGATAATTTGAGCACATCTATAGATTTTGTCATTCAACTATGAATTACAATAGTTGGCTATGGATTATGACAATCAACTATAGATTATGACAGTCATGTTCTAGATTCTCATCACTCACTATAGATCTATCCACATGTTCTAAGGCATTCTAGAATCTCTTCTAGATATTCCATGATGATTTAGGACGTATTTTTAAACTTTATATTTTTATACATGTCTATATAGAGATTTATATTGTTTTATAGTTTTCCATTTATGGAAATTGTTTTTATAGACTGTAACTCTAGAATCAAAAGATATGGATATATTGTATGTAAATATTTGGTGGTTAGATATGGCTAGATGTAGCAATTTTAATCTCACATGGATATTTTTGATCCCATGTACATATTATTGTAATTATTTTCTCTATTCTAGCTATATCAATCAATCTCTCTAAATATCTTCTTGTTTTAAGTTAGTTAAGTTGTTACCTAGTGTCTAAGATAATTTCTTTTGCATATACTAAAAGGGTAGATTTATGCTCGATATATATATATATATATATATATATATATATATTGTAAGTTTTGTTATTTTGAATATAAGACTTCATAACAAATTTCTCTTCCATTTTATGTGTTAAAGATAGCATTTTAAAGACTGTGTTGATTTAACTTTAAATCCAAGTGTGAGCAAGGGCCCACTCCTCAAGGAGACAGGAGATGTTACTTTTGGTATTTATAAGTTTATTTCTTATTTGTTTTCAATTATAATTAATATAAATGCTTGTGTGATTAGATTAATAACTTACAAGATAGATAGATAGATGTGAGTGTTTTTACTTTTCGATTTGAATAAGCACTTATCATTCCTTTAATTATATCAACCTTTATTTTTTAACTTAGCTTAAAAGTGTGTATTGTAGATTTGATTCTAGTTTTTTTATTTTATATCATTTTGTGATTGCTTTTAGAATATTCAATTCAACAAATTTATGTGTTTATATTTCCAGTATGTGTGTTTCTTTGCAGCATTACTTTATACTTTAGAAGTAGAAACTTAAGATAGTAAAACACCAAAAAACCCCAAATAACACTGTTAGTTAAAACCAATAAATACCTTACTAAAAATATCCTTGGACATTGTCTCTGGTAAGAATTGAAACTAACATATACTAGTTAAATGAAGGGGTAAAAATGACACATATCATTTTTAGTGTCATTGTTGGGGAATTCTTAAAAAATTTAGTAAGGTAAACACTCAAGATAACAATTAAAACATAAAAACAAAATAAATTACTCTCTTGTCAAATATAGGTATATTTTTAGGCAAAGGGATTAACAAGGAAGGTTTTTTCTAAATATCCGTATCCTTTGGGAGATAGAATCAAAGTACTTTCATAAAAGATAAAAAGTTTGCAAAAAGAAAAAAAGTGAGTCCTTTAAAAGTACCTCCCAAGATCGAAAGGAATTTTCCTCTATAAAAGTTGAAGTTTTAGACACTGAACTAGAGGACCTTGAAGGATCTCCTCCTCTCAATATAACTCTATTTACAGTGGGAGAAAATATAGGCCAGGTAGAAAACCTCGTAGGAATCATTTTGTGAGGACTTTCTCTTATTCTATTATCTTTAAGAATGATGACCAAACAATAATGAAAAATATTTCTCCATCTAATCTAACTAAATTTAGAGGTCTATCCACTAAATATCTAAATCAATTTATTTTTGAGTTAAAATTTCTCTATCAAACCTATGACTACACTTCAAACAATCAAAAGTTAAATCTCTTTCCTTCTACTTTAAAGGAAGGAATAATGAGGTGGTTTATGGGACTAGCGGGAAACTCTATCAACACTTGGAAATAAATGGAAACAATATTCGTAAACAAATACCAAGGTTACTATAGGATCAAGGATAGAAAAGGAGAATTTTTAAAAATAAATCAAAATGAAGATGAAAACCTTGAAGATTACCTAGACTAGTTTGCTTTTGCCCATAATAGGTGTGGATATGAGTTATCCAAGGAAGTGATCAAAACTATTTTCCTTAAAGGATTGGATGACTCCTCCAGGGGTTCTTTAAATCTCATGGGAAAGGGAGATATTACCAAACTAGACTTCTAAGATATTACACGTTTATGTACCAACTACTCTATGACAAAACCTAGTAGTAGGAGAGGGAAACTAGGGAAATCTAGTGATGTAAGCCAACTCATGGAGAAACTAAAAAATTATAAAAGAGATATAATATTTAAAATGAACACAACATTATATGTATTGAAGTATAAATCTAAATCTACCACTAAACCACTATAAATCTATTGTCCAAAGTGTAGATTAAAAAATGCACTCCGAAACTATCCTCTAGACAAAACAAAAATTTATGAAATATGTGATGCTTAGGATGATGACACAAAAAATTATAGTCACCTTCCTACTCCTAAGAACTAGTTTAAATAGAATATATATACCATATAATAAATAAACTATGTTCAAAGATAAGGAAATCCCTTCCAATAAAATCAACCATAATAGTTTAGCTCAAGGATTTATTTTCCACAATGGCATGCACCTCCACAAGTTTGGGCAGTACCACCACAGTGGGGTAAGTAGGAGTGGATTCCATAATAATGAATGATTCCCAAACATTTTCAACAAACTTAGATATCCCAAGGTTATCAACATATATGGACAAATCAACATTGGAATCATGGCCCAAATTTTAACCAACAACAACAAATAAGATTTCTAGAACAAAAAGCATTTATGGCCCCTCAAGGAAATAAATCACCCCCTATAGAACAAGTAAACAAACCTAGAATACCTACCCATCTATTATAAACTCCAAAAAATATATAAGCTTATGTGAATGAACAATGTGAAACCATAGGGGTAACTGTTGTTGAATGTGCAGACATATATCTCAAGTCAGTAAAAATATTACAAGAACCTCAAATCATCATCGTAGATATGCCTCATGAAAAATTAATTAAACAAAATCAACCAAAGAAATAAGATGATTTAAAATATAAACCTATAAAAATAGAATAAGTCACCATAACTCCTTCGTTTGTTCCTTTTCTAGAATGATTGAAAGAAGTGGAAGACAAAAAAAGAATATGAGTTGATTCAAGAACTCAAAAAACTCAATATAGAAATTCCATTATTACAAGACATTAGGGACATTATATAATTAAATATGGTGATAAAAAATTAGTGTATTAATACAATTGATAGGAAAAGACAATATCCCAAGACTATATAGGTAGATGGCAAGCTTGTTGATTGATTAGTAGGTAATCTACTTTTACTCAAATATGGAAACCTAGGGGATCCTGTCATTTCTATAAATATTGGAAAGAATGAGATACCAAATTTATTGGTGGAATTATGATATGATATTAATTTAATTACTACATAAACCATGAAAAATCTCTCTTTAATATATATTCAACCCACTCCACAATCTTATAGATGGTAGATGATTCCACTACCAAATCAAAAAGTGTCATTAAGGATATAACATTGACTATAGAGTCATGGGAATACCATATTGATTTTATTATTATCCATCCTTAAAATAAAAAAATTGGATACCTATTGATTCTGGGAAGGCTTTGGTTAGCAACAGTGGTAGAATTGATTGATTGTTGATTAAGGGATATGACCATCTCAAATGTTCTTAAAGCAAAATAAATTTCTTTATATCCACCTGCTCAACCATCAATCAATCTTGTCAAATAATTATGGATAGATCAACATAAATAAAAACATGATAGTATCTCTTCTCTATCCATGGTCACAATCACTAATCATTTGGAAAAAATTGAGGATGAGTTATCAAGAAGTATTGGAATTGGTATGGATCTTGACAGTCTAAATTTGGATCTTGACAGTCCAGTTACAGATCTTAACAATCCATGTATGTATTTTGATATATTATCCTATGATGATAGAATTTCCTATCCTTCTGAATTCCCATCATTTCCCACCTCTTGAATCATACTATATGACCATAAATACATTCAACACTATTTTATGTAATGGGGACATGAAGTAAAACTTCATTCTTAATAGCCTTCCATTGTCCTTTAACTGGAGTGATTTCTATAGGAGATAAATTTATTATAGATATTATGACATTCCATAATTTGTTTCCACATCTTTGTCCTCTCAAATCTTTTATGATTGAATTCTAACAAATAGATTCTTCCTATCCAAGCACTAAGCAAATCATAGTTGCACCAAGAAAGTTACTCAACATAAATAGTTAGTTGAGAAATGATCAAGAAGTGAAAGTCTTTGATGTACTCAGAGAACATACTCAAGATTTTTCTTGGGAATATCAATACATGAATGGAATTCATCCAAGTGTTTGCATCCACAATATCTATACAAATAACATTAAACCAATAAGGAAACCTTAGAAAATAATTAATCCTTCCTTAAGAGACATTGTGAAAATTGAAATAGAAAATTTGATAGATGTGGGATTTATTTATCCTATTTTTTATAACCAATGGGTATCTCCATTTATTATTATTCCTACAAAAAAATGTTAAATTTATAGTATGTGTAGACTATATGGAATTTAACAAATCAACCATGAGAGATTACTTCCATTTACCTTTTATTGACCAAGTACTTGACAACTTGGTATGGAAAAGATACTTTTCTTTCTTGGATGGCTTTAGTGGATACAATAAAATACAAGTGGTACCTAAATACCAAGATAAAAAAAAACCTTCACTTGTCCATGGGGAACATTTTACTATAGGTTATTACCCTTTGGTTTATGCAATTCACCTACTAACTTCTAATGAGCAGTCTTAGCCATATTTTCAGATTTAACCAATGATTTTGTGGAAGTTTACGTGGATGATTTCACTATGAATGGAGAGTCCTTTGATGAAAGTTTGAACAATATAATAAAAGTACTGAAAAGATGTGAGGAACACCATCTTTCCTTAAGTCATGAATTTTTTTTTATCATGGTAGAGGAAGGAATAGTTTTAATACATCATATTTTTGTAAAAGGGATTCCAAGTAGATCCAAAGAAAATTGAAGTCATTTCAAACTTACCTATTCCTCAAAACTAAACTGATATCAAAAGCTTCATAGGGCATGTAGGATATTATATAAGGTTTATAGAGGATTTCAGCAAAAGTGATGCTCCAATGTTTATTTTTTTGATAAAAGAGAGTGAGTTTTTTTAGAGTCCATATTGCCAATAAGCCTTTGAGACCATTACGGAAAAATTAAGTTCTACTCCAGTCCTAAGAGGAATCACAACCATTTCATATTTACACCGATGCATCTAATCATGATATAGGAGATGTTTTGGGATAAAAAGATGAAGATGGATAGATTTATGCTATATGCTACATTAGCAATAATTTGAATTCAACTAAAATAAACTACAAACCCACTGAAAAAAAAATTATTTCCATGATTTATGCCATCAATAAGTTTAGACACTAAATTATTGGTTACAAAATATTTGTATATATTGATCATACAACTAAAAAATATTTGATGAACAAATTAGTGGTAGGAGGAAGAATTATCAGATGGCTATTACTATTATAGGAGTTTAATATGATAATTGATGATAAAATAGGTAAATTGAATTTGGTTGTTGATTTTGTTTCTAGATTGAACAATGTAGATGAAGAAGAACTTATAGAAGATAGTTTTTCAAATGAACAACTATTTGTTGTTATATCACAATCACCTTGGTTTGCTGATATAGAAAACCTTTTGGCTATAGAGAAGTTTCCTTTTTAGTTTACTAAAAAGGAAAAAACATTTGATTAAAGTTAGTTCTTGTTATAAATGGATTAATCATATATTGTTTAAACTTGGACCTGACCCTATTTTCTACATGTGTGTAAAGGAGAATGAAATGGATGACATCATTCATGATTATCATGATGAACTTGGTGGAGACACTATTCAACTAAAAGTATAATATAGAATATCCTTGAAACTAGTTATTATTGGTTAACTCTTCATAAGCAGGTCAAGAGTTATGTTTGAATATCTTATCCATGTTAGAGAATGGGTAAGCCTACTTTAGCTTTTGAGATGCCCATCCATCCTTAAATAGTTTTAGAACATTTTGAGAAGTGGGTCATGAAATTTTTTGGGCTCATAGATCCACCTTCTCAAGGAAAAGAGTACTTGAT